>JAJJMC010031210.1:21805571-22157871 GCA_023531435.1 Papaver californicum
GGTATTCCTAGAGAATCAACAAAATCTAGATAACCCATAAATTTTAGCGTAGAAATGGAGGTTAACGAAATCGGCGGACAAGAGAGAAGCTGACGAGTTGTAATTTTATCATCTTAATAACGCTTCCATTTTGCATCAAGAAAGACGGTGAAATACTATATATTGGGTTAAAATAATTTCTAATGAACTCGCTTTCCAAAATAAACGGCCACGCACATGAGAAAATCACTTAATTAGTCGTCTTATGGTTATTTAGCTCTATGATTCTCCCTAACTGAGCAAAGAACTCGACAGCATAAACCGGTTGGTTGTTCGCGATTGAAGTTGTGGAAAAGGATGCCATTTTTTTATTGAAATCTGCAATTTAGGCGAATTGTACCTAAGCCTAGATAAAACATCACTAATAGACACAATCTCCGTTGGTTTATGGGGCATTAGTAAGGTAAATATCCGAACTTATCTCCTTAATTAATTCTTATCCTTGTTTCTAAAAAAATAAAATTAAAAAAATAATAACGTATCAGGTTATTTTCATTATTGGGGGTCTACTTATTTCTCGCTTTCCTCGCCTACTCTGAGGGGCTCGACATTACTTGTATTTCCGATCATGAACAAGTATCGCAATAAAAATAGGGGAAGTAAACAATCAGAGTAACGTTGGGCATAATTCCATGTTTGTACAAAGGCTTCAACAACTAAAATCATGTTGGCATTCGTATGTGGTGTATAATTAGCATGCAAATAATGATCTGCAAGTGGGTATAACTTCTCGCTACAACTAATTGTGTTTTACGGTCCGGTGTCTGAACGTGGTGCTTGGTATTTAAGGGAAATATGTCTTAGGGCTTATGACTGGAATGCCCCAATTTGAAGGGTCAAGTCTCATTTCTGCCCCGACGAAAAAAAATAAACAAAAATGCCCCAATTTGTTACAAAAATGCCCCAAATGTTAGTTTTTCGGTTAAATTGGGACAGAAATGCCCCAATCTGTTAGCAAAAATAAGCAAAAAAACCCTAAAAATATGCAGAAAAACTTCAACATAACCGAAAAACTAACAGATTGGGGCATTTTTGTTTATTTTTTTTCGTCAGGGCACAAATGAGACTTGACCCCCCCAAATTGGTGCATTCCAGTCATTATTCCTATGTCTTATGCAGCTAAGCCACATTAGAGTAATTTCTGTGAACCTCTCACTTTAATCCCAAGTTATTAGAATCAATTATTTCAAGTGGAGGGGTTGTGGTTGGAGACATTGTCAATAATTTTCCATAAGAGGTGTAACAAAACAAAAATATGACGATTAGTTCATGAATACCGTTAAGATGATCATTGATACAGAGGTACCATATAACTCCGGGTTGGATGAACCCACAATTGCTTTGATTGTCAATAAAATACTTATTCCAAACCATCTTCCGCCAGAAAATACCACATTTTTATATATAAGGAAGACTGTTATTCATTATCTAGGTCTCATATGTGACCATGGTATTGGGAGGTATAAATTGGACCATGGGGATCAATTTTCGCCATATACTGACACTGATTGGGCAGATGATCATTTTGATCGTTGTTCTATAAGTGGATATTGCGTTTGTCTTAGTTCTAACCTTAATTTTTTGAGTTCTCGTAAGAAATAAACAATCTTTCGGTCAAGTATTGAATTTGAGTATCGTGGCTCCGCTATTGCCACCGTTGAATTAATATGGATTGAATCTCTTCTTCGAGAATTTAAGTTTCTGTTCATTTTTATTGAAGTCCATGGACGTAACTAGCCTCGAAAACCATCTTACAAGGTTACAGTTTCTCAAGGCTTAGAAACCGCAGGATCCTTAATTTCCCATATTATGTGGGACTATTCTCAACACGCCCCCTCAGGTGTAGCCTCATTGGGTCTAACACGTGGACAATCAATCGGGTGACGCGGAATACGTGCGGTCTTATTAGACTCGTCATAAATTACCTGCTCTGATACCATATTGAAGTCCATGGACCTAACTAGCCTCGAAAATTGACTTGCAAGGTTAGGGTTTCCCAAGGCTTATAAACTGCAGGATCTTTAGTTTCCTATACTATGTGAGACTATTCTCAACAATTTCCTCCCACTCTTTGGTCTGATAACTTGGGAGCAACCTATATCACAATGAATCTGGTGTTTTATGGTTGTACAAAACACATAAAAATTGACCATCATTTTGTTCGTGAGAGATTCCAAAATCATCAGCTTGATGTTCGTTTTGTTTTATCGAAGATCAAATTACATATATTTTTACAAAATCTACTCCAAAGGATCATTTTTGTACACTTTACTCTAAGCTTAATGTCGTTGACAGTTCGCTTAGATCGCGGGGAAGTGTTGGACATATAACAGACGTGACTTAATCAGTCACGACAGTTATCATTTTCCTTGTTATAGTTTGTGTTATCTTACCAATATCTTTGTAATATCTGTGTATATCTTATTTTCTTTATATTCTAAAAAATACCTTTTATAATCTTTAATAATATAAATATATAAAAAAAAATTATGTTTCTCAACCATTAAGAACACATTAAATTCACGTCTCACCTCTTATCATATACTCCATCCGTTTCAGGAAAAGAGTTACTTTTCCTATTTGCACAATTGTTAAGTTAAGATGAGAGAGAATAACTTTTGTAATTTATTTCCAGATTTACCATAACAAAAAGTTTAATACTACATATATCTTTATAATGAGAATAATAACATTTTTTAAAATAATAAGGGTAGTTTTGAAAGTTTGTTATATTGAAAATGAAAGTAACTCTTTTGTTGGAACAAAAATTTAAAGAGAAAATAACTTTTTTCCTGAAACGAAGGGAGTATAAAAGTTACATTAATCTTACATAATAATTTTCTTCACGATTTTTTTTACTGATTAGAGTAGTTTCTTTTGATAAATCAATGCCAATATCGATCTGATAATATATTTCATTTATCCAATTGACTAGTTCAAAGATTTTGATTTTAGTTGATGTTATAACTATGTCACTAGTGGCACTGTATATAGATAATGATTACGTCTATGATGGGATTAAGGACTTAAGGTTAATTCGTCGTATATAATTGTGCATATGAGAAGAATAATTAATGCTAATAGAATTATTAAAAGGGGTAATAACATGGGAGACGAAGAAAAAGAGACAAAAGCACTTTTAATAGGCCCCATATTATGTCTCCTTAGTTGGACCAAGATGTGATCTTAATATCCATTTTTTTTCTCCACACTATCTTATTTTACTTTACCCATCTCTAACTTCTATTACTACTACATCCATTTCTTGCAATATTCTCTTACCCAGCAAAAGAAAAAAAACACTAAAATTCTACGCGGTTCCAATCTAAGCTATGTCGTCGAGTGATAAAGGAAAAAATTACTCAGAAGGTTCGTCATCGAGATCAGTTACTACTGATATTCATCACCAACAACAACATCAACAGGCTCCAGTTAGTCGATACGAATCTCAGAAACGAAGAGATTGGAATACATTTGGACAGTACTTGAAGAATCAACGACCACCAGTTTCTCTATCACAATGTAATTCCAACCATGTGCTTGAATTCTTGAGGTACCTTGATCAATTTGGAAAAACCAAAGTTCATATTCAAGGTTGTGTTTTCTTTGGACAACCTGAACCACCAGCTCCATGTACTTGTCCACTTAGACAAGCTTGGGGAAGTCTTGATGCACTTATAGGTCGGCTTCGAGCTGCTTATGAAGAAAATGGTGGGTCTCCGGATACAAATCCTTTTGGTAGTGGTTCAATTCGTGTTTATTTACGTGAAGTGAGGGAGTGTCAAGCCAAGGCTCGAGGGATTCCCTACAAGAAAAAGAAGAAGAAGAGAAACCAAGTAATCAAGGCGACCGAAGAAGACGAGTCGAACCAGCCCACAATGTAGTTCTAAAGAACGGTAAATCTTATTATCCATGAACAAAATTTCAACTAGTAATTGATTAACTTTCCTCATATAGATCGATCTATAAACTATTGCTGTCCTTGTTAAAAACCAAGTTAATACTTGATCTCGCCCATCAAAATCAAAAGTAGCAAATGAAACACACCACATAATATCACCAATTGAATTTATATAACTTCATTAGATCGTTATTTATGCTAATAGGCTTCACTGTTAGAACAAAAGAATCAAGTCAGTGTTTGGTATATACACATATAGCCATCAACAACAGTAGGCCTACAGTTATATAGATTACAGTACTACAGCAAAATAATCAGCTATGGAGTATGTATGAAGTTGAGGGGATAGTTTCACATTCCCCAAAACCCTAATTTGCAAATATACAGTATATTTGCTTTCTGCTTGAGATTTGTCAAAAGAATCTGTGACATTTAAATGTGTATACTTTACTACTGTACAACTTTAGCTTAACACCTTTTACTCTGATCATCATCATAAAAGAAAGAAACAGTCTCTACACATACACATTCATATTCTCAAAATTCAAAATCCTTAATTTTGGTTGTTTAAGGATTTTGAATGATTCTGTGAGCCTCACGGTTGTCATGCATGTAAACTATGTTCAGAAGATATATGCTTTTGCATGTATATTTATGTGTTTAAATAATTTTATATAAGCGTTTCACCGATTCATAATACACAAAACTACATACAAACAGCTAAAGATTCAATATAAATTCTAGATTTAGCTTTAAGAATGAAAAGATGATAGCTTTTTTATTTGTCTAGATTTTGTCTATAAATTAAACAGTATTTTATTAATATAGCTCCTAAAAAAAAAAAAAAAAAGTCACAAACTTAAACAAATTGTGTATCATTGCAAAGAGATTTTCATTTAAAAGTAGGAAAGGCACTAAATTAAACCCTTGTTATTGATAAATTATTTTTATAATTGGGTTGTTTTGTCATAATAGCTCCACATTGATTTACCTTGAGTCATGTATGTCTGCTTGGTTAGGCACATTGAACTTGATGAATTTACTAACCCGTTTGTTAGAATAGTTCAACACCATCAAGGTAATTTTAGGCTAGCTTCTGCTGCTCTTTTTCCCGAGTGATTGCTTCTGCTATTAATTGAATCCCTGTAACCTCGAGTCGGTTTTCTAGGAGGATTAGATTCATGGTTTCAGAGTAGCTTAAGCGGAGCAGCACTAAGCATGATCAAACTTCACTAAGTGGCATTATAGCTTAGACACTGTATGTGGGGGTACTCATGCATGTACCGTATATTGTTCTTTCAAAAGTACATTTTGTTTTTCACTCTTTATATGTTTCTAGTGTGTTTGTTGATTGATATAGATTCCCTTTGACTAGTTTCAATGGAAAAACATCTCACTTTTTCCATCATTTGGTTTGTTTAGTGCATTATTGGCCTGTCTTGCTTTACATATGCATAAATGTCTAAGAAATGATACGAGATTTGAATTACGGCATATCCCTTTAAGTAACTAGCTTTGTGGAACTCTAGAGCTTCATTAATTAAGTGAAACACTAGAGCTTTCTACTTTTAGTTAAAAACTGTCACAAACCATGCAATTTGTTTCAGCCCAAATAATGCTAAACCAAAGCTTAAAACTACGTCTTATTGTCTCATTTTAAAAGTTTTTTATTTTGAATGATACGAATCATACGATACCAAGTACACATAAAATAGCCTGAAAAAGGTAGATGTTTTTTTTTTTCCTTAATGTCTAGACTTTTCAAACACACAGTATAGCATGTACAACAAGGAAAGCACCAAAAACATCAATGTCAATCCTTCCAAAAATAGTAAGCACGATCAATAATACAAACATACAGGTGTGTACAATATGCTTCACCATTCATGGAAATTTATTTCTAAAGTTGGAAAGAACTCATGGACAAGAGCATGTCTTCAAATTTTGCACGAGAGAGGGATTAGTTATGATGCAGTGCGTTTCATTACATTATACTTGCTACAATTTGTCTTGTTGATTTTCTAGTTCATTACCCTTACAATTTATGCTTCAATGAATAAATGAATCTCGCTTAAGGGTTCATAACATCAATAAGTATGGGATTATACGTTAATGAGTACATTAAGTAATATATATATACTTAATCTTTGCATGAGGTGAGAATGTTTAAGGAAAGTGAAATAAGTACTTGTTAAATGTTAAGGTACCCTTACAAGTTTGACTAGCTGCATAGGTATATTTAATGTGTACGTACTCGTTGAGTTGTTGATGATTCATTAGTCTATCTTCAAATAATCGGGTAATTTAGTTAATGAGAAATATAATGGAAACTAAGATCAGGATAGTTTGAAGATCAAACTTCATACATGTGGAGTATGGATGATGGTATCGATCAAAAGAAAGTATGGATAATGGTGACCTTTAAACTAACACTGGAAGCGTTATTAGTGTTAATTCTTGTCAGCTATGTGAACGAGGAACCATACACACTTGCATTATAAAAATCAAGTCAGTGATGCCAACAACGAGATCAGTTATAGGTTGTTTTATTGGGTATAAAAGTAATGTTTTTCTTCTCCTCTAATTACTTGTAATATATAGATCTTGAAGGTCAGTAAGAAAGCATGTCGGCGCCCATCTTGCCTGGGTAACAAAATCACTGTAAAACTAGAGAGCAGTGATTCAGACCATCAGTACACCTTAAAATAAGTTAATGCATGCACATTTACATTGTACATGGAAACCTAGGGACATACATATATTTAACATTTCAATGATGGCCAGCCTTACTTATGTGCAAGTTACTAAAATATTTTGTTATCTTAATCAAAATCTATGATATAAAGAAATAGCAAACAGAACTAAATTTTGAATGTTGCATGTATGGCTAGTTTCATGCAGGACATATCAGTACATTTGGAACGCAGGTGAAGATATGTGGAGGAAGAAAAGCTTTCTAGCTTGAGATTGCAGGCAAAACTATGCTGTTTGGAAAGACTTACAGCTTAGCTTAAACTTCAAGTTTTGCTCCATTTGGATTTATTAGGCAATAAGGTTATCATTAATCAGAAAACTTATTCGTATATCTTGTCGCAAGTAATCGATTATCTTAATTAGTTAATTATTAGTTTATCCTAACTAATAGTATTGCCGTTAGTTGTCCAGATAGCCAGCTAGTACTCTGTAAACATAGTTTGAAAATCTTTCCAGCAGAATTGGTGTCAAGTTATGCCTCATGAAAAGATGGACTATATGTTTGTTTGTTTTTTATGTCCCTTTACTTCTATCTAAACAAACGAAATGTTATGGCATTAAGGATATCTCTAACTCCTCAAACACACAGACTTGAATAAGCTATTTGTTGGTTAAAAAGAAAGAAAAATTGGAGAAATGCCCCAAAATCAGGAGTCATCTTAGAGATGTGCCCCGAGTTTCCAGATTTTGGGAAAATGCCTCATTCTGTTAACTATTCCATCCAAAACGGTTAAGTAGTCAATTTGGCACATATATGACTTCTTACGTGTGAAGAAAAAACAATAATTACCCTTCATGGTTCATGTAGGGGTTCAGGGTTCAGGTGATGATGGTTTAGGATTCAATTGGTGGTGGTTGAGGGTTCTGTATAGGTGGTGGCGACAATGGTCCAGGTGGTGGCGGCTGCTATAACAATGATGATGGTTAAAGTGGTGTTCCCTCGGTTAGTGTTTAAAAATATAAGGTTAAATGTGACATTTCAAACCCCGTTGATCAGTCAAGATGTTCCAAGTTAACCGGATAACTGATCGGGACGAAAAATATGATGAGATAAGGTATTTTTTTCAAAATCCAAAAACTCGGGGTAATATCCCCAAGATAACCCTCATTGTGAAGTATCTGTCCAATTGGCTAATTCTTAAAAAAAAAAGATGAAATAAAAATCCTCCAAAGTACAAGTAAAAAAACATTTAATAAATACATAGATACAAGATTGTTTATAGTATAATAATATCTTCGTTCTAAAAAAAATTATTATTATTTTATATATTCCCTTAAAAATAAAGTATAATAAAAAAATAATAATAATTTTTTTTATAGGATAAAATAATGTTAAACTGTTCACGAAAGTCGGTTGGTCCAGTTGTCATTCAAAAATGAAGCCAGATTGATGCTCCCTTCATGTCATATATCAGGTGACCTTTTTTCATATATCTTATGAAATTGAGGTGTTATATTATTATTTTTTTCGGTTGGATCTTTGCGGTTTTTGTCATGCCCAGTACCTCGTGACAGCATTACTATAACTCAAAGCTTTGCAGTGAATTGATCCACTCATCCACTTAGCTAAAATTTGAAGGAGCTATGTGTTTCTTTTTTGATCCAACGGGGTCTGTTTATTTATAGAGATTCAACATGGGATTTGATGGCGTGCTGCGTGTGCATGAAGTACAGACTAGAATAATCTGAAGAGTAGAAGGCATAAAATTCGTGTGAATCTATGCAGCAATTAATGATGGTAAGGATCTAGTATCTGGGCTTGAGGCCCCAAAGAAGAACCCGTAAAAGGGAAGAAAACCACTATTGGCCTCTGCCACCCTCTAACATTTATACTTCAAATCTCAGTGATTTGATGAAAAGTAAATACTTGTTTTTATGATAAATAAAAAATTAAAAAAAAAACACTTCTGATATTGTTGGAGAACAAAAGTTTAAGGGATACATATTTTTTAAATAAAGGAAGATAAGATGAAAAAAAAGTAAGAGATAACTTGGTTAGTGATCCTATTTAGGACTAACATCACAAATACCTTAATACTAATAACTCATACTTCTA
Organism: Papaver californicum; assembly: GCA_023531435.1. Classification (NCBI taxonomy): domain Eukaryota; kingdom Viridiplantae; phylum Streptophyta; class Magnoliopsida; order Ranunculales; family Papaveraceae; genus Papaver; species Papaver californicum. The sequence continues at coordinate 21,814,322 of JAJJMC010031210.1, forward strand.
TGTTGTTTTTTTAAAAAGAAAAAAAAGAAAAACTAATAATGTATTCCCATAAATTAATTGATCAACATTCTTCTTTTTAAAGGAGTTAAAATACCAAATTATTTTTTAGAAAAATTAGGTTTAAGACAAAAAAATTATATTATGTGTTCCTTTCTTTCGTAGCATAAGAAAATATATATTGTGACCGATCAAAAATAAAAATAAAAATATTATGGATTAATGTTTAGTTCAAATGATAAATTTGTGTTACTACATGTGGGATGATATTTTAAACATACGAAACATGAATTTTTCTGAAGAACCCAAATTGGAGGATGGGGTTTTAAAAAGTCATCACTAAGATGGTTTAAATAAGAAGCCCACACATCATCCCATATTATTGGTGATGTGGAATCAAAGTTGGCAGCCTCATTTATTTAAAAAGGAAATCTAGATCTACTATCTAAGAGCAAAAATCCGATCTAAATCTCTTCTACGTCCAAATCTTTACATCTCCAATTAGGCAATTCTCATTCTTCCATTTCGATGGATCAACAAATTCAAGGCTTAATCTATCTTAAATATCTCTCATCTTTCATAGATCTGAACTGTGAAGATCATTTAGAATGTCATTTTTCCTTTTGAAAGAGGAAAAAAAAGAAAATCAAAAATAAAAATATTAACGTGTCTTCTTCTTTTCCTATATCTATAAGAACACGACATAGTTTCTTCTTCTTTCAACTAGCCCAACTTTCTATGAGTTTGAATTTCTTGCATGATTAGTTAAAATTTATTTTCATCTTGATTATAAGTTTTTAGTAGGAATTATTTTTAATTTTTCTCCTTAACTTTTCATATTTTAGATTTTTTTCATGCATTATGTGTAGTTAACTTTAGCAGGTTTCTCCACTATTGTAGGTAGTGGATTTTAACAAAAGATAAAATAGTAAAATCATCTCTACTCAGCAGTTGGATCAAAGAAATTATATTTTATATGCTACTGACTTAGCACCAAAAGCATAAAATTCATATTTTACATTTCGCAAGAGAATTAAAATATCAAATAAATATAAAAGCATATTTTACATTCTGCAAGAGAATTGAAAAATCGAATAAACATATTTTACATTCCGCAAGAGAATTGAAATATTGAATGTTTACTATGGGAAGCTCCTAGATGTATTGCACACTAGCATAGAGCAACATTGTCCGCATAATATTATCGGTGTGGATAGTAGTTCGTCCCCAGATGATTTCTGACTATTCAGAATAAACATCCAGAACATCTTTCGTTCCTGAGTGAATGTCAATGCTCCTAGATAGATTGTATACTAGTATAGAGCAACTTAATTCCACTTTATATTCCATGGTTAAATATTTAGAGTGACTTTATATCAATATTCAAACTCTAATTGAATAATATTGATTGATCATAACGTATAACAAGTTGTACACAGATGTACTAGGTCGAAAACATCTTTGTGTAATCACTAAGTCACTGTCACGCCAAATGCAAATCTAAAGCTCCAATCATGATTGGTCAAGCTTGAATAGCATATTCCAAATGTTGGTTGCATTAAAAGTCCCAACATTGGTCGAAATACAACAAAACCCTAATTTTAGTTAATACCCAATTTTGATACATCATCATGATCATCTTGAAAAAAACGTGATGATGGGTATGGAATGGGGAAAAGTATCCTAAACAACATATGTTCCCCTACATGTCTAATACGACGTACTAAAAAGTCATCCCATTCCGAATAACGTTCTAGGAGATATGATTAAACCCTGAATGAACTATAAGCTGAAAACTATCATAATTTCATCAGGAGGGTTACTTTTTGCTCCGTTAAACAAACAAAACGAGATCAAAACCTAATTCCTTTCTTGTAGAGATGTATCCAACGATTTCTCGATTTCGAATTAGGGCCGATCATAAAAAACGAACGTCGTATGAGGAATCTACATCGTTTTTATTGAAGGACGTCACGTCTGAAAATTTTGGACATGAAAGGCTAACATGTTGCTTCGAAGAGCATATAGGTGCAAATATCATACAACCGCGAAGAGAAAGTAGCCTCAACGAGCAAACAAGAGGAGGAACTAATAATAAAGAAAATAAAGAAAAAAGAAGGTTGTGGGACCGGTACCAACCAGACGGCCGGTCGGCCACCCTTGGCCGGTCCACATTCTCTTTTCATTTTAGATTTTATTATTTATTTTATTTTAGAGTTTCCTAATTCTCTTAAAACTCCTTTGCTCTTCTAATAGCTGCATGTAGCAAGGTCTTGCAACCATCTAATAAATATCATTATTCTAATATTCTTAACGTTTTGCTCTTCTCTTTAATTAGTCCTTGCAATAATATTATTACTAAATATATGTCAATATAATGCAAGCGACTATATGATAGACGAAGCACGGAGTCACGACTACCAATTCCGTGCTACCACCTTGGTTGGTCCCTCTCTCCACCCTGGACGGTCCCTTGCTAACACCTTGGTCGGTCCCTCAATCGCTCCTTGGTCCTACTACCAACAATATTCTGAATTTCTTTATTTTGTCACTCACAGTAAGACAAAATTAAAATTATTTCACAATTACTAACACTAGTATTCACATGAGCCTAGCGTTTACACAAGTTTAATGCTTATATAAACCTAGCGCTAACATGAACTTAACGCTAACATAAGCTTAGCGCTTATAGGAGCCTACCGCTTACACCAGCCTATTAATCACACGAGTCTAGCGCTCACGTAACATTACCAGTCACACAACTTCAAAAGTCATATAAGTACATTTTTGTCTCAGCTGGCACAATGGTACGCTTCAACTATCAATATCAATATTAATTAAACTTAAGCATCATTGCTAGTCTCACCAACAAGCTAGACTCAGCAATATGCTAGTTTTAACAATATGTTAGTCTCAGCAGCAAGCTAGACTCTTCAATATGCTAATACTAAAAGTCTAGCTAGGTCAAAAATTGACCATATAATACACGTCTATGAAGTAGACTCAAACCATGTTCGGGACATCAACAGTCACATGGGGGGATATTCACTAGGGTTTTGGTCTGGCGGCCTATAGCACATGCGGTGTAACAATACACCCACGATGAGAAAGTATGAAAGTCGTTTCGGCAGTTGAAGGAGTGAATGGAATGGTGGTCGTACAACTGTCAAGTCCCACTAGCACGATAGAGTTGGTTATCAAAACACGATTTCCACTTTTCTTTTCTCCCACTCCTCTGCAACTTCCACCACTTACGAGATCAATATGTTAACTTCCACTTCTATAAATAGGTTCTTCAACCTATCGACAAAAAAAAACAAGAATTTTTTGGGACAAGGAGTTTTATATCATAAGAACTTAAACGATCACAGAGCAATCATCTTTGAGATTATCAGAAACTCACTTTCGTCTTCATATCAGTTCAACACATCTCATCATCATTGACATTCAATTCCATTAATCTCAATACTTTCTCTGCTTCCCTCCCTACAGATCAACCATTTTGCCTTCATTTATGAACGCAGCGAAATTGGAACGATCATTTCTTGATTTATGCCAATTTCGTACATATTGGTATCTCTAATCTTAAAAGTACTTATACAATACAAATGTTTGGTGTTTAAGCGATTTGATCTCAAAAGCATTAACCTACTCCATCGTTTTCCCCTTTTACCCTTAAATCGTTTTTACCCACATACAACTATGTGTTTACAATTTATTTTATCCCTAATGGTGTATGACTTTTTGTATATTGTGATCAAAGCGTTTGCTGAGAAAATTCTCAGGCTTGTAGAAGCAGGTATCATCTGTGTGGAAATCTGTGGTTTTTGATGGAAGAAGACCTGGTTACTCTATAACTTAATACCGATCCGAATCTCCAAATCAGCCCGCCCTCTTAAAAATTTAAATTTTTCAATTTTCGAAAAAAATATTACAAACCTAAAATTTGTTTCCTTTTTTTTCCTCGGTTGGTCAATATCTAGCTATAGCACTTAAATTTCTTTGGAAAATATTCATTCAATTTGTCAACAATATACTAGGCTTAACATTTGCCAAATTTTACCTCTTTTCAGTCTCAAAAAGTTGTTCATCAATATTAGGCCAAAGTCCACAGACTTTACCCGCCATTATTTTCATATCACAATAGAGCACGAGCTTTTAATTTACCCGCCATTATTTTCATACCACAATAGAGCCCGAGCTTTTAAGATGGAAGCAAAAAACTATAGTAAAGGGGTTGATCTAGTTAACAAATTCAAGAAGAGAACTTGTGATAAGATTTTATACCTTTTTGATACTTCAAATCTCACATGATTTGATGTATAAGTAAATTATTGTTTTTATGCATGATAAAAAAAATTGAAAAAAAAAAGAACACTTCTCAGTTGTTGGAGAACAAAAGTTTAAGGGATACAAATTTTCTAAATATGGAAAAATAAGGAAAAAAGTAAGAGATAGCTTGGTTACAGATCCTATTTTGGACTAACATCACATATACCTTAATACTAATAATTTATACTCATGTTAATGGACAGGGCTTCATCATATTGCCACCCTGAACTACTCATTTTCCTAACCATGTAATATGTAAAGATGATCTGTACAACTACTCTACTGCCTGTTGACCAATTATTTTTCAGTGTCTCCCATATTCGCCACTTCTTTTGTCTAAATAACGAGTTCATAAATTGGTCAAGAAAACCTTCAGTTTCTGACTAGATTATCCTGAATCACTTATTATAATCCACCCCTCAAAAACTAACCAAAGGATTCTTTGTCTAAGCTCTTACTTGTTAGAAGTGGTTGAATGAATGTAAAATATGCTGATCTGAACTAGTTACCCCCATGTAATTGATTAAAGCCAATGTGGACATCATCATGTGTATAAATGAAACCAATCTGTCAAACATTCTAAATGAAACCAGTTTGGAAGGATTTGTTTGTGGCTGACCAATTATTTCCATGATAAACCTTTCTGTACTCACTGTGCTTCCTTGTGTGCAGTCCTGTCAGGTCCCTCATAGAGTCAGGTTTCCCTGCCAATAAACGACCAGATGTCTGAATCTATTATGGATCTAGGAACCTTCAGAGAATGGTTTACCAGGTTTGTAAATACTATATCACATAATTTATGTCATCTTTTACTCTGTAGTCCTTGCAGATCAAGTCATTTACGCTTCAAATGAACATTTTTGTTAGCTTGTGTTATATATTCTTCTTATATGAGAGGTTCAAGGAGTGGGAAGCTTCTGGTGTTAAGGTCATACATGTACTATCACATCCATAAGATAAATGGGACGGTGAACGTGGCTATGTACAGGTTGGTTTTTATATGTGTTCAACCTAATGATTTGTTTTAGGGTCTGATTTCCTAGGAATCAAATGTGCATTTGTTGTAGAACTCATTTTGAATGATTCCTCTCCAGGCTGCATTTGCTAGAGCCAAGCACATCTTCAGCCCTTTCTCTTCGTCTTTGAATTCTGTTGATGTTCTCAAATATTTAAAAGTTTGCTTGTTCTTACAGGCCTTTCACGAAGACATCGGCTTTTACAGGCCTTTCGCAAAGTACCGACGTCAGTTCTTAGCTCCATACCATTGTGTTCGTTATCATCTCCAAGAATACTCAGGTTCCGGCGCCAACCAGTAAAAGATGATGAATTGTTCAATCTTCGACATGTATCTCTAAGGAATACAGTTGAGAGAATATTTGGTGTATTCAAATCACGCTTCTTAATATTTAAGAGTGCACCCCTGTTTCCATACAAAACACAATCGGAAATAGTTTTGGCATGTGCAGGACTACATAACTTTTTGCATAAAGAATATCATTCAGATGAATTTCCAGTTGACGAAAGTGAAGAGGAACTATATTCTTCCACTTAACAAATAGATCTTGAATATAATCTTTCCCAAAATCAAACTCAGAGACAACAACGAGAAGATGCTAATCAGTGGTGAGATAGCATAGCAAATAAAATGTGGGATGAGTGGAATAAAGAGAATGAAAACTTAGGCACAGGACAACAATGAGCTTTTAATTTTGACTAATGACACAAATTTTACTAGGTATTCATGGTACTTGTGTTAATTGTGTAACGTGCATAATAAAAAATTTGGTAGATATTTTGAATTTATGATTAGATATTTTATATCTTTTTATCTCTACAAATCACAAAGACTCTCTAGAAATCTAATAGATTTGTATCTACAAGTCGCAGAGACTCTCTACAACACTCTTTTAAAATCACTGGAACCCTCTACATTTCCAGAGAGTCTCCGGGAGTCACTAAAAATAAAAATCTAAGAAAGTCTATATAAATCTCATTTGACTACCCCTGTAAGACTAATCTGGCAGACTTCGAATCTGCTAATGCAACTATGCATGATTTTCTATATCACAATGTGTGCACTACAAAGAAAGATGTCAGCATGAAATAATCTTTCAAACAAGACAATAGTCCAAGGAAATAGGCCCAATAGTTCTTCATCCCAGTGAATCCTAGCTTAAGTAAGACAAAACAAATAATTGGGCATGAGGTGAAGTATGAGTTTATAAATGCTAGTAGTCCAGTATGCTAATCTCCTTACAAAAAGTGACCATATATAATATAGCTACAGGGTAAGATGAATCTGGATAACAAGTAGGCCAAGTATATATTCAAACTTAAAGATAAGAATGAATTTGACTGGTTAATTACTAATCCATGTATATTGTCAAAACCTAATTATCCTAAAGAGTGGAATGAACTTGGTCAACTACCAGCCCATATACCTTAATAATATCAAGATAAATGGTATTAATTTAATTATCCTTAGGATAAGGATGAACCTGTAGAGCACTTAATCCATATACATAGTCAATATGAATCCAGGTGAATACTGGACTGGATATATATCTTCTACGACCTATAAATAGAAGAGGAATTCCAACTAGAAAGATACACATTCTCTAACTCTCTTCTCCACGTAAAACCTGTTTAAAGTTGTTACACATTTAGGCATCAGACTGTTCATGCAGTTACACCCCCATATTCACTTTACAACAAACTTGGAGCATGGAAGCTACTGAAATATTGAATCATCAAGCAGCTATCAGAAGTGAAATCTCATCATCAATCAAGCACATATCTCGAGGGTGTTGTAGTAACAATTCTACAAAAAAAAAAATCCAAGAAAAGAAAAATAGATTAATTAGAAGAAGTAGTTACAATATTTTGTTCAGCCAGTACTTGACTGATAATACAATTTGGCATAGAATAGCTCCATTCTTTCTCTAGTTTTTCTACTCTAGCTACTTTGGATAGAATATCTGCTACTTTATTCTTCTCATTTGGAACGTAATAGCATTTCCAAGAAGTAAAATGTTTAAAAACAGAAATAATATCAGCAATATGATGCTGGATTTTCCAAGTTGTATTGATCCTTCCTTTTTTAACTGCATCTACAATTAGTTGAGAGTCTAACTCGAAATTTAGATTGACTAGATTAATATTATTGGCCCACTGCACTGCTACACCCAAAGCTAGACACTCGGCATGCTTCGCATTTACTAGATCCTTGATGTATGAGCACTTTGCTCCTTTTGGTTCACCTGCAAAATTACAGATTATTAATCCTATGCCACCATACTTAGACAATTCATGAAAAGAGCCGTCACATTTAATAGTACGGAAGTCTACAATAGGAGGATTCCAGTTTAGATTTCGTCTACTTATCATGTTAATCCTATTAGAAGAAGTACTAAAGAAAGTACTACCAGCATCTTGAGCTCGAGAGTTTAACAAAACTCTGATTCTAGCAATGAAACTATGGATGTTGAGATCTTTTTGCTGGAAGACCACCTCACATCTCGATGACCATATACTCCAAGCAATGGTGGCTCGTTTAACTATCTCTTTATCTGTAATGTGGCCATTTTTGCCTTCATTAAACCACTCCATAATCCAGTTATTAAGGTCAATAGGAGTAGCAATATTAATCCCAGCTAAGGCTAACCAAGCAGCCCTTTCAAAATCACAGTGCAAGATTAAATGAGTAGCACTTTCCTGAGTATTACATACCATGAGATAATTTGCTTCTCGGTCTCTGTTGGCTAGAGAAATCCTGGATTTTGTAGCTAGAGTATAAGTAAGACATTTCCATAAGAAATGTTGAACTCTAGGCAAAGCAGGTAATCTCCAAAACTTGATCCAAATCTTCCTCAAGGCAGGGTCAGTAGAAGCATAGTTGTATTTTTCCTCATACATTTTCTTATGGGCTAACTTAACTGAAAAAATCTCATTTTTCTCCAGATCCCATACTAACCTATCATTATAGTTAAGATGGATAGATATTTTGCTGATGTAATTAGCTACTTCAGGTGGAAAGAGTTGGTGCAAAAGATGAAGATCTCAACCAGTACCAGAAGAATTGAAAATATCCTTAACATGTGAGAATTGATGAGAGATGTTGGGATTCATAATAAAAGTAAGAGGATGATGTAATTCTGGAATCCACTTATCATACGATAGACACATTTATATTTCTAACTTGAGAACACATTTATATTGTTATTACTCGACTTTTTTATTAATATTCTTATTTTGTATGTTATTAGGTATTTTTGGAAGAATAAACTTTTATGGAAAAATTAGCTCGAAAAAGTGTTAAAGGCACCCCGAAAAAAATTACTAAGGGCACCCCAAGAAACTGATAAAGACACCTGTGCAATGGATGAAGGCACCCACCTTTCATATTTAAATTAAAATTTTGGTGTGATAATTTCGTTCTCGATCTGAGAAGATATTGCGTGAACTGGCTAATTGGTTAAAGGAAAGATTTTGAAAAATATCTTCTGCCTTTAATAGATGATGTGTACACAACTTGTCACGAACAAAGATCAACCAAAAAATATATCTCGTGAGATATTTTCTCACGGAAAAAGAAGAAAAATAACTAGAAATATTCTCGGATTATTTGGTTATAAATATTTGGAAGATTTGGATAGAGTATTACGAAAGCAACAAACGAGAGCTTTTATTCTTGTGTCTTGAATGGAAAAACATCATCACTGAGATCAAAGATTATGGCCGAGAAGGGAAAGAAAATATGGTTGATTGATTGAAAAAAAATTCTCGAAGAATTGTTGAAGACAATTGATTTTTGGGTGTTTTATTATAAATAGAAGACCAAAAAGAAGAAGAGAGGGTCGGCTTCGGCCAAAAAGCTAAAAAAAAAATCCGAAAAAAGTCCAGTTTGTTTCTGCTGCTACAGGCGCAAGGAAGAAGAAGAAGAAAATAAGAACATAAGGCTCTAGGAAACTGTCGTTTCCTCCGTTACTTTTTCTTTTATATTTCAACACCATTTGTAACGGTTTTGTGAATAGTACCTGCAACAGTTTAGGATTTTCATACATCTTAAGTTTGTAATTTTTTCACTGCGCCCAAAGTTGGTCGTTTATTCAATAAAAGATTTGTATTCATTCAGCGACTCGGTTTACCAGTTCTTTCTTGTATTTTTTCTTCTTCTCAAGCACTTCTGAGCCATGTACATATCTTTTGAGAGTGTTTTGAGCAAGATGAGCTAAACCCCAACACTGGGGCAAGGAAGAAACCATTTTTCCATGATGAATCGGTAAATTTTAATAATTCTTGTATGACTTTTACATTTATTTTTAATTGAAATTATGATTTTTCTTAATTAATTGTGATTTTATTTGATGATTTATGCTGGAACCTAGAGCTTTTGATGAGCCATGCTTGTGATTTACAATTGATATTTTAAAAGTCTACCTTTGACAAAAAATTAGAGTCACTTATTTGAGTTAGAATTGTTTAGAATTATTATTTTTGGAACCAATTAAAAGTGGTTAATGGTGAAATCCATAACCTCAGTATTTGTGAATATTACTTTCATCTTTTTTTGTACATTTTCTAGTTTAAAATTAGTTTATTAAATCTAAAATCAATCTCCACAAGTTTGAGAGTTTGAAACCCATTTTTACCACCATCTACAAACCACATCACATACCAAGTCCTAATTCTTTCTCCATTTCCCAAATGCCAGCAAATGTTAGCTTCAACAAACTTTGACTCAGAACTGATGCTTTTCCAGCTCCAAGATGAATCTTGTTTTTCTTCTATATTGAAAACATCACCATTACTGAAATACTTGGCTTCTAATGCTTTGACCCAGACATCATCAATTCTAATGCACAATCTCCGTGCAGATTTTGCTAAGATGGCTTTATTGAATAAGTGCATATCTCTGAAACCTAAATCTCCATCATGCTTATGTATGCAGAGGTTATTTAAGGAAATAAGACGCAAATTTTATTGTTCTTCTTTCTCTTCCAGAAACTAGATTGAGCAGAGTTTATACTGGTAGTTTAAAGGAGGCCATATAGTGAACTGGAATGGAATTGAGAACATTCTTCACCATTACAATTCTGCCTGCTTTAGACAAATTTGTAGCCATCCAAGTATCCAGTTTTATCTTCATCTTATCCACTATAATAGAATTTTAGATTTACATAGGCTTCACCGTTGGACGGCATAAATGCAAATCCTTTCAAAATTAACCATGGACAAATGCTATAATTTTCGTTTGTGTAACCAAATTCTCATTCCTGATTATGGTGGAGTACAAAATTCATTGAATGTAGACTTCAAAAGAAAAATCTTACACCCCTTTGAAGTCTACGAGTACCGTTAAATCCTCCTAAAAAATCAGCTTGATGAGCGGGGATGGCCAAGCTGGCTAGAGATAAAAAGTTGTGGCTAGGCACAGGACCTTTATTTTAAATTATACGAGACCAAATTATTAGTAATTGACTGAATCATTGGATATTTGGAAATAATAAAGTAATTATCAAGCGCCCCTTTCTTTAGCAATTGAAACATTTTTCTTTCCTTCCCCTAATAATAGTACCACAAAATCCGGAGGATTTGTCTTTCTGTTCATTTTTTTCGTTTACCACTTGGTTATTATTAACTTATTAAGTTATCAATACTTATACTTTGTGAAAAAAAGAATCGAAATTAACTAATCAAAGCTAAAACGAAAACTCATATCACCACGACTCGAACTCGACTTGAATCAAGATTTTGATTCTAAGAACGGATTTTAACTCGGTAGTATTTGAAACAGCCTCAACCATACTACCATACATTAGCTCCTAAGCCCGCACCTTCCCTCGATGGCTACATATGTGAAGTCCCTTGGATCAATTTTAGGAGCATTAAAGTGTCCTCATAATTACACACCTTAGCCCCGAACAATGAATTCTAGTGTCATAGTGGACGAGGTATATATATATATATATACATTAAATTAAACTAGGAGGTAAACACTCAAGAGAATCACGGTAACAAAAGCCTGACAATATCACAGAAACAACTCCAGATCGATTTGGTCAGGCAGTCAGCTTTAGTGTTGGCATAATCATTTACCTCCAAACTTACAAGCTACAGCAACTATTTCCTTCAATTATTGGCAGATGGGGATAAAGTACTGGAAGATTATGTAATCCAAAAAGCAAAAACTGTGCACCAGCGGATGGAAGTGGTAGTGGGTCTATTTCAACTTAATGATAAAGATGATTTTCGGTATTATTTTTCATTTGGAATCCCCTTTTTATTGTTCACACATAATAATCCTACATTACATATATGTTGATGTTGGTTTCATACAATCATCTGCTCAAAATACACTACTATGCAGATAATATTTATGGATTAGATTCCATTTTCATCCAATAGAAGTAGTGGGTTCAAAGTAGCTTTCACTCAGATCTTCGATCTTAAAGTAGGGATGAGTCTACACTACATCCAACTTCCATCAACTTCAATACCCTGCTACAATCATTGACTCATTTTATGTAGTGAACTTACATTTAGATAAAAAAAAGAGTTTTGGACAAATCCAATTATCCATAAAATAACTATGCTTCGCATATTTTTTAACTTAATTTATATTTTTTCGATGATCTATTTTCAGTAGAATTTAGAGAAACGTCTCGGTCTTTATTTGGTGGTATATATGGAAGGAACAAAATGTAAGGGTGTTCCAAAACAAAAAGAAAACCTTGGAAAGTCTCATTAGAAACGTGAAACTTCAGACGTTTTTTTTGTGCCGAAGCAAATACAAGAATGTTAGGTCTAACGGCAAATGTGGCTATAGCTTTATGGGACTCTCTATTTCGTCCTCCATAATTTTGTAGCTAGTCGTTTAGGGTTGCAATTTTTTTTGTATCTTTTTTTCCAATCTTCTGTTGTATTCATTGGGTTGAGTTACCCTTCTTAAGTACCTCCACTCTTTAATAAATTTTCTTTTGATCGATCAAAAAAAATGATCCATTTTCGGTTAGAATTTTTTTCGTCAGGTCAGGGACTTACGGATGCCTAAATAAAACCTGCCAAGTAATATAAGATGCTTTCAAATCCAAGACCCAGCAATCTAGTTCCAGTTCATATAGTCATGGACGCATGGACATCTATTATGGTCATGGGACATATATTTATTATTAATCTTCACAAAGCTGGATAATCCTTTTGCTGCAGAAACCTGGATAATCCTAGAACCGGAAAAATATAAACTAAAATAGTAATCCATATATTGAGCCAATTCTTGAATTGTGTTTACTTAAGCAAAAACAGATTGGTTTTTGTTCAAAATTTGAAGTACAATTATTAGAATCAAGCTGGACCAATTTTTATCCTACAGATCATCCACGGTTTCCGAAATGCTTGCCAAATTAGGCCTCCATATCCGGCTTCGATCATGTCGACTTCTTCGATGTCTTTGAGTTGAGGAAATATTCTTCTCTGACAAAATCTCTGTCAAGTACTGATCAGAGGATATAAGAAGCTTTGAGTTCATGGAACAAGCTAAATTCGGGTGTTTTTCGTTACTACTACCTTGTTCTTCTTTCTTAACATTGATCTTCTTATTATTGTCTGGCAAGGGTCTGGCTCGAGTTTTACGCGGCAATAAGGACATGGGTACTAGAAAATAAATCTTACCACGCTTTAGCTCGGCATCCCTTGACATGATTATAATCTTTTGAACACTGCCTTCCTCAGATGGCAGTACAGATCTTCTTACTACATGTTTTGGGTTCAACTTCATAAGATCACCTGCTCGAATTATGTCGCTGAATTCTTCGACTTGCCCGTTTGAGTGAATAACCCGAATTACGTCTAGAGATCCACATGGAAGAATGCATGATATGCAACATTTTATGCTGTTTTTCATGGTTGCTTGGTCCTCTTCAAGTGTCCTCCTATTTATCTCTCTATATATAGCTATCTTATAACTCTAACCTTCAGATAAGAAGACTAAACATCTGGTTAAGAGAAAGAATTTTGAAATGATGCAGAGAGAAACATCCGGTTAAGAGAAAGAATTTTGAAATGATGCAGAGAGATTACTTATAGTGCGCGCGAGATAGAGAGATCGTAGAAGTTAGCTAGATAAATGACTTCATCTATATTTCTCTTTAATATATATATATGAGAGAATGGGAATCAAGAAAAGTTTGATAAGCAAAGAATGCTTTAAGTGTGTACTTTTTTAATTACAACTCAATCTCCCCTCTATTAAGGTGAAATGAAATACATGAAGAGCAAGCTAGATAGCTAGTCTTTGCTTCAATAATTGAAGGTCCTAGAGTACTTTCATTTCTTTATTTAGATATCATTTTTCATCATTTAGGGGCATACCCTACATGCTACCACCCTTTACTTTAATAATGTTGGAGGAGTAGCGATGTATGGGTGACACATGCTATTAATCCATGAAATTGTTACAATCAAGTATGGATCCAAATATTTTAAGGGTTTGTGTTACAAAGAGTTGAATTAAAAATATGTTACTCTAAACAAAACCATTTCAGTCTGTCTCTCCTTTTATGTTTTAGGTTAATTGTTCATGTGTTCTTGTGATCAATGTATCTAAATATCTTAATATAATTTTGAGTGGGTAATGTGTATGTTTTAGTTCTTTTTATCTAATTTTGATTCTGGGATTAGATATATTTATAAATCTTGTACCTAATTTGATGGGCAAGAACTTTGACGAGAGTTGTTGTTTTTTGTGCACTACTGCTGTAATCATTCGGCCGTCAGGTGCCGCATTGTGTAGTCAATAACCCTTTATAAATCAAAATGCTCAATACGAAGACGATTGGATGAATATTTATATACCGTTGTTATGTATACTAAATTTGTATCCGTGTTATATCGGGTATATTTAATTTTTTATCACGATTACTTTTATTTTTTGATTTATTATAGCGGGGTTCGTTCTATCGTGATGGAATGGTTAATTTTTTTTTTTTTTGGTTTTCTAATGTAATCACGGTTTTTCTGAATATGATAGGTTTAGTATTCACGAATTTCAAATTGAATTTGGTTTTGATATCTATTTCTTAGAGTTTAAAACACGATAAGACATAGTTTTCCTTTTTATTGTTTTTTTTCCCTAATTTTTTTAAACCAATCATACGTTGCCAAGTGTCCTTACCAAAACTCTTATTTCACAAAAGCCACAAAAATCTTATTTCGGCTGATAGGAAACTAAGGTTTCCTCACCGTTCAACGTGGGAGCTTAATTGTCTAGGCCTTGAGTCTTTAGATTTATTTCTTACTAGTATCTTTTTGTTTATTTTGAGGCTAAAAAGTTTATTTATATTATCGTTTAAAAAAAAAAGGTTATATGCCCTTCGTTTCATGAAGGTTAAGGTATTTTTGGATAATTTTTAAGAAAATAAAGAGAGAGGAATATTTTTATACTATATTTTTTCTAGTTATATTTTTATGGATAACAAAATAGTAAAATTTAGAAATGACATACCTCTGAAACTATGGTATGGATATTTATAAACTGTGTATTGTTGAAAATATTTTTAAACACCTACGTAATAAATATAAACATGGCTATCAAATTATATATATTTTTTATACCAAAATTTAATTTAATAATTAAAAAGGTAATTTTTAAAATATCGTCTTATTTAAGAAAATAACTCAATTTTTTGTGATAAAATTCTAAAATGAATAACTCAAGTTTTATAAAACGACGAAAACGATGGAATGTGTGAGGGTATTAAATCCCTAACAACACGTGTTCAAATAATGTGGAATAGTATCAGATTATGATGGAGCGAGAAACATTGAAACAAAAACTCTATGAGAAGTACTGAAACAGACGTCTGAAACTATGATAAGTATTGAAACAGACATCTGAAACAGACAGCTTTGTTGCATGATCGACATGCAAGCTGCAAGAAAGCATGGCACACTGCACGAAACAGATAGCTTCGTTGTATGACTGACACATAAGTTGCGGGAAAGCCCGATACAATAAAGGGAACTGACAAACATCGATGCATGAGAGACACGTCTCAGCTGTACAGGTTCAGAACAAAGAAGCTGAAGCATGACAAGTCACTTTCAATGGCCATATGTCAGACATGCCATTATTCTAACAAGACCGCAACGTTCATCCAAATTCAAAAACAACAACTTGAGTACAAATCCGCAGAGGAAGTGCGGAACATCAAGCGAGAAACTAAGGGAAATAAGAAGTACGCATACCAAGTCTTGCGGGAAACACGAATAAGTCTTGCTGAATAACTATTGTTCCAAAGTCTGGATAAGAACTAACAGGTGTAAAGTTAGATTGGAGGGACCCATGATATTTGCTATAAATACCCAACTCTAGAACAGAAAGAGGGACTGGAAAGTTTTAGAGAATTTGACTAAAGGCATAGGATCAGAGCAAAGAGTTTAGGTATGAGTATTGTGTTAATTATAATGTTAGTTCATTAATTCTTTGGTATTTACTTAATTCAAATTGTAGTTCATCCCCTTGTAACATATAATCATGAATAAAAATCATCCAAATTCTTTATCACCCGTGGATGTAGACAATTTGATTGTCGAACCACGTTAAATCATTATGTTGATCCATGTATCAATTTCTTGTTCTAACTGTTATCATGTTTCGCCTTCATTATAAGCGAATTGATTTGATTATGTTTTTGACTCTAATGGTTGTGATCCAAAGATCAGATTTTTGGTAGTCACAATTTGGCGCTAGAAAGAGGGAGGTAGTAAAGAATTTATTCTACCTGTCCAAATTTTCATTTTTAAAATCTTGAATCTTGTTACATTATAAAGCCCATTTTCTTACATATACTATGATTTTAAGTGATATGTCAAAATTTGACATATAATTTTTCTCCAAAACTTTTCAACAGATTGTATAGATTAAAATTGTATTGCAGCTATCTACTTTCAATTCTTGTCAAAACAGTAAAATAAGTTTTGAATTGAATTTCTGAACTTACTTCTGATTTGTCTGCAAAAAATGATTTGTTGAATTTATAAAACCTGAATTAAATTGGAAAATTTTCTAGCTTATATGTGATATATCAAATTTTAGCTAGATGTTTTCTATCAGTCAAATTGTTTATATATATATACATATTGCGGATGTTAAAATGTTATGAAACACATGTCTCATTATCTAAACTCTTGTTAGAACATCGACAAAGAAACTTCTACGACAACACAAGATTGAACGAAAAAGATATCATAATATTCCAAAAGAAATTATATAAATGGAAACAGTTGCAAATAGAACCATAAAAGAACCATATGTTGATATAAGAAATTTAGGAAATCAGACAACAGAGACTTTGCCAGAAAGAAAAATAGTAGAAGAATCCAAGGACCACAACCCTTCGATGCTTAGGCAAACATTCCAGTTAATAAATCAATTAACCATCCACATGAAGAAGCATCACAGAACAGGGTTGACCCCATTAATCAACTACTTGAAGAAATGAGTGATCTAACTTCATTATTTGGGATTTGATCCGACTATGTTTCTGACTCTAATGGTTGTGATCCAAAGATGAGATTTTTGGCATTCACAATTTGGCGCTAGAAACAGGGAGGTAGTAAAGAATTTATTCTACCTATCCAAATTTTCATCTTTAAAATCTTGAATCTTGTTATATTCGAAAACCCCTTTTCTTACATATACTATGATTTTAAGTGATATGTCAAAATCTTACATATAAGTTTTCTCCAAAACTTTTCAACTGATTGTATAGATTAAAATTGTATTGTAGCTATCTAGTTTCAATTCTTGTCAAAACAGTAAAATAAGTTTTGAATTAAATTTCTGAACTTGTTTCAGATTTGTCTGCAAAAAATGATTTGTTGAACTTATAAAACCGGAGTTAAATTGGAAAGTTGTCTAGTTTATATGTAATATATCAAATTTTATCTAGATGTTTTCTAACAGTCAAATTGTTTATATATATACATATTATAGATGTTAAAATATTATGAAACACATGTCTCATTATCTGAACTCTTATTAGAACATCGACAACAAAACTTCTACGACAACACTAGATTGAACAAAGAAGATATTATAATACTCCGAAAGAAATTACGTAAATGGAGACAGTTGCAAATAGAACCGTACAAGAACAAGATGTTGATATAAGAAATTTGGGAAATCAGACAAAAGAGACCTCTCCAGAAAGAGAAATAATAGAGGATTCCCACGGACCACAACCCTTGGATGCTCAAGCAAACATTCCAGTAAATCAATCAATTAACCAACCACATGAAGGAGCATCACAAAACAAGGTTGACCCCATTAATCAATTACTTGAAGAGTTGAATGAAATGCGCAAGGTTCAAAAAACTTGTACAGAAAAAATTGCTCTCTTAACCCAAGAAAATCAGATGCTTAGAAATAAAATCCAACAAGATGCGGAAGCATCAGTTACCCGGATACAGGGGCAAGAAGTAAGCTCAAACAGATCCGCAAAAAGTAAAGCAAGGATCAATAAAGATCAAAGAGTGATGGTAGTGGAACCCGCACATGACACATATTTTCATTCAAAACAAAACAAGATAAATCAGCGGTATGAACCTGATAGACTAGATTTTGATGATTCAGAGCCACAAAACAACAGACGGCAAAAATATTTTGAGGATATGGAGCAGATGAGAGAAGAAATCAAAACTTTGAAAAATAAAAAAGAGGGAGGAAGAATTGAAGAAGTGCTAAAAGAGGCCAGTAGAACACCATTGGCCTCGCACCTTGCGCATGCGTCTATTCCGCATCAATGCAATCTTCCCGTCTTTGAATGTTATGATGGGACAAAGGATCCAGCGGCTCACTTAAAATACTACAACCGCAATATGACCCGTTGGGAACAGAATGATACTATCATATATCGATATTTTCCTTCAAGTTTGAAAGGGTTAGCATTAACATGGTATGATAATTTACCAGAAGGGTCAATACATTCATACGCACAATTGACCCGTAAATTTTTGGAAACGTACATGTAAAATAAACCCGCAAACGCTGGGATGGACAAGCTATTTGCCCTTGCGTCTTGGACAGATGAGACTATCCGAGACCACACAGATCGATGGCAGGCGATCTGTCAAGCAGTAGGAAATGTTAATCCAGAAATTTTTATTAATTGCTACAAATGGGGAATAGCTAACCGCATGAGCCCACTCTTTGTAGATATTCATGAAGAGAATCCGAAACCGAAGGAGATATCAGGGTGATTATTGAAAAATATGCAAGGTTGCAGGATATTCAAAAACAACATCCAAGAATAATTTTCCAACATCAGAGAGTTCCCGACAAGGCAAATTTTGTGGAACCATCAACAAGTTTCGGAAAGCGGGCTGCGGGAGAAAATCTGTATATTGAATTCAAGCGAGGTAGAGCGGATGAGAAATGAAGATTCAATCGTTAATCTGACGATTGGGTTTTTACTAAACTCAATACCTCATATCCACAAATTCTTAATACAATCAAGAATAGGCAAGATTTTGAATGGCCATGGACAAAAGGAAAGCAACCATCATACATGCAGGGTTCAAAAGATTATTGTGAATATCATTGCTTTCATGGCCATCCAACAAGCAGATGTAAGAATTTAAAATTACAAGTCCAAAAATTAATTGATGCGGGAGAGTTGAAAGAATTTATTTATTTACCCAATCCTCCACCAAGGCTCAACATGGGAAAAACTGTAAATATTCCACAGAATAATCGAACCATCAATATGATTTCCTATACCGAGTTAATTCAATCATCTATGAACGCATCCATTGATAAGAAGATGCGTAAAAGAGTTCACAGTCATGAGGTTTTCAAAGTTGCGAGAAAAGTCACAGAAACATGAGAGGAATGTATGGCTTCCCCATTAACTTTTTCAGCGGACGAAGTTGATCAAGAAATCGAAACACACAATATTCCGATGGTACTCACTTTACCAGTATCTGGGTGGAATGTAAAAAATATCTTCATGGATGGGGGAAGTCCCTTAATGTGTTATTTTATGACACATACTAAAAAATGGGATTAAAGGACGACCAACTTACACCCTCTTGCTACACTATCTATGGGTTTAATGGGATAACATCAAAGCCAAAAGGAGAGATCTTACTTGATGTTATGGCAGGACCAATAAGCATCTTAACTAAATCAGTATAGTAGAGGCACCGTCTCCTTATAATGCAATCATTGACAGACATTGGGTCCACCAATTGAAAGGAGTGATCGCAACGTATCACCAATACTTGCGATTCCCAACACTGCAAGGGGAGATGGAAATAAAAGGGGATCAAAATGTTGCAAGATCTTGCATCTTCGCATAAACTCACATAAATGAGGAACGAGTTCAGCGGCAACAAAATAGAAATAATGAACGAAAAATAAAAGCCAAAGAAGAAGCAATAAACTAATATTTGATTGAGACTGCGAGCAGAGGGTCAGTAAATGAAACAAATGAAAACACTTCATCAAAAGCAAACATGTCAAAAACTAAAGAAAGGGGCAGTATCCCAGAATAGCAATTAAAGGGAGCTCCCACACTTTTAGAGGCTCTCAAATCCACTTTTTCAGCACTTGAAGAAACCAAGAATATCAACATAGGAACAGAAGAAGCTCCGAAAATAATCAAGATTAGAACATTAATGGAATTAGAAAGGGAACATGATTTGGTTATTCTACTTAGAGATTATGTGGATATTTTCGCATGGAAAATGGAGGATATGCCATGCATTGATCCGAATATTGTTCGTCATGAGTTGCATATACATCCGGGTACTACACCCTTTCGGCACTGTATCCTCAAAGTGGCACCCGAATATCATTTGCCAGTTGAAAAGGAACTAAAGAAGCTCATGGATGCGGGATTTATTTGAGAGGTGTGTTACCCAACTTGGATATCCAACATGGTAATTGTACCAAAGAAGAATGGAGGAGTAAGGATTTGTATAGATTTCACCAATTTGAACAAGGCATGCCCCAAAGATAGTTATCCGCTCCGTAACATTGATCAACTAGTAGATGCAGTTGAAGGGCATGAGGCTTTTTCTTTCATGGATGGACAATCAGGGTATAATCAAATTTCTTTAGCTGAAGAGGATCAGGAACATACTGTATTTTTTACCCCTCACAGTTTGTACTGCTATACTAGAATGCCATTTGGGTTAAGGAATGCGGGAGAAACTTATATGGTAGATGCAATCTTTAAACCATGGATAGGCCGCACCTTGGAAGTATATCTTTAAATCATTTACAAGATTTGAGAGAAATATTTGAAGCTCTACGAGAATATAAAATGAAAGTTAATCCGGAAAAATACATTTTTGGAGTTACATCCGGAAAGTTCTTGGGTTACTTGGTCACAAAAAAGGGGATCGAAGTTGATCCAGCAAAAATACAAACGATTGTTAATATGCCATATCCAAGGAATGTAAAGGAAGTACAAAGATTAAATGGGTGTTAAGACGCACTTAGCAGATTCATTGCCAGATCATCAGACAAATGTAAACCATTTTTTGACACACAAAAGAAGAAAAGCAAATTTGTATGGAATGAAAATTGTGAGCAAGCCTTTCAAAACATCAAAGCTTATCTTGCCATATTACCCGCACTACGAAAGCCAAAGCCTGAAGAAGTGTTGGCCTTGTACATAGCTGCAACAGAAGATCTTGTAAGTGCGTTATTGGTACGAACAAATGAGAAAGTAGAGAAACCAGTGTACTACATCAGTAAAACCTTTAATCTTGTAGAAAGGAATTACACCAAAATTGAACAATTAATATTAGCACTGGTTTTTGCTACACAGAAATTGCGCACATATTTTTTAACACATTATGTGCGGGTACCAAGTAAAGCTCCGTTATAGTCCGTACTAAAGAATACGGGAAAAGTAGGGAGAATAGCAAAATGGAATGCACAACTGGAACAATTCCATAACTTAATTGAAATACAAACTGCACAAAAATCACAAGTCTTGGCAGATTTCCTTGCGGATTTACCACTAGATGATGATTTTGAAATCCAAGGTTTGCCCGGAATAGAAGATGGTGATTCCCAAGACATTCTGAGTTCTGTAAACTCCCGCAGATGGGAAGTATTTGTTGATGGGGCACGGAATAAAGAAGACGCGGATCAGAATTGTGATTACAACCCCTACAGGAGATTGGATGGTACATGCATTTCGTCTTGAGTTCGGTGAACATACAAATAATATAATGGAATATGAGGTTGTGGTTTATGCCCTACGTCTCATCATTGAGTTGGGAATAAGTGGTGTACGGCTTACAAGTGATTCGCAATTGATAATACGGCAGGTTGAGCTAAAATATCAAGCGTTTGATGAAGACTTGATAGAATACAAGAATCTTGTTTAAAAATTGGCATCCCAAATTCTAAACATAATTTTTCGACATTTATCCCAAAAAAAGAATCGCCATGCTGATGCATTAGCATTTATTTCTTCAATGATAAAAGATCAAAATACATCAGTAGTCAAAATTGGGCGAATCTATGAGCCATCAATAAATTTATGGGAAGTCGAAAACATGAAAGAAGAAGTTGGTGAAGATATTGAAGATGCAGCCATTAAAGATGATGCAAACCTTCCACAGAAATCAGAAAATGAATCATCTGAAGAGGATTGGAGGCTCCCGATACTTCAATACTTACAAAATGGGATATTCCCCGCAGACAATAAAGAGGCAAGAAAATTGCAATCAAAATCTCAAAATTATCAGTTGTGGGATAAAATTTTATACCGCAGATCTTTTTGGGACCGTTACTTCGGTGTTTGTCACAAAAAGAAGGACAACGTATTCTCACAGATATTCATTAGGAGATGCGGGAAATCATAGTGGAAGACGATAACTCGCACTGAAAGCAAAAACGCAAGGGTATTACTGGCTATTTATGCATAAAGATGCGGAAAACCTAGCAAGAAGGTGCGAGGAATGTCAAGGCTTTTCAAAGAGAATTAAATCTCCCGCAACAGAACTCAATTTTGTACTCATCCCATGGCCGTTTGCAAAATGAGGAGTGGATATTGTTGGGCCCTTAGTGGAAGGCACACAAAAAAGAAAATATTTGATTGTAGCAACTGCTTATTTCACTAAATGGGTTGAAGCCAAAGCTTTTTCTCGCATTAGGGATACGGATGTTTTCAAGTTTTTATTCAAAAATATAATTTGCAAATTCGGAATCCTGGTAGCTATAGTCTCGGACAATGGACAACAATTACAAGGGAAAAATATTGATATGCTTTTCGAAGCATTTAATATCCAAAAGAACAATTCCACTCCACTTTATCCTCAAAGTAACGGACAAGCTGAAGCTGCAAATAAAACTATTGCCATGAATCTAAAAAAGACTCTAGATAGACATCATAAACGATGGTGCGAGCAGCTTCATAACACTTTGTGGGCATATCGCAAGACAGGAAGAGAACCCACTGAAGAATCACCATTTCTTCTTACTTATGGAGCGGAAGCAGTTATTCCAACATAAATTATTTTTCCCACAACAAGGGCAGAAGCATGGGAAAAGAATTTAAACACAAATCTAATGCTTGAGAAGTTGGATGACTTATAAGAAAGAAGGGAGGTTACGCTCCAAAGAATGGAGAATTATCATAGAAGACTGGCAAGAGAATATAACAAGAAATTCAAGTTGCAGAATTTTATTGAAGGGCAGTATGTTCTGCGACAAATACCAGAATATCAAAGAGATAAAAAAGCAACAAAATTTGCACCCATATGGGGAGGACCATATGTCATACAAGATATTGCGGGACAAGGTTCATACCACTTGCGGAATATGAATGGAGAAATTTAGAACGCAATATCTCAAACCATATTACCCATAACCAACAATGCAGTCATACAATAATTTGGCTTCATACTAGGAAAAGCAGAACAAATGCAATCTCTCTAGAGAATCCATATAAATGTTTATGAGTGTATGACTATTGGATCTTTCGCCACAGAGATGCCTAACATGACATTAATTATTGTATCAGGTACTCTCCATTTCAGGAGGTGCTCTAGGGACCGCATCCTAATTTCCTCCTGGCTAGAGAGAAGTTAAACATGCGCTTCAATCCTCAAAGTAACTCGAGGTACAAAATTGCCTTGCGGTTAATCAATGCACACACTCAATCAATGCACTAACAATAAATATATATATATATATATATATAAATTATTTTGCAGGAACAATAATACGAGACAAAAGAAAGTGCAAATACAATTTGAAAGAAGAAAAAACTAAGGAACGGGAAAACAAAGGAAAAAACTAAGGAGCGGAAGGTTTTGAACTAGAAGGAGGATATTGAGGTATTTCTTTGTGGCTACATAATTTGGTGAATCCATCATCCTTGACTTTATCAAGAGTGTTGTTGATCGCTTTCGCAACTCCAACACGAGCTTCAATCCTCAACCAAGAAATATGAGCTTTTGCGGCTTCAAGCTCATTCTTGCACTTATCTACCTCAGCTGCAGATTTTTGGACACTTCCCTCCAAAAAAAGTATTTTCCCTCGCTCCGAAGCAAAGTCACGAGCCAAGCTTTCAGCCTTCAAAGTTTCCAACTGCCATTTGTCCTCCGCCTTTTTAGTTTTAGAGGATAAAATTTCCAGCTGATTTTGCACCTCATTAGCCTTGGCAGTAACAAGTTCCAGCTGCCCTTTGATTTCTTCCACCTTAGCATTAGCAGCATCAAGCTCTCCTTCAGCCCTAGCAGCTCTTGAGGCCGCATCTCTGAATTTTCCTTCAAAATCTGTAACAAAAATAACAGGTTAATTAACGTGGAAATAGTATTCAACTTCAAGTATGCAAAGAAATAAGATACCTCTTGCGAGGGATTCAAACTCTTCTAGTTTGTGGGCCATTACGTCTTTGGAAACATCAAGAAAATCATATTCTTCTGAAAGTTTATGATAATTGGCAGGGAGTTGCTGAAGATCTTGACGACGCTGATTTAACTTCGCTTGTTTCAATGAATCATTGTCCCGCAACTGATTAGACACGTTTGTACATTTTTCAACCTCTCTTTTTAAGCAAAATATATCACTCTCACGATGAAGAACGGTATCAGATAAGCTGCGGATTTTAGCTTGAGCATCCGCAAGTGCGTTCCCTTTGGCATAAGCATCTGAAGCCGAGTTATCTCTATCTTTAATCAGTTACGCGATATAAGAGGAAAGCTGAAAGTTGTGATGTGACCCGGAACGAGAAAATCCCGCAAGGATATTCTGGCGCTCCACACAGAGCTTGTGATTTTCTTCTTCCAACTTTTCTGATTGTGCCCGCGCTTCAAGAAGACAATCCTTAGTCCATATCAAAGTAGCATTGTACTCTTTCTTCTTGCGGATGTAATCTCCATATAAAAGCTGGTGCTTTGATTCTAATTCATCGTACTTTGACTTGGCTTCATTCATCCTATCAACCAGGTTATTAAATATTTCCTTGATCTCCATATTTTCATTATTTAACTTTCAATACATGATTTGTATGACGCATATCTCTACGTCACAATTTATTCAAGAGGTTTGAATACCCCGTTGATCCCATAAAGTAATTCAGAAACATACAAATAAAGTAAGAAAAATGATATGAGTTAAACCTTGATTTCGAAGATCTAGTAACTGATGAAGAAGCGTGTTATTTTCCCGCTTCAAGTCCGCATCTTTTTCTTCTACAGTCATAAACTGGATTTCCATCTTCATGGATCATCCTTTATAGAACTTATAAGCCAAATATGCGGCATTCTGACCCCGAGCAAGCTGCAATTTACGAAATTAAATTTATAAGTAAAGATGAAAATAAAATGAAATTTAAGGTCATCAAAGTAATAAACATACCTGCAACTAAGCTTGTTGCGGGAAAGAGTACACTTCACCATCCGCAAGGGCAATTGTCTCCGCCAGAGAGGAAGGAAAGTTCATGTCGAATGAGGGGTTGACGGGATGTCCTTGGCCTTTTAACCTGGCATCTTTTACTATGTCATACGGTGCAGACCGCATGTATTCCCTCAATTTGACAACCGTAGAACTATTTGCTTCCACCGGCTGAAAATCGCACGGAACAGACATCATCTCCTTGGACATAAACCAGCGGAAGGCCTCCTCCTCTTTGTCCAAAATACTTTCAGATATCCCTTTGCCTTTATCCTTGTGCGGGATTTCTTCACTCATTTGAACCGCAGCTGTGCTTACGACATTGCCCTCATAAGAAGCAGCTTCCACTATAATATTTTTCCGTTCACCTTCCACAATTACGATATTTGCCGGCTCACCCTCTTCTACCGCAGCACTTCCTGGTTCACCCTGAACGTGAAGATCCTCCTTATCAGAGGAATCATCTTCACTCGTAGAAGGTACGAAAAGATCTTCTTCAAACAAGGGAGAAAACTGAGAAGTGATGAAGAAAAACTCAGCATCTGCGGACTGGATCAGACAACTGTCTGCAACGCCCGTAGCCTCCACCACAACAGCAATTGACTCTTTGTGCACAAAATTTGTCACCTGAAGCGGGATATTCTGTTCTTCTTCATTTCTTTCAGGTACAGAGCTATCCTCAGCTCTCAATATTGGTTGACCATGAGGAGAATCACGGATTTCTCCCTATCGGTAGAAGTGCGGGGCGTAGCCTTAGCTTTCTTCTGACCCTGTCAATATACCGCAAGAACTCATTGAATAAAATTCATAAGGATCATAAGAATTCATTTGGATAAATCAATACCTTTTTCGTTGGAGTTGCGGCTTTACGCTTAACACCCGAATCTACTTTTGATCCTCCTTCATCTTGCGGCTATAAAAAAAGAGGAAAAACAATTAGACAATGCTTAAAACATGATGTAAAAACAATAGAGAGAATTCTACGTACCGCATCATCAAGCGAGAAAGAAAAGCCTGTAAATTTTAACTGCCAGGGGCAATAAGGATGAAGACGAGATAAAAGGTTGCGGACCATATTTTCTTGAACAGACCCGCAATCCCATGGACCTTCAATTATTAGAGGAGTGCGTTACCACCTGAAATCATGATCATCCCGTATCTTCTCCCGTAGAGGTTCCTGCATCCCAGGGATGACATACAACTTAGAATTATCAATCTCCCAGGGCAGACGAAATCCTTCGCCACCTCTACGCCCTGGACCGACGCTCCACTTCTTGTAATTTTTCACTGCCATGGTATCAGCATACGTAGCATGAAAATTATCTATGGTGTAATAGTCACGTTCCACAGGGTTGGGAACATAGCATGTGAAATTTGTTTCTCCCCTGCTGCGCTTACTGCATTCATCTAGCACACGCCACCAGTTCCCATTGTATTGGGCGATGGACCGGACCAAACCGTGCTTGGACTTATTACGGCTCGCAAGAACTTCATATTGAAAAGAGTTCCCGCTCTGGTACAAAGGAATCTTTAAGCCCGCATCCAATGCTCCCGCAGTAATTAACAATTTGTTGTCGTTGTACTCAAATTTCCTTATCATCTCCAGCGAAATTCATCTCCTTCAGCAGGATCGCAAAAGGAAACTTTAAATTGATGAAGGTTGTGTTTCTCTTTAAACTCCGCAATGTTCATCAACCTAAAGCCCAAGTTGTCGTTTAAACGCTTATTTTTAGAAGCTGGTCTGTTGGCCGCAACAGATACGTCATCGGTCCTTGCTAAGTTAGAAGGTTGAACTCCTGAGCTACCAGATTCATCTACCACCTTCTTCCTCCTCACCGCATAGCCAGATGACTTCCTTTCTAAAGGATGATCATCTTGATGAGAAGCACCACCAGCAGCTTTGTTATCAGTTTTCCCAGTCATGATATATTTTTGTGTACATATGAAAATAAGAGAAGATAAGTTCATCATGATCAGAAGCAAGAAAAAAACAGAAATTCTACTGAACAGCAAGATGTTCACTGAGTCAGAATACAAACAAGTAAACAATTTTCTGATCAAGAAAAGAAAAGGATCATGATTCAATAGAACAATCAGACATCAAAACAAAAATATCATCATCACCATTCACTTCTAAAAGTTTAGTTAAGAAAATTAACAGACAAACAGATACATTAAAGAAAAAAATAGGAATCAAATCACAGGATTATATTAGAAGCATTACATGTAACGAAGTAAAGAACAATAATCAAGCCAAATAATTGGATTAAAAAGAAGACCTGATCCCAATGAAAGAAATTCGTAATCACGATTAATCAAATTACGAGGAATCACTGAAAAGTTCAGAAGAATGAAAAGGAATAAAAACTTTAAGAGGAAAAACACAAAGAAGATGAAGAGTGAAGTGAGAGATATGACAAGATTTGTATTAAATATGAGAAGATTGAAACTGATGAAACCGTCGAAAAAAGAAAGTGGGAGAGAGAAACTTTATCAGAAAACGTGATCAGAGACGTGATTTTCTCGAAACCGTCAAAACCGTCAGAAAAGTGATGCCAAACGTGGGAAAAAATTTTTATTAGTGGCGTGAAAATCGGGAAAAGTAAAGCTAAACGTGGAAAGTAAATTTATTACTGGCATGAAAATCGGAAGATTAATAATTATTTTTCCTTTTTCAAAATTTTTATCATATGTTAAAATTCAAAAGAAAAAAGGGGGAAATTGTGAGGGTATTAAATCCCTAACAACACGTGTTCAAATAATGTGGAAGTAGTATCAGATTATGATGGAGCGAGAAACATTGAAACAGAAACTCTTTGAGAAGTACTGAAACAGACGTCTGAAACTATGATAAGTATTGAAACAGACATCTGAAACAGACAGCTTTGTTGCATGATCGACATGCAAGCTGCAGGAAAGCATGGCACACTGCACGAAACAGATAGCTTCGTTGCAGACTGACACATAAGTTGCGGGAAAGCCTGACACAATAAAGGGAACTGACAAACATCGATGCATGAGAGACACGTCTCAGCTGTACAGGTTCAGAACAAAGAAGCTGAAGCATGACAAGTCACTTTCAATGGCCATATGTCAGAGATGCCATAATTCTAACAAGACCGCAACGTTCATCCAAATTCAAAAACAACAACTTGAGTACAAATCCGCAGAGGAAGTGCGGAACATCAAGCGAGAAACTAAGGGAAATAAGAAGTACGCATACCAAGTCTTGCGGGAAACACGAATAAGTCTTGCGGAATAACTATTGTTCCAAAGTCTGGATAAGAACTAACAGGTGTAAAGTTAGATTGGAGGGACCCATGATATTTGCTATAAATACCCAACTCTAGAACAGAAAGAGGGACTGAAAAGTTTTAGAGAATTTGACTAAAGGCATATGATCAGAGCAAAGAGTTTAGGTATGAGTATTGTGTTAATTATAATGTTAGTTCATTAATTCTTTGATATTTACTTAATTCAAATTGTAGTTCATTCCCTTGTAACATATAATCATGAATAAAAATCATCCAAATCCTTTATCACCCGTGGATGTAGACAATTTGATTGTCGAACCACGTTAAATCATTGTGTTGATCCATGTATCAATTTCTTATTCTAACTGTTATCATGTTTCGACTTTATTATATGAGAATTGATTTAATTATGTTTTTGACTCTAATGGTTGTGATCCAAAGATCAGATTTTTGGTAGTCACAAAATGCAAGCTAAATAATTGTTATTTGCAAGCCTTCCATCGTGGCTCGTATGAGGTAGGTGTAATTTATCTTTACAGCTAAGCGGTAACAAAATACTAGGAGAGAGAAATTCAATTAAATCTAATCCATTTATTATTGAACGGCTCAAATTTAGATCATAATATTTCAGCTTAAAGCAAAAAGATTCATTTACCTCTCTAATTTCACATACGGCTAAAAATTAGCGCCAAATATTTTCACCAAATACATCTCCAATCATATAAAAACACATACCTTTCCCATGTATCTATGATTTTGAATTCAGTTCAAAAAATATAGTAAGTTTTTCGTTTAGTTTAACATTTCCCCCTAATTTCTGCAACTGTTTTATACATTATGTTGGTGTTATTGAATTAGGGGTTTGAACTTTGATTTGCGGAGAACTTCAATCTCTAGAAATATTTCAAAGATGATAAACATTTGGATGACCTTCAAGTGTTATGATTAAATTTTGAATTATGTTACAACACTTTGAAGTAACACAACTTGTAATAGTTGTAGAAATTGAAGTTTTCTTTATAAATCTATATTTGCATACCGTGTGATTTTGCAGGTGGTAACATAGAAAATGCATTCTGCCATTTTAGAAAACAGATCAAAAGATCAGCTTTAACATCAAATAACATAAAACTTATTAATGATGTTTGAGAAGTTCAATGAGATGTCTATTCTTCCAATTAGGCCGTAATACAATTATTTTACATTGTGCCAAATCTTACATAATAAATTAGTTTAGATACATGATAAACTACATTTACACACCAAATCTTTTATGTATATTGATACCGCACCAAAAATGAAACAGCCCAATCGAATTAGAACTATATTAGCAGCAATAGCGGTTGTGTTCAGTCCAATAGTGGTTGAGTTCCACCGGATGAAATTCTAGCGGGGACTGATATGATAGGACTTCTGCTACATAAACTGCTGCCTGCAAAATACGAATAAATGATCAAAAACCTTACAACTCAGAAGGACTTGACTGAATTTGTAAATGCATCCGGAGTTGACAGAATTTGACAATACAATACTAAAATAAGCTTTCTTGTGGCAAAGGAATTCGGGGTAAGCCTAGATGCTATGGAAACAAGAGACAATGTCAAGTGAATTTTTAATCCAAACAATGTAATTTCGTGATTTGTGGAATGGAGAACAATCCTATCATACTATTTTAAGTTCATACTTACTGAAATTTCAAAAAATCTAAAATAAGTTTTGTTTCATTGTTTTTATAAAGGAATACCCCAAACTCCAAATACAGGCTACCCCCAAATACATCATACACACAACAAATAACTTAAACAATGTACTGCTGATTCATCGAGAAGGAGAAATTAGTCTAAATCAAATTTTATGAAGAAAAAAAACAAAATTACAGTATAATTTCCAGCATCGGTTGAAAAATCAGACAGATAAACAGCTAGAAAATAAGTCATGGCTTCTCTAAACTCTTCGTTGTAAGCAACTAGAACAACTGGATTTGGACCATCATCTTGAGGAACTGGTTTTCTGTATTTCTATTTCACAACATGGTAATGTTTCCACTTCATTATCAGAATCCATCTTCTTCACCCTTGAAGAAATTAGGTTAACAAGAAAACCCTAGTTTACAACGGCAAGAAGAAGCTGGAGACAGTAGACTTTCATGCTTTGATTAGGAAGTTAGGTTTTATAGTTTTAACGATTCTAACTTGGTAGTACTGGTCTAGAAAGCTGGAGGTAAGAACGACAGCGATTTGTTAAGAGAGAAAGACCAGAAAAAAGTTAGGGATCCAAATCTTATTCGTAGTCGGTTACATCAACGGCCAGAAATTTCCCTTTTTGTCTCTCTCTTAAAATCAGTGAGGGGTAACAAATTAGGGTACACAGCAGACCGCCAGCTCAGCTCGCGAGCAAGACACGAGCACCCTATCGGGATTGGTAAACGGAAGAAGTGTTAGAATAGGAAACTAAAAGAGGGATCTGCAATTATATTTAGGGCTGCACAAAAAACTGAAAAACAGGTAAAACCGCATCGAACCGAGCCAAAAAAAGACCGAACCGAACCGAACATCTAATGGTGATGTACGGTTTTGAAAAAAAAAACGGTTAATGTTGGTTCGGTTTTGGTTCTACCCTTAAACCGAACCAAAAAAACCAAAAAAAACGAATGTTTTTGATCGTTAGATTCGTTTAATATTAGCCGTTGATCTACGTCTACCCATCATAAGATTCATAACATTCACGGGCGTCGCCGACTGAAGAAGAAAGGAAGAATAGAAAAAATCAGCGAAGAGTCTGAAGACTAGGGTTCTACTTCTTCCAAACTGGGTAATCCGTCTGAAGACTAAGGTTCTACTTCTCCTCCTTGCAGAAGTCCCTCTCCAGAGTTTTAATTCCTCTCCAGACTCCACTCTCCAGGTATCCGTAATGGTGTAGTTAGATTTGGAATGGGAAACATATTTCCTAGTTTTGTTTCTAGTTTCTTTTGGTTGTGTTGATTTCATACTCAACCATTATAGTTTGTAGAGACTGTAATTCTACTGACCTCTTTGTTCTACTTTATTGCAACACTTCTTATTTTAGTCGACATAGATGAAGATTGAAGCATATCATTCTTTTTCCTTTTGGTACTATATTTTTTGTTTAGTATGTGTACTCAATGGAATTTGCAATAGCACTATCCAATTTGGGTGTGATGAGTATTGCTTTTTCAAATCATTGTATTCTTTTTTTGTTCTTTCTTTTTGATGAATTTGAGGTGGATTTCACTTTGAATTTTTAATATTTATTACAAGTACTTCTTGTGTTTGTATATGAAATGAACTTTGCAGTGATTATGAATAATGGCAACCACAATGGAAGTATCTATTGTGTGTTCTTTCATTTATTCCTCTCTTTTATCTTTTCCCTTTATTCCACCAGTTGTTTTTCTTCCATGTACCATCACAAGTTTTGTCAATTTCCACTGCGAGGACTCCATGTAGGTGACTCTGCCAACTGCCATGTAGATAATATTTGTTGGTTTCTGATAGATGGATTTTTTCTTAACTTTTTCATTGTAGGTGACTCTGCCAACTGCCAAGACTAATCATCCGATGATGGGATGCAGAGTTGGAGATGATGAAACTAGTTTTAGGTGGGATGCAGAGTTGAAAGCTAATTCATTGAATCAGCAGCTCTGCATACATAATACATTAGAAAACTCTGCCAAGACTTGTCGAGCTTATGTTATTTGGCTTTCTACTGTGTTTGGCTCTGGGTTAAATTTTCTTGTAGGTTGTGCGAGTTGTTGTCTTAACCCTTAAGAATTTGCTCTCCAAGGGGACATTTGCATTTTATTGCATTTTATTTTTACACTTAGAAAATTTTGAAATCCTAACCGGTTAAAACCGAAACCGAACCAAAAAAACCGAAACCGAGACGGTAAAAACCCGAACCGAACCAAAAAATTAGTGGTGACATTCGGTTTTCAAAACCGAAAAACCGAGACTCTCGATTTTGGTAATGGTTAGGATAAAAACCGAACCGAACCGAGCCATGTACAGCCCTAATTATATTGGCTTGCACAAACTTAGATAAATCGATCAAGCTATTTATACTTCGTGTTATCATCGAGCAAAGTTGCTTTACCAAATCTATATAATATAAAATTATTAAATGTACTTATCCTTATAATAATAAATTTCGTAGGATTTAGTAACCTCTGCAATAATTTAATTATTTTTATTTACATCATATTTTTTTCTTAAAAAATCTATAATAATTTTATAAAATAAACTCATTATATTAAAAATCATGACTACGATTATTTTTCTGATTTATGGATGAATATTATCCTATTTAATTTTAATTGTTTGAGTTATAAATATTTCTTTTTTAATAATTTAGATAAACTCCTTCGAAATATGTGCGGGTTAAAATCCCATCTCAATATACACAAACACAAACGACAAAAATAATTTTAATTCAATCTGGTACTATCACGGGTTTTTCATTCGTTTATAACTATACATCTTCTTTTCCCTTTATACGAAAAATATGAAGAATGGGGAAGACACGTTGCACTCTAAAATATTAACCTTGGATGCAGCACTGCCACAGCGTGTGGGGGCATACTTGATCTAAATGATCAGCCTTGGGGTGCCACAGTATGTGGAGGTCTACTTGATCACATGTTGTACTTGACGACTGGATTGAGTTATTGCATTAGCTGGTGACATTTGTGTATCGATAATTAGGCGTCGTGGACAAAAGTAGTTAATGAACGTACATGAGTTCAGGGGTACACATTGTTTCCCATGGTTGATAGGTGTGGGGGAGGATTAATATTTATTTATTGAGATATAAGATAAGTTGGTTATATGATGGCTAAAGCAGAAGAATTTTTTTTAAAAAAAAACCATAAAGGTTCAAAGTCTAGCTAGTAATTCGATGTACCGTAAAAATTTGGACCAATAAATTTATTCGCAAATAATTCGGATTATTTGTATTAAACCCGAATAGGATTCGAGCTTACAAATGGACGGAAAATATATACGGATTAGTGCGTTTCCAAATAACAAATTGCTAACTAGGGTTCAAAGGCTATCTACAATTTCAAAGTGTTCCTCTACTATATGTGACTAATAACACTTGTATATCGAATTTTTGTAGGACTAGCAGTTCTACATGGATCCATGGATACCTCATCGGGGAGACTCCATGGCAAAACCTGTTGGTTTAGCCTTCTTTTTTGTGTTTTTACCCAACCTATTCTATTCCTTTTTGAACCTAAAACATCATAACTTTCACACTCATCTTGAGTTGGGCCAAAACAGGATTCTTCTCATACATAAAACTTTTAAAGCATACCTAACAAAGACAAATTATGGTAATTAGGTTGTAGAACCTCACCACCCCTTATCAACCGTTTCTTATACTGGTAATTATGCCCTTAATTTTTTAGTGTTAATGTTAATACTTAGATGTTGATATTAATGATTAAATTATTAGTGGTAAATTAGTAGACAAATCAGATTTGTGTGAGAGAGTTGGGTTTTTGAGAGGAAGAAGAAGAAGTGAAAAAAACTTTGGGTTTTTGAGATTTTTGTGATTGTCGAGACTTTTGTGATTAGAGTGACAAATAGGTGATTCAAATGATGAAAGGAGAATCTTCATTTCGTAAACCCAATATAATACACATCAACTACAACAATGATCTGGATTTGGCTTACTTTTTGGATTATGAGAATGATTTTGCTCAAACTCAACTCAACCTAAACCGATCAAGATGATGACTTTTATGAGCTAAATCCAGAAGATGAATACATTGATGGGGAACCTTATGCTAACAATACACAAGTATACTTGTGGACGATGTTTAATTACCTTTTTTTTATTTTGAATTCATCAAGAGATTGAGTTTTTTCAATTTTCAGTCTTGGGTTCGGCCATAAAATTATCAGTTGAACTTAATAAGCGAAGAACAGTTCGGCTGGTAATCATAAAGTCGAACCTAAGTTTGAATTTAAATTATTAAGTTCGGCTAATTCGTTTTTTGGTTGTTAATAGTCAAACTTTTACCCAATTAGTAGCCGAACACAATCAGTAGCTGAACTCTAGCCATAGGTTCGGCTAAATTTTGTACAAAAACTATTATTAGTCGAACACGATTGTGTTTTTCATAACGACCTCCAGTGTAATGTTCGGCTACTAATTGGGTTTTTCATTATCAGTCAAACCTTGTTTTATAAATGGATTAAACACACAAATCATAAGTTCGTCTACTAAATTTTCTTATCGAATTAACTTAACCTCACAAAAGAAGTGGCTTGGATTTTATTTTATATAAGTTAGCATCTGAACGTAGATTTAATGGATGAAGCAAAGTAGTTTTTTGGAGTCATCTAACCTTCTTGTATTCTTGTAGATTGTAGTTGTTGAGCCTGTACATATGCACGATCAACCTTTGGATGTTAACATCATCTACGAAGATAATAGAGATCACTTCCGTAATGACTTGGTAGGTAACAAATTGTATGATGTTTTACTTTATATGTTAACTATATTCCAAAAGCTTTACTAAGTATATTTTAAAATTGTATTAATGTAGACATTCCAAAATAAAGCTGAAGCAAGGGCTTGGGTTGAGGAACATGGATTGAAAATAAATTGTGTGATAGTGTGCAGGCGATAAAGCCAAGATGACCGGTTTGAAATGGTATGTAAGAGAAGTTGGAAAGATGTAGACAAGCATAAAAAGGGTTATGTGTATATTGGGAAGATCGGGAGAAAGAATAAGACTAAGATGAAGAAAATAGAGTGCCCCTTCAAGATCGTTTTCAATTACAACAAAAATGAACTACATTGGACCATGAATAAAAACATGGATTGTCGTCATAACCATCCATGTACACTTGATCTTCATG
Source organism: Papaver californicum (assembly GCA_023531435.1). Lineage (NCBI taxonomy): Eukaryota > Viridiplantae > Streptophyta > Magnoliopsida > Ranunculales > Papaveraceae > Papaver > Papaver californicum. Next base: position 21,849,718 of record JAJJMC010031210.1, read on the forward strand.
GATATACAAAAATATCAAGGACCAAACCAAATGAATACGTGGAAAGAGCTAAGATGTCGAAAGCACGTGTGCCATCGATTAAAATATTTAGCGAATTGAAGGCGGATGACAAGAATTATAAATCTACTACACAAACTATCTACGATGCAAGAAGCACTTTGAGAAGGAAAGATTTGAAAGGTAGGGAGGTGATACAACAAGTGATGTAGTTGGTGGTGAAGCACAACTACATAGTAAAAAAATTTGGATGACTTCGGACAAGTCATGCACCTTTTTCTTACTCACCTGGATTGTGTTCAATTGGCTCTATGATTTCCACAAGTTCTTATTATGGATTGCACGTATAAGACCAACAAATATGAGATGTCGTTGTTAAACATAGTTGGGCATATGTCAACCAAGGCACCATTCACCGTGGCTTTTTGTTTTGTGAAAGACGAGACAAAATAAAGCTACATGTGGGTGTTAGAACAATGTAAGCTAATCTTCCGGGAGGATGCTCTTCCTAAGGTGATAGTAACCGACCAAGAGAAAGCATTGATATATGCTATTAGTAAGGTATTTCTGGAAGCACATAATTTTCTTTCTACGTTTCATATATGGAACAACGCTAAGAAAAAATATCAACCGATAATTCAACAGCTTAAGTTGAAAGACCTAGAGAATATTGTGATACTAGCAGATCAAGAACGAGAAAAGAAAAGGGAGGAATTTACGAAGGAGTATAATGAGAATGAAAGGTTATGGGATTATTTCTACCGCGAATAGGACGCTTTAACATGGTCAATCACCGAAGATATGTATCGAGAAAAAATTGAGGAACTTATTGCGCATTGGGGCATTAAATACCCAAGTGTCATTACCTATTTGTGTAAAGAATTCCTAAATCCTCATAAAAAAAGGTTTTTGTATGCTTACACGAACCAACATAAACACTTCGATAACCAAGCTACAAGTATGGTAGAGTCGGCTCACTACCGATTGAAGAACAACCTTTTTAGGCGAGTTGACACATTTGTGACGGTATTTGACTCGATGGCAGAGTAATTCAAAACTGATATAGTAAGAATAAAAACGGCATTCGAAGAAAGTTTATCTTTCAAACACAAAACTTATAAGGATGGCAAATGGCTCCGGGGATTAGATTAGAGTGTCTCCCATTTTTGCATTGAAAAATTGATGGTTGAGGTAAAGTTAATGAAAGATTGGGACGTTAATCAACCGTATGGAGTGTGTTTTTGTAAAATGAATGAATCTGTGGGACTTCCTTTTTGCACCAAATAACTCGGTATATGGATGATATTATACCTTTTGAGGATATTGGTCATTTTTGGAAACAATTGAGTTTTGGACCTCTCCCCACTGAAGATCCTGGTAAAGAGATTTGGGATACAAGTTATGGGAAAAGACTAGCTGAGATCTACCGAGGTGCATATCGATCTCAAAAACAAAGCATTTACCAGAACTTGAGAACTGTCATCTATCATTTCACCAAGGAGGATTTATTGGAACCAGAAAAGGGGAAGCCGAAAGGTAAGCAAAGTACCAAATTGACAAGAAAGCAACAGAAAAAAGACGCTAAGATAAAGGCTACCCAAAGGGATCCATCCGGAGTTGGGTATCATGATGCAAGGTATGAAGAGGAAAAGAAGGAAATAAAAAAGGTGATAAAGAAGGGAGTTCTCAATGTTTCTATGAAACGTGGTCGGCCGAGTGAGGATAAATGCGAAACAAGTGACCAAAATACAACAAGTAACCAAAATGATAGTCAAAGAGATGTTAAACTCAAGGGTAAAATGTATTTTTCGCAATAAATGGGAAAACAAATCAAGATTAAGGAAAAAAGGACCTTACATGCGATGAGTTCTATGAAAGGACCTAAAAAGGACAAGTTTGGTGAGTATTTGCGGTCTACAAATATGATATATGATAACTACTTTGGGGATCTACCCGAAATGATTTGTGAGCACATTATAACCTATGAAACACGGATACTTCAAAAATAGTGATGTATCCGTATTTTCCGTATCAGTATCAGATGTTTGGGGATATTTGGGGTTACATATCGGATACCCCATTTAAAGTATCCCATTTTTATAATTACGAAAAGGGTAGAGGATACTCTTGAATACCCATGGGATACTTTAGGAGGGGATACTTCCAATAACTTGACATATATTTTTATATATAAAATCCATATATTTATAGATATTTATTCATTTTATGAAGAGAAACAAGATTGAACCGCAACGTGCTGAGGATTTAATATTTTTTCATAGTAATCTTCGTCTCCTTTCATGAAAAAGTGAAAATTATATGAAAGGAGTGTGGGATAGTAGTGGAGATGCATTTGATCCACTAGAGGGTGTGGGAGAATTTGAGATTGCAAAGTTTTCACTTGACGAGCCATAACGAAAAGTGGTGTTCTTTGGTGAAGGTAGGTGAGCGAGATATTTGATAATCTTTATTTTATTTTTAATATTCCAATTTCCGAATAATATTTATAAGATTTTTTATTTTATGTAAATTTTTTACTAGAATGAATTATTAATTATATATAATATTTTTAATAAATAAAAGTATCCCACCGTATCGCGTATCCCCATTTTTTAAAAAAATTGACGAATCCCCGTATACGTATCCCTGTATCCGTATCCCCGTATCAGTATCAGTACTTCATAGATTATAACCATGGAGGACGTCAAAGGGGATGGGAATTGTGGTTATCATGTCACGGCGGAACAACTAGGACATTTTGAAGAAGCAAAAAATCCGGAGTTCAACGAGGACGAAGTCATGTATATAAGGCATTGATTGTTACAGACATTAATGATGAGATCGGGTACAAGAGTAGATCGTGGGGTGTTGGAGAAGTATATTATATTTGAACAACGTTTACATGGGGATTCTATCATCACGAGGAACATTGGATGCAAATGCGTATTTGTGGGTTTTTAATAGCGGAGACTTTCAATTGCATGGTTCAATGTTTTGGGAGGGTTGGTTCGAGTTTTTATTACGCGCCGCCAACAAAACCTTCCCGTGAGGATATAAAAGATAGAAGACTTGTTATTATATTTGTTCAAAATTGTCATTTTATCGACCTCAAACTTATACCTGGTTTCCCTTTACCTCTGTTGTCTACTTTAGCCTTTTGGCCTAGATTCGAACAAATTTACTCGATGGATTGGTGTGCAAAGTACGCGATGGAAATGGAACTTTGGAATGCTTTGCATATCTCGCTCCTAAGACACAGGTAATTTTATCGAAGAATGATGATGATGAAGATGGTGTGGAAGAGATAAATGAAGATGTGGTAAATTTATCTTCAAACATACTATGAAAGCTTCTTTGAGAACACCGTAAAGGATCTGTTTTTTTTTTTCGGTTGGTGAGGATGTGATTAGATTATGAAGGACATTAAATGTACACTCAAACACACACTATGAATGAAATATTAAGTTTTTTTGTTATTTGTATGTTTGTAAGTTCTACAGAGTCAAGTTCGGCTAATATGGAATGCAACATTTTCAGCAGAACCTGGAAACCTTGTAAATCTGTTCAAAGTAATGTCAGGTTCGGCTACTAATTGGTTTATGTTACCAGCCGAACCTGACATATATTGAAAAAACTCATCATAGTTGTCAGGTTCGGTTACTAGTTGGTTTATAATTTCAGGCGAACTTAACTTTAAAGCCGAACCTAGTGATGTCTTTGGTAATGCCATTGGCTTTCATTCATAAAATGACCCATTACAAAATAGAATGAACATTAAAGGTTATTATATAATGAAAAAACCCTGCATACAGGTTCTTAGAATCTCATACCTAATTCGAGGAATTACTTAAGGATGCGGTATTGAGCGTCGTATTTAAAAAAAAATTCCTTCCATCTTCGCCATTCCGCTCGAGATCTCTCTTCAATTTCAGCATTGGTTTCGCCACTAAGTCGATATCGGCATATAATCCGAACTAAAGCGATAAAATCTTCAACTTGTCTTCTTATTTTGCATAATCGACAAAACAACGCAGCACGATCTCATTGTGAGGGTTTCCGGTGTTAGAGCAGAAGGTTTCATGAATTTTAACCTAATAACTCTGACTCATTATACCATTCATCCCTTTTTGGATAATAAGCTACATAGTTTGTGCATAGTGATATATCTCCCTCTATAGTAAAGTTAGTAGCCATTTTTAAAGAAATATGAATGAAAAATGTGTATGTGGAGTGGGTATATATAGAATAGAGGTTAGTAACGGCTGTATTTTTTGAAGAAGAAAAAACAGTCGTTCATCGGAAAATATGAAGTAGAATGACAGGTTCGGCTACTAATTTTATTTATCGAATCAGCCGAACCTCTATGGAATATTTTTTGAGGCCTACATAGTCAAGTTCGGCTACCTATTAGATTCATGTTTTGTAGCCGAACCTGACATATATTAAAATAAAATAGTATGGTTCGGCTACTAGTTTTCTTTATCGAATTAGCCGAACCTTTATGAAATATTTTTTGAGGCCTACAAAGCCAAGTTCGGCTACTATTTGATTCATGTTTTGTAGCGGAACCTGACATATATTGAAATTAAATTATAAAGTTGTATGGTTTGGCTGTTATTTGGTTTAAAATTTTATAGCCGAAAATTGACTCTGTCATTCATAAAAAAAAAAACAAATCTTAAAAAACAAGTGGAGTTCGATTAAATACCATGATAATCTAACATCCGAACAATAAAAGCGATAACATTAATTTGTCATCTAAAAAATACAAAGCAAAGTCTGCTAAATACCTATAATAAACTAACATCTAAAACATCAAAGTATGTTAACGACCATATTCATTCACGACCACTTCCACGACCTCTTTTACCACCTCCACTTGGACCTCCGGGTTCTTGCCGAACTTTAATTTTAAGTCTACATAGTAATGTTCGGCTACTAATTCGACATCTCAATTATTAGCCGAACCAACAAGTATCATATTTTTAAAACTGAAGTCAGATGTTCGGCTGAAAATATTACACAATCGAAACAGCCGAACTTAATGTTATCTAAACTATAGACATGGTTTGGCTAAAAATTTATTTTAGGAATAGCAGCCAAACTATTTTTCTGAAATATGAAAACTATGAACTAGGGTAGGTTCGGATATTAAATCCTAGGGTTTTTTGCGATATTTGTAGCGAACTTATATCTGAAAACCTTGAAATCATCTATTAAATCCTAATAAATCGATCAAACAAAACAAAAACAATGATAAACAAGATGGGTTTTTAGTAAATACCTTCTAATATACATTTTTGAGCAATCGATGTTTTGTTTTCGCTCTGCAATGTCACTCAATTGGGTACTTGCTTGATTGAATTGGGTTCCAATTTTCAGATCCCGAAGTAAATTTCTAGCACAACGCTTCGTTCTACTAGGTTGTTGCATTTTATAGTTGCGATTATAATCGACGATCAAAGTTTTAGGAATGAACGATTAATCGTCGACGAAAAAAAAAACTATGAGGATGAAGAAAAGAACGGTCGTTGTTGTGGAGGTGAAGAAAAAGGATTGAAATGATTTTGAATTTGATTTAATTATGTTTATGTTTTAATTTTATTGAGGATGTTTATATAATTTTAATTATGTAAGGATAATAGAGTAATTTGGTCTCATGGGTAGGGACACCAATCAAGGATAGAACATCTCTTATAAACATATAATAGATAGTCTAATCATTTTGTATGCCTCAAAAATTTTATGTATGCCTTAAAATAGGATTCTTTGAGAAGAACCATGGAGAAACCTAAAAATACTCTTATGTTAGGGCAAGTCTTATGGTCCCAACTCCTAAGCATATAGGTTTTTCCAAGTTCGTCACTGGGATTGCTGAGATACTTTGACAACACTACTACTTTGGATGTAGCTCGGACAACACTATCCATTGTTTAAAAATTCTCCATTATGGCCCGGTTTTCTTGAACCTAAAAGTATTTTTAAAAGAAACTATTAGCACTTGGCATCCAAATCAAGACCAATTGACACTATTTTTAAGAGAAACTATTAGCATTTGGGCATCCAAATCAAAATCAATTGACAATGACTGGAGTGGTTCTCATGCTTAGGAAGTAGTCTATGTGGGATTATTATCTCCAACATGTCCCCTCCATATGTAGGGCTCTTTTTGAGTCCTCTATTGTATGGATGACTTGCCTTCTTGGATCTTACTGATCATACAGGGTCTAGCTCTGATATCATATTAGAATTTCGACATCCAATTCAAAACCAATGGACAATGAATAGACTGGCCTTCATGCTTATGTTGTGTAATCATGTTTAGGAAGTAGTCTATATGAGACTGTTATCTCCAACAAAAACAAGTTGTCATATAGTGTAAAACGAGATACAACGTGTCATTTTGTAAAAATCAAAATTTTACATCATGTTTAGTTTTACATCCCTGGAAATATACCATGAGACTTATCCTAAGAAGTAAGAATGCATGCGGAATATGCAATTGTTAAAGTAATAGTAACTAAACTCAAACTGTCTAAATATTACTCAAGAAAGTTTTAACATGCTGGTGATCAAAGACCACGGCGCACACACTAGGACTCACTGAGTGTGCTTTGGACCCTGATAATACTTAATTTTTGGAAGACAAAAGATGCGCCGTAGCTGAATTCGAAAGGTTAGCAGAAATGAATAATGAATTTTGGAAGCAGGACTAAGCTATCTGGAATGGAGAATTGAGAATAACACTCACTTTTTCACAAGTACGCCTCTTCTAACGAAGAGGGAAGAATTTCTCTTAGCTAACACCAATCGTACTCAATTTATAGTAATATATTTTTATCATAGTGTTTCGTAAAAATTTTATAAATTAATTTTGAAGCCTTATATAGGGGCTTATACATTCATAGAGGGGTTTCTTTAGGTTTCAGGGTGACTAAATAATTCGTTAAGGGGTACCCTATGGGCTATGATAAATGTCCACATTACCCTTCCATCTATGAAAAAGTCTAATTTGCCCTTCAATCTATTAAAACCTAAACAAAACAAAATCCATTTTCATTTCAATTCAAAGAAAAACCCAACCGTATCTCCTCCTTCTCCATTTCAACTCTTCTTCTCCATCCAAATTCCTCGATCAATCGGCGATTCGAAAAATTCTTCGTCGATTAAATTCTAAAGTTCGTGATGAAGAATCCTACTAAAGGTGTAGAAGATAGTAACAATGACAATCAAAATCAAACTTTACAACCTAATCAAGAGATTGAAGAACAAATCGATGGTGAAGGAAATCAAACTCCCCAACGACAACAAATGGTGTATATGAGGTATTCAACAAAACCCATGTTATTTAGAACCCTTTTTGTGATTGATTTTCTTGTTTGATTGATCGAGTTGTAAAAAAAATTAGGTTTCCAGAAACATTTACGGTTGGGTTCGATTAGAATCCCAACCGTAAATATATGTTCTCAAGAACTTACGGTTGGATTCAATTCGAACCCAACCGTAACTGGTTTCTTTTAAGTTTTACGGTTGGGTTCGATTATAATACCCAACCGTAAATCAGAAGTAAGGAGATGAAGATGATATTTTACGGTTCGATTCTGAACCCAACCGTAAACTATTTTGCACTCAATTGGGAATTTTTACTTAGGTTAGGTTCAATTTTAACTGCCAACCGTAAATTATCCTGGATAGTTCAAATTTTTAGTTTTGAAGATTATTTACGGTTGGCTTCGATTGTCAATTCCCAACCGTAAATCTCCTGGTTAGTTCAATTTTTTTCTTGGTGATTAATTACGGTTGGGTCGGATTGACAATTCCCAACCGTAAATTTTCCTGTGTAGTTGAACTTCTTTTTGTTGATTATTTACGGTTGGGTTCGATATGTGTAACCCAACCGTAAAGAGTTCTGAATTTTTAAATTTTTGATTGATTGCTTGTGTTGAACTGTTTGTAAATTATTTAACTTGTATTGATTGTATGTTGTAGGAATAAGAATAGAGCAAAACCCAAGAACAAGAGGGGTAATAATTTAACACCAATTGATCATACTCCAACCCCTCGCCACGAAGTTAATATAGGGGTATATAATAGAGGCTTGAGAAAGAACGATAAGAAGAAGAAGAATTTTGAGGTAGGGGGTGGTAGCTCTACTCAAGAAGTACTACCTAAAGAGGAATATAATGTTTTCCAAGACTTCGAAGATCTACCGGTCTTGAGTGGAGGTGCGCTTGTAATTAGAGAACCACCATAAGAGGAACAATGTGATGAAGAAGAGACGGACGGAGAACAACTTTTCGATCAATGCAAAGGTAAATAAATTTTTGTTGCTTCTACTCAACCTCAAGTGAAGGAAAAAAAACCAAGGAAGCAGCCAAAACCGAAAGGCAAGCATATTCCCAAAGGCAAAGACGTGTTGTTGCCTAAGAAGAAGAATGGAAAACTTTGGGGTGAGGCCCCAGACAGGTCTGCAATATTATTTGGTTATCCGCATTCATGGGCTGCCAAAGTTGCTGAGACTAGGGTATTAATCTAAAAACTTCTCTTGTTATGTTTCCGTTTGTTTAACTTCAAGTTATAACTTGTTAGTACGATTTTGATTAAAAAAGATTGTTTTTATTCTTTGTAGGATCATACACAGGCCGTGAAGAAATTGGTTCGTCAAAGGGATCAACATTGGCCGTTAGCTGAAGAATGTATGGCCGTCCAATTTCTCGTAAATGGTACAAGGTTAGCTCCTGAATTACCAATTCTATGTTGGAATATGACTGTGTTACCTGCGCAGCCTTCAGGGAACGTTATTGGCCTGAAACCGATACGTTTTATCTCTCATTCGGCGAGATGACAATAACGCCGGATGATGTCAAGTCAATTCTTGGCTTACAAGTTGAAGGAAAAGCCGTGTATAAAGATTTTGACAACAACATGTCTTGGAGTCATCTCTGTGTCCTTGTTAAAGACACACTTGGATGGGAGAAGACAGAAGCCGAGTAAGAGTTTAAATTGGCTGCTGGAGATAAACCGGGTGAAGCAACGAAGAAAGGTTTAGGTATGAACAAGAAGATCTTGTTGCGTAGTCTGAGGGGAGAAGTTTGGAGGAACCCTGCAATTGGAAAAGGATGGGGTCGTCATATATGAAACTAGAGCTATGCGTACATCCAGGGCGTATCTGTTATATATGTTTGGTACCATCTTCTTCGCTGATAACTCAGGAAATATGGTCAACGCTCACTTTCTACAGTGGTTGAAGGATCTCCAGAAGACGCATGAGTATTCATGGGGAACTGCCGCCCTCGCTTATCTACTTTCCAACCTTAGAAAAGCTTCGAGGGTTAGAGGTACTGAGATTGTCGGGAATACTGGTCTTCTTCAGGTAATTTATTGTTGGAATTTCAATGTTTAAATTCAATTTTTTTTGCGCATTATCTTATATTAATATTTATTATCTTCATAGGCATGGGTCTATGATCACTTTCCGAGCCTGGATCCTAAGACGTAGTGGAGCGGTGATTTTACTAGACCTACAGGAAAGAAATTCAGATTCATCGGTGCTCAGTCAAAGCATAAAGAAGTACATATAGCAAAGAAGAGAAGTGAAATTGATGATTTCACCGTAGAAGATGTGGTGTTTGATCCTTATGTGAAGATTGACATAGTTGATGATGGAGTAGTAGAAGATTTACATCAATTATCGGACGTTTCAGGCTACAACGGGCCTTTGTACCATCCGTTTGGGTACGTGATGTGCAACCCTCGTCGAACTCTCCGCCAATATGGTTATGTCCAAACCAAGGTAACAATAGAAGCCTTTAAATTGTGTGTGAATGGCTTCATGATCGAAGGCCCAAGCATCGTGCTCAACTACATCCCAACGCCTTCGGTCGCGGTTTGGAACAACCGCCATAAACCGGAATACCAAATCCAAAGGGAGGAGGTAAATCCATCTCCGGGAACAAAAGAGGCCGTAGAAGATTACTTGGATTGGTATCGCCATTTTGGTCATCCAAATGTGATTATTGATCCAGAATCTATGAGAATACTTCAAAGGGGTCAAGGAAACAACACAGGAGATGTTCTCATTGATGTTTGGAAAAAGGCATATTTCAATTTGGTACGTAATTTACTTATGTTATTAATATTTTTAAGATTTATTACTAAAGACTAAACCAACATTTATTTTCAAATGTGAATAGAAAAATAACTTCAAAAAGAAAGCACTTGCATTGGCAGAGTCTATGACTCCATGCATAAGTAGAGGTGATGTGATGACGGTTGAGCAACAAAAGAACCTGCAACACAAAATGAGGAAGCTTCATGAATCAAACGAATATGAGACAGTGCGAAGCTTAAAGAGGAGTAGAGCCGATACAAGAGATGCGACTACTAGCCTAAGAGAGACGCAACCTAGTGATGAAGACACACATGATAAAGCCGAGGATGTGCAAGGTGGTGCTCGTACTCGTGGTGGTCGTGTTGGTGCTCGTACTCGTGGCGGTCGTGCTGGTCCTCGTACTCGTTGTAGCACGAGCAAAAAAAGAGTTCTTCATGGTGATCGACATACCCTCCTCCTTCTCCCTAACTCTACGTTGATTATAAAAATATTCATATCTCAATTTATAACTTCTTGCGACAAAGGGTGGATTATAACTTCTTGCGACAATATTCATATCTCAATTTAGTTAGAATGTATGAGAAAGTTTTTATCTTAAATTGGTCTAGCTAAATTTCATGTTTTATTTACAAAAAATTTAAGTTGGAAACCAAGCAAAGGAGAAATCAACTCAAAAAACAAAACAACTGATTATTTACGGTTGAGTCCGCAAGTCCATACCTTACCGTAAAACAGCCAGAACCATATTTCACCAAAGTTACGGTTGGTTTTTGAATCAAAACCCAACCGTAATTTATCCAGGGTAGTTCAATTTTTTTTTATGATTATTTACGGTTGGGACGCAAGTCCATACCCAAACGTAGACCAGTCAGAATCTTAAAGAATGACAGTTTTACGGTTGGGTTTTTGAATCAAAACCCAACCGTAAATATTCCTGAACCCTCAAAAATAGTATTCTAGTGTTTGCGTTTTTTTTGGGTTTTTGTTTGTTTGAATAACCCTATTTACTTTAAATCTAGTAAAATTGAATGAATAAGTTTAAAAATTCGATTTTTAAACCCAAATTTGGAGTGAAAGGAAATACAAAAAATAAGGGCCCAGGAAAATTTACGTTTGGGTTGGGACTCAAAAACCCAACCGTAAAACTGTAGGGAAAAATGACAGGTTTACGGTTGGATCTGGAGGACCATACCCAACCGTAATACTGTCATTTGCACTAAAACTAAAATTGGGATTTACGGTTGGGTTTGATTGTAAAATCCCAACCGTAAATTATCCTGGATAGAAACACTTTTTTTTAAGATTAGTTACGGTTGGGTCCTATGCTAAAACCCAACCGTAAAACTGTTACGATTGATTGTTCCTTGAAAATACGGTTACGGTTAGATTAGGATGAACACCTAACCGTAATTGTTAGTTACGATTGGGTACGATGCTGAAAACCCAACCGTAAAACTGTTACGATTTGGTTTTCGCCATGAAAGAACGGTTACGGTTTAGTTAGGATGAACACCTAACCGTAAATGTCGTCTACGGTTTGGTTCGACAAGAAAACTCAATCGTAATGTTCCCTGAATCACAAAAAAAATCTATCTTTTTTACGTAATTTCATCAAATTTGAGCCATAAAAAGACCAAGAGTTTAAGTTAGAGGTATACTTGACTACTCTGGTTGAGTGAATCAAAATCTAGGGTTTTTAAAAAAACCCTAAAAAATTCTCTTTCATTTCTTCTACTTTTTCTTCCCACCAAACCAAAAAGAAGAAAAATTTGATTTGATTTGACTATGCATAAGATTATTTTAGATTAATTATTATTAGCCTAATCTATTAGCTAAGTAGTTTTACTAATATTAACTAAATAGTGGTATTTTAACCATTATGGAAATATAATGGATAAGGGGTTTTTGAAATTCATACCTAATGTCCCTATTTTGTCTTCACATGAGAATCCCTTCTATGAATGTGTAAGCCCCCATATAAGACTTCTTAATTATTATGTAAATACTTCCAATATTTTTAAACTTTTAGAAGCCGATAAACATGAGCTTTTAAAAGTTTCAAAAACAAAAATTGTATAGTCACCTATTTTTCATATCAGATTTTTCTAATCTATCCCTGGTTTATTTTATACTTAACCTTAAATATATATATATATACCATTAATTTTTGATAGAGGGGCTGCGGGTGACCAAATAACCGTTTAGGGGTATCCTAGGGGCTATGTTAAATTTCCATATTACCCTTCTATCTATGAAAAAGTCTAATTTGCCCTTCAATTAATTAAAACCTAAATAAAACAAAACCTTTCAAAATTTTCATTTCAATTCAAAACCTTTTCCTCTTCCTCCATATCTCCTCCTTCTCTATTTGAACCGAATTTCTCCTTCAAATCAATTAATTGGCGATTCGAAAATTTTGTCGTCGATTAAACTCTAAAGTTCGTGATGAAGAATCCTACTAAAGGTGTAGAAGGTAGTAGTGATGACAATCAAAAACAAACTAAACAACCTAATGAAGAAATTGAAGAACAAATCGATGGTGAAGAAAATCAAACTCCCCAACCACAACAAATGGTGTATACAAACTATCCAATCGAACCCATGTTATTTTTAGAACCCTAAAGTGATTGATTTTCTTGTTTGATTGATGGTTTTGTTACAAAAATGGTTTACAGAAACATTTATGGTTGGGTTCGATTGGAAAACCCAACCGTAAATGTATGTTCTCAAGAACTTATGGTTCGGTTCCATTCAAACCCAACCGTAACTGGTTTCTTTTGAATTTTACGGTGGGTTATTAAAAAAACCCAACCGTAAATCAGAAGGAAGGAGATGAAGATGATATTTTACGGTTGTGTTCGATTCTGAACCCAACCGTAAACTATTTTAAAGTCAAATCCAACCGTAAAATTATATGAATATATTTGAAGATTTTTTCATTTCTATCTTGTAGAGAATTGAAAGACGAAGCCAACCCCAAAAAATGAGGTCAATCGGACATCCTATGAGGGAGTTATATTCAAAACGGTGAAATACAAAAAAAAATCCAGGAAGAATTACGGTTGCGTTTCTTGGACTCGGACCCAACCGTAAATCTGGGGATTTTGGGTGAGATTTTTGTGTCAGATTTACGGTTGGGTATATTGGGTCGAACCCAACCGTAATTCTTCCTGGAATTTTTTTTGTATTTCACCGTTTTGATCATAACTCCCTCATACGATGTCTGATTGACCTCATTTTTTTTGGGTTGGCTTCGTCTTTCAATTCTCTACAAGATAGAAATAAAAAAAATATTCAAATCTATTCATATAATTTTACAGTTGGGTTTGAAGATTAGTTACGGTTGGTCCTATGCTAAAACCCAACAGTAAAACTGTTACGAGTGTTTGTTAGTTACGGTTGGGTTCTAGGATGAACACCTAACCGTAACTGTTAGTTACGGTTGGGTCCGATGCAAAAACCCAACCGTAAAACTGTTACGATTTGGTATTCATCCATGAACTTATGGTTACGGTTGGGTTGGGAAGAACACCTAACCGTAAATGGCATTTACGGTTGGGTTCAACATGAAAACCCAACCGTAAAATTCTCTGAATAAAAAAAAATCATCTTTTTTTACGTAATTTCATCAAATTTGAGCTATTAAAAGACCAAGAGTTTAAGTTAGAGGTATACCTCACTACTCTGGTTGATTGAATCAAAATCTAGGGTTTTTTAAAAAACCCTAAAAAATTCTCTTACATTTCTTCTAATTTTTCTTCCCACCAAATTAAAAGGAAAAAAATTTGATTTGATTTCATTAAGTATAAGATTAGTTTAGATTAATTATAATTAGTCTAATCTAAGAGATAATTAGTTTTACTAATATTAACTAATCAAAGTTAGTTTAACCATTATGAAAATATCATGAATAGAGGGTTTTTAAAATTCACTTCAAATGTCTTTATTTCGTCTTCACATGAATAGCCCCTCTATCAATCTTGCAGCCCCTATATATGGCTTCTAAGTTTTTATATCCTTAAACTAGAATAGTTTATAGTAATACCAAACTAAGCCTATACGGGCCCTCTATCATAGGTGAATTCACTATCCCAAACTTGCAAGACCTAACGAGTGCAAGAGCATTTTGGCGCTAGTTGTAGGGCGTCCTTTTCATTCGTACCTATCTCAAGCAAGAATATACTTACCTACTGGTGGTCAGATATGACCTTAAAAGGAGTTTATTGTGGTTGGTGGACGTAACCCAACACTTCAAAAAACATTATCCTTGGAGTTGGCAAAAAAGTCAATAGCCTTGTGAAATGTTGATTCAAACCCCAAAATAATGATCACAGTATTTATGATCTGTTATCCTGAAAATTTTTGTTACTAGTAATTAGTAGAAGTCTGTGAGAACCTATACTCAAACTAGTCAAAAGAAAACCTCTTATTATTGCTTTCAACATATACCTCAAAGGTTGGGCCATACATTCTGTGTAACAAGATACAAAAGAAAATACTATGGAAAACTGGGCTGACAATGATCTGTTTTCAGAATTACATATTACAGTAAAAAAAAAAAAAAACTCACGACATCAACAACAGTATGCTGACAATCAGCATAGCGCATATTCACAGTCGAGCAAACGAGTTAGAATCTCCTCACAGCTTGGACGATCATCTGGTTCAGCCCAACAATCTGCAATAAGGATCAATAGAAAGTGAGATTTCATGTAATCCCCATTCCATTCGTCATGAGAATTTGGCAGCCAATTAAAAACTGAGATTACCTTGAATTAGTTTCCCTAGTGGACCTTCAGGAATTTCCAGCCTTGAACCCTCATTGGCAACTGCATAAACAACCTAAAACGTAGAGAACCATTCAAATTAGTATATTGTTTACTTAGATATCCTCCACTCATTTTCTTGCTACAATTTAGCTCATCCATATCCAATATGAATATAAACTTGCATACTAGACAAATTGATAACATCTTTCAGTTAAAATTAGAATTTTCGTGATCTCATATTACACTTTCAGAGAAATGGATATCTGTTCCTGAATACAAACACCACAAGAACCTAAAGATCACTCACCTGCATAGGGGATACACCTTCCCAAGGTCGGTTCAGAGTGCAGAGCTCCCACATAATCACACCAAGGCTGAATACATCACACTTCTCCGTAAAGGGTTCATTGCGTATAAGTTCGGGAGCCATCCATTCTGGAGTTCCAGCTGATGAGGTATCTCTCATGGGAGATTCAGCCATCACTCTTGAGAGCCCAAAATCACATATCTTGACCATGTAATGCTTATTCACGAGACAATTTGCACTTTTTACATCACGATGAACGATCTTCATTCGGTGTATGCACATCAATCCCCTTAAATGACACAATAAAGAAAAATCAGATTAATACACGGGCTTCTGCACATATATGTACTATAATTCCACAAAATAGGTCACTTTGATGATTAGGAAGTCTTTATGCATGACCTCAAAAACAAAATGAATTACCCAAGTCCCTAAATTTGATGTTTACTTGAAGTGCTACATTTCATAATGAGACCGTGGGGTGAAATTGTTAGTTTCCTCAGCTCTTTCTTCTTTTGTGCCTTCACTTTAGCATGTATATGCTACTAAGCTAAGGTCTTTGTTAATCAGATCCCCAGTGAACTCAATGTTCATGGAGGTCTTGGATTTTCTATCATTTTAAACTGGGTCATTCCTTAAAGACAAGATATCTTAAAACAAAATGTATGAGCAGCTGCCAGTCACTAGGAAACTCTCACTGTGAAATAGGCCTTACACTATCTAATTATTTTTCAGTCAAGGTGATCCACCATATACAGATGGATCTTTTTGACAGTACTGTTATGGATGGTCAAACAACTTGCATTCCAGAGTTCCATTGGTACTTATGTACACAGATATCATGCTAACAAGATAGAGTAACCCAACTTAGAAACCATACACATACTGGTTTTAATACAAGTAAGAGCAGACCAAACATGGCAAAGTATTATGGAATCAATACTTGCTCTAGAGTCCGTGACCAACCCCATTGCAGAGAAGAATAGCCTTATGAAGAATTCCTACAATAAGCAATCCTACTCACAGCTAAATGTGTGCTAAGATATAATTAAAGGGAAAATGAAAAAGAGGAACAAAGAGAAAGGGACAAAATAAAAATCAGATTGTTGATTACACGGAAAATAAGTCTCATTGCCATGACTTAGTTCTCTATGCTTTGATTTGTACATAAAATCATGTGTGTAGATTTAGTTACTGAAGGATTTAGGTCCAAGGTATTTGATCATTCTCTGCAGGCAGCCTGATTAGGTAGGTAGCCTGATTTCATCCCAATCAAAGCATTTATTGCTGCTCATTCAGCTAAAAACTATGAGTATATAAAATGAGTCAACTACTGTGGTACACAAAAGAATGTGATTGTCAGTTGGATTTTAGGTGAGCGTGAGAACTTTAGGAAAGCAAAATGAACCCAAGAAGAAAATTGAAGTAACAAGAAATTACCAGCTGAAAAGTCAAAATATTAAGGATATCGAAATCTAAGAACACACCTGCAAATATCACGAAGCATTTTTAATCTCCTGCGCAAACTGAGTTTCTTTTTCTGGCCACTCATATGGATTAAATAATATAAGGATCCCATCTCCATGTATTCCGTAACCATTGATAAATGAGGAGGCCTTGTACAGGCTCCAAGGAACAAGATAACTGCAGAAATAGAAAGAGATGGTAACTACAAAAGTAAGACCTTTTGTAATAGGTACTTCTCCTTGGCAGTATAAAATAGACAAAGAAACGTGAAAATGATCAAGGGGTTGGTTAAAATATTTATAAGAAGTGCTATGTATTCATAGATAAACCATACATTTGAATCATACATAACCCTCGTGAACAACTTTTACAATGGTCAGAAGAGACACAGAAAGAGAATACCGAAAAGAGCTACTTTAAGTGTAGAAAAGTACCATTTGGATGTCTAAGGCGGCTGCAGAAAAGAAGGAAAAGCTATGTCAGAGTAAAAAAACAAAAAACGGGATACATGACACCAAATTCCCCAAAAGATGAACAAAAGGATACCTTAAGATAGAGATTTCATTGCAGAAGTCTTCCATATTCTCGGCAGTCAAATCTTGCTCTAAAAAAACCTTTATTGCAACATCCGTCCCATTCCAGATTCCACGAAAAACTTCTCCAAAGAAACCTAAAATCAGATAGGAAAAATTAAATAGGAATTCCAGGAAATATGGTCCCTCAACAAAACACATGAATAAAGAATAAATTATAGCCCTTACACTCCTGAGACATTGCAATCAGGTACTGAAGCACAAGAAAACATTGAGCAGCCATCAGAAATGTGGTGATAGCCCATAGTCATAATATACAAAGATTCATATTAACACATGAGTTGCGCCATCGAACTCCTCTACATTATGTGTAAGTAAGCCCATATTTGTGTAACAAGGAAACTATGTTTTCTAAATTTTGCCATGTCAAACATATGAACACTGCCCCCACCATTGAGGGGGGACTTTTGGGCATTTGCACATATTTATGATAGATGCTGAGTGTATCTCTTATGTGAACTAGTAGGTACTTGTCTTCATTCAAAATATATATTAACATTTGAAATGTCTTGCATGTAAATGCAGCATTTTCAGATCCAACGGAACAAAAAAAAATACTGAAGAGCAGATCACATAAAAACAGAAATAAGTAATTATATGTGTGCCAAGTCGAGTTTGCTTTTGTGGTTTGTTCTATTTTACCGGCTTAGCGTGTGCAGTACACGTATCCGCATCACTGTTGCATATGGATATGACAAGATCCAGTATGTGATCTAGAAACACGTAAGGGCATTATGGTATTAAAAGTAGAATAAACCGGGTGTTCCAACAGGAAACGACGATTATCCGAGTAGGAGCTCACAGTGAAAAAGAAAAGAAGAGAAAGGGCTTTCCTGGAGCTTATATTGTTCTTTTTTAAAATCTATACCATTACCTAGATGCCAACTAGTATACGAAAAAGGACTTGAGACCGAGATGTACACTGGAATTAGTGCAATCTTACTGCCTCTAATTGAACAAGTAAAGATTATTCTTTCAAAACATACATGCGAAATGGTCTGAAGATTCTAATTGAGTTATGAATACCCTTTGAAGAACAATGCTTACCAATCCCAACACGAGTTCCAACAGTTAACTCTGAGTAGTCAATATTCCATTCTTGAAAAGGTAACAAAGGCTTGTTAAGAAATGTTGAAGACTCTAGCACTTTGTTCCATGTGGAGATAAACTCATCTCCTACAAAATGTGGACGCGCACTTCTCTCAGAATCATGGCCTCTAAATGCACGAGGAGATGAAGGTAATGATACTGCCGTTTGCGAACTTGGCTGCTTTCCAGGATGGTTATATCTACCAGATATTTCACTTGATATTTTATCACGCTCATCCAGACTAAAATTTGGTAACTGATACAGGAAAATAATTTAAGCACCATATTAAGCTGCTCATCATATTAAAATTAATCAAAATAAGCTTTAAAAAAACTCTGAAGATCAAAATACTTCCTGCTATTAAGAGTCATGCAAAAAATACATAAATCCACATCCAATCATATTTATGACTATTCAACTCTGAACTGAATCACCAGATAAGAAAATTTCTGTTTTCTACGTGAAATGTTCGTTTGAGTGTATTAAAAGATGTATTCAACAGGATTATCAAACCAATAAAGTTTCGGTACAACATCAAGGTATCAAAAAGGCAATTCCACCATTCATGGCTTATCCCCATATTTTATCATTTTTACCTAACTTCTGTTGGTGAGATATCGGCGTAATCAGTAAATTTTCACCAGAAAATTTTCAGGATGTCTATCTTGGTTATAGTTATATTGCAATCCTCAGGACATAGTTAGACACAAAGGAACCAGAGAGAGAGATAGTGGGTAGTGCATGCAACTTAATTCTATAGCCTAATATACCAAACGATGAGGTCAAGCTTCAATCTTTACTGTTTGATAACCTAGGCCAATCCTACTGTAATCTTAACCAGGAATATGGATGTTTCGGTTTTTACATAACCAGTTGCGCGTGCTGCAAGTTTTATAATATAAAGCTGGTTATAACAAATAGGTGGCAACAGTTGAAGGGCTTTGCATTTTGGTTTAACTCCGTAACCAATTAAGAAAAACAATGGAAGGTAGGGTTTTAGTTGATGTGTCAATTTCATGGATGCAGTAATATCTTTTGAGTAGTTAAGGAAATAAATCAAAATACACACAGAAAATAAAGAAATCATGTCAATAGAACAGAAGATCTGATGCTAAAGAGAAGCACGGGTATGTTCGTAATGCAACCGTGACAACCAGAGTAGAAAAACATACATTTTTATGGAGATCTGGACTATCGAGTTTAGTTGGGGAGTTAGAAACTGATCCGTCATGACCTTGTTGCTTTAACAGTCGGTTTTGCTTCAAAGTTTCGTTCATAGCTCGCACAGCCCTGTTCGTTGGACATGTGAGAACTAGAAACGATAATAGACAATAATCATCACAGAAAACTATAAACGATTACAGACAGTCATCAAAAACAAACATATAGATACCCCATTTCAGAGAAAACTACAGCAAAAAAAAAGATCGTAGGAATGTCGGGTACCATTTCAGTCGCTAGTCATACTTTTAACTTTCTCATTATATAGATAACTTGAATATGTAGTCGACCCAACAACAGGAATAACTTTGCATCCAGGGTAACTTGCATACTAATTACTACACTTGGAGAAAATTCCTTTGGACTTCCCAATTACTATAATATAGAATCTAAGTTTCACATGATTCTCCTGTTGGGGAAATTTGTATAGATACAGAGAAAGATGATTGTTATCCACTGACTAGCAATCAAACAGAATTTTTTGACGGTTGTATTAAAATGAGGAGAAAATTCCTTTGGACTTCCCAATTACTATAATATAGAATCTAAATTTAACATGATTCTCCTGTTGGGGAAATTATAGATACAGAGAAAGATGATTGTTATCCACTGACTAGCAATGAAACAGAATTTTTTGATGGTTGTATTAAAATGAGCCTAACTTGGTATGGTATGTTTTGGCAATTAACCCATTGACGCAGAAAAGCTCCAGAAATGCTGAAACATTTTATTGATTTCTATGTCAAAAATGATAAACTCTGATAACGACACATCACGTAGACTGCTTCAAAGTTGGTTGCCTTCTACATAATCATTGATGGCTTTTTTTGGATCTATACATGCATTCCAGCAGTTTTAGTAAAGAGCTCTTTAGTAGAGTAAGTGTTTTACTGTATCTAAAACTTGGGTAAAAGGTAGAAGACGAATAGAAATCAACCTTACGATATCATCGCCAATCTCTGGAGTTATGCTAATGCTTCTCCTTCTAATTCTACGAGTCTCTGACATTGAGGTACCATCTGACCTGCAAAAGTTCATAGCATTTTAAGCCATACAAAAAAGATAATGTAGATCCATAGGCATAGAGAAGAGTATCGCCATATTAGAAGTACAATCATGATAAAGAATGTTAACCCTTTCAGAAACTGAAACTGAAGTATAGAAGTTAAGATACTGTCATCATCAATTGCAATATCTTCAAAATAGATGGCTGAGGGAAAATATAGCAGTAACATCACAGATTGATTACCAAAAAAAAAAAGCATAACAGATTTCTAATGTGACTAGATGTCATATCAAAAAACCAAATACATATACACCTGAATTAGGAATGTTATCGATAACTCAGAATATATCCTATACTAGACATCCTTAAAAGCTAATGTTTCTATCAGCCTTATAAAAGTTTGGAATGGTAATTAGCAAGACTTGGTAGGGAAAAGTCTGGCAATATGGTAGGAATGTCCATAGGCAGGTGGAAGTTATTCAAAACCAAGTCTAAGTAACTCACTAAGAGAAATCACAGCAATGATCCTAAAACTGACATAATAATAAAGAGTTAAAAATTAAATACGACATAAAATAATTAAGGATCGGTCGAACTACTTGATGCTGGTGAATATGTCCATCAATAAAGCAATAACTATATAAAATGTATGTGGCGGAGAAATAGAAGATACCACAGTGCCATGCAACTTTCACTAACAATCCACACAAGCGGAAAATAAATCTCAATTTTGTACGGATGGATGGAAAATCTTAAGGACCGGTTGAACTACTTGATTCTGGTGAATATGTACATAACAAAAGCAATAACCTTTCACTTGGAAACACAATCTTGTAACGCATCAGAAAACTGAACCATAATAGCAAATGGCTCATTGTATCCTAGAGCTATGCTTTGGAAAAGCTAACATTGTTTGGTGAAGTACGGGAAGATCTACATAAAAGGGGAAGCACAACGAATTTTGAAGCAGCAAAAAACCAGAAAAGTGTTATACAAACATGATTATATATGAAGTGAAATGAGATACTGCAGTAAAACAGACAATTATGAAGTTATGAAAATGATAGTACATTATTGCCAAATTTTTCTGAAAATATATTTATGGAAGAACTGAGAAGTTATAGAGACTGAAATATATTGTAAGAAAATAACCTTGATGGAGTTAAATCATCTGCATATTCTCTAAATGATTGTCTACCACTGCCGCTGAGCATGGAACGTCCACGTCCTCGAACTAAGGGGTGTTCTGGACTGCAAAAGGTGAAAGTAATCAGAAAACAAGTCCAATCGACAAGAAAGTTTTACAATTATTCAATACTAATTGAGTAAAAATAGTACATGTTACTCTGGTGCCCCTACCTGTGCTACTGTCTTTACTTTTAACTACTATATTAACACTATTTGACAAAGGTGATTGAGTTAATAACCGGTAGAGGTCAGATGTGTTTTTAGGTGTACCAATGTAGAATGATATAACATACTATGACCTATTGTAACAAAAACTCCAAAGTACATGACATGTCTGCAGAATCAAAAAGCCCCAGAACATGATTCCTAGTACGAACCTACATTGTGGAGATACAATGCTGTCAAATACTGTTGTAGTTTGAAGCCACTACACCTGAAGTCATCTGTAAGTGAGGGGAACATGGAGTGCAGGTGATTATTTTCACATGGTAGAAACCAATGCTATAGAACTTTGCATTAGAATGTGTTGCTAAAGTTCTAATTCAAGAAGTAGGAGCATAGAAACTAATAAAACAAAAAGAGGAACACCGGTATAAAGGGGATATTATACCACGACTGTATTCTGAAATCTCATGATATAGTTGCGGTCCGTTAAACAGTAGAATTGATGACTTGGGAAAAATAAGCTATCTACGAATTTGTAAGACTACATAAGGGCTACAGCAACGAAAAATAAACAATCTACAACTCACTCACATGAGCAGAGATGTACAAATAGCCAAAAAACATAGGAGTGCCGAACTTATAAGACATTACATCAGAGAAAATAATAAAGCAACACTGAACGAAGAGACATATCAGTAAACACTCAAGGAGCCCAATAGAAGTATCTTATTACTGGGACAACTGATTGGGAAGGCTTAATATGGAGATTAAGGATGCTACCAAAAGGAAAGTAAAACCCGATTCACCAACTAATGTATTAAGTTGAGCCAACAGTAGTAGGATCAGACTTGAGTGGAGTACATTTCTAAACAACACAGTAACACGATGAAGCAAAAATTTGAAACAGAATCAAGGATTGCAAAGACTCCTTTTTTTCACGTGGTACGGGGATTAAGAAAAGGTTAAAGCACTAAAACTAAGAGGTGTAATGCCCACACTTAAGATATGACTAACATAGAATGGCACCAACTATAACAGATCAAACACAAAAGCTAAACCCTATGATTCAAACCAATTAGAGAAATGACAAAGCATTTGCAAAAAAAAAAAACTGTGGGTACAGAACTATTTAACGAGGTTAACGACCATGAAGAAAATCAGCACCATCAATGAACAAAATCTCCAGGACCTCGCACGGTCTATATCAGGCACGAGACACAGCTTTTCCTACCTTTGGACCCCTCCCTAAGACGAACGAGATCTTCTGGGGAAACCCCAGATCATAGTGCGTACAGTGGTTAAGTGGGACAGTATCAGGGTATTATTAGCAGGATGTGATAATTCAGTAGAATGCACCAACTAAATGATTACTGCACCCTTAACAGAAAAACATAACCAAACCTAACCCACTACAAAAATAAAATAGTTTAACGTCCATCCGTACAATTGACTCGCACGATCACTGGGAGCTTGATTTTACTATTTAAGTTCTGTAAATTTTCAATGCGTGTTATCTCTATGCCAGTATGAGTACCTCAAAGCCCAAATCACTTTGAAGCTTGAATCTGTTTTGAGAACACGTTAACGCACCTAAACAGAAAGGAACTTATTAATTTAGGTCAAGTTCAGCTTATACTGCTCGTGTGTACATGATATAATACACTACTCCCTAGGGACTACATGGAAATGATATGTCCCTTGCAGTATGCACGTTAAGATCCCCACCAACATGGCATTTACTTATGAGCCTAACAGAGCATTGTGCAGATAATCCAAAGAAGTCCTGCCCCTACTACTCTGTAGCTGAACCTATAAAGTTTTGCAAAATTCTTACCATATAGATATCCAACAGCACATAGCGAAATTCTTAAACTAATAAGCAAGTTTCAAGGAGATTAGTACAATTTCTATCCCGAATAACATGCCAAGGCAAGTAGACGATGAAAGAGTAAAACCTTGAACTAGCTGTCCGTTGTTCCGCGATCACTTTTCTTCGAGTACGGCGCCAAATATTGTTCGCGATGTTGGGATCACTATGTGACAAACTGGTGAAATAAAAAAATTAAAAACAATTACATCAAAACAACTAAACAGTGTTAGAATTGACAGCGATGCAGGTACTACGCTGGAAACTCTAATAGCATCATATGCAATGGACGCTACTTCTAATAAATTCATTATAAGATATTTAAAACTACCTTAGCTTTCCCTCACTGGAGGTCGTTCTTTGCAACATTATATTACGTGCTGGAGAACCTGATACACTAGATGCTTCGAATTTTCGTTGGTATAAGCAATGAAGGGTATCATCTTGTTCAGGACTACTATAAAGGAATAAAGCGATAATCAGAGCACGGCAAAAAGATCTAGATGAACAAAATAATTTCCATATAAGTAAGTAAGGCAGAAATTATCCAACATAAAACCATTTCAGCTCTTTTGTTACAGTAAAGATTCCACTTCTCATTTGTTGAGCTTAACTTATTTCAAAATAAATGTAGCATAAGATTAATTGGATTCTTTGCCATCATATCATGCCAATGCTTTTCTGCCATAAATAAATAAAAAGCTTATTTTTATGGCGTCATAATCCAGAGGATACTATAGCAAGAGACTATAAAAAATTTGGTAAATTCTCTTTCTCTTGGATTTTTTTACCAGTGAAAAATATCTAAAATTCTCCCTCAGCAGCCTTGATATGGTTACCCTCCAATGGTTATTTCTTCCAGTTGTCCTTGTTCCACCTTCTTCAACCACACAGGCATCTAACTGTCTTGTCTAGTTCTTAGATGTGCTAACAGAAATATTATTATATCAGAAAGTTGAACATAAACAGCTAAAGACACAAAAACAACGACAGTACTGTGTTTCTAAGACTGATAGCTAAATTCAGGATTTAGTTATCCATAGATAGAAACCAATGAATGGATTAACGGAGATTCAACGTAGAGATAGTTAAAACGGTTGACAGATCCTGCGAGAGAGGGAGAGAGAGTAACAGAGTAAATAAAAAGGACCAGTTCAGTGTATATTCCGGAGAAACTCCCTATGACTCCCCCTTTCCTACCTATAGCTTCAACGCAGTCTTCACTCTAGATCAGAGAAAAGGCCCTCTCTTATGAAAGTATTGTGCAACTCAATCTACAGAAATACAACTCTAAAAAGAAATTCAGTAAAGACGCTAGGGAGTAACAAGATTAGTGTCCTTGACAGAATTACCATGACTTGGGCTAGATTGTTTATCGAAAATATACCTCAGAACTAAAGGATCCTAGAACCGATCATAAGACTTTAAACACATTACATTGGATGAGAAGAGATGTACTTGAGCTTGACATGTGGAACGATCATAACTTAGTGCTCATTTAGACCTAGGATTTAAAAAATTCCAAAAGGAAAAGAGGAATCACAAGCCCTGAAAACATACTTTCAGACTGAAGGTATAATACTCACCATAAACGACACCAGTCACACAATTTGCTTTAAGGAAATAAAATACTCCTCCACCTTAGTACCCGTGCTACTCCAGACTTGTCTTTCTTGTCCAGATGACAAACAATCAACAACTTACAAGCTGTTTTCCCTCTTCAACATCAGCTAAGCTAATATAGACCAATATATTTCTACCCATGCCGGCAATATCAATATCAAAGCTCAAAAACCAGAGAAGTTATAATAAAAATGCTTTGCACGAGTCACTAGAATATACAGTAGAGATTTATATTATATACCACCCCAAGAAAGATGAGTACAACGTATGTCTAGCTTTATGATCTTTTTAATACTCTGAAGAATCCCAATTTAGAGCATTGTTTATAATCCAACCCATCAAACGACATATACTATCCAACTTATTTCCATGTAACAAAAAAGTTGAAAGTAACAGAAAACCACAGGCAAAATACAGAACAGATATACTTTAGTATGAGAAAGTGTTTGTCGAGAATAGGTGAACTCAGATTTAGGAAAAAGCCTTCCAAACATATGTTACCATTGTTTTACATAAAAGATGCACAAGGTTAGCTAGTTATGAAAAGAAAAAACAGTACTTCTGCACTTAAGGACAGATAAAAACGAAACAAGGCTCAAATGTGAAGACGAGGATATCAACTTACCCTTCAACATCCGCTCTATCTGAAAATCCATAGAGAGGACTGTTTGGTTCAAGAGGTGAATCACAGGAGTCATTCTCTGCGGAGTCACTCTCTCCTGCAGCAGATATATGAGACATGAAGACCGCCCTACTCGAATATGGTATTAGTTGACCTGGAAAACGCATAAGATCAACCAGTAGCTCCACAGAATTCAGCACCACAATCACAGACATATGTTTATATGAATCTGTGTGTTCAATTGCACCATCACTAGGTAAACCCTGAGAAAATGAAAAATGCCAAAAGAACTGAGAATAAAAAATATACGAGTAACGCAAGTTGTTTAATATGAAAAGAAAAAAAAAAGATAAAGCGTACCACCACTAGCCTGCTTTCAAGCCCTACTGTATCTGCAAGAACTTTGAATAGGATTGCTCGAGGTCGGCATAAGCCATTCTTTATCTGTCCTAAAAGCTGCACACCTCGGCTCTCTGAAAAATGAGAGTTGTCTTCAAGTGCAGCTTTTGCTGGACTTAGTTCGGAAGCTGGTCGCTTGTAGAAGTCAGAAACCTGAACAAGGAAGGTGTAGATAAGTAAATAAAGTAAAACTGTGATAGCAGTTACGGATCATTGACTTAACAACAATTAGTCATTAATTTTCTAAACAATGGACTTAAAAACAATAAGACGTAGTTCTCTACATTAAAGGTGAATTTCCTGAAAACTATTTTATATTTTTTTCAGTCAACCAGCAAAATCATATTCAAAAGATAACACCCTGCTGCTGTCAGCGGTGAGCTAAAACAAGTGATACACATGAGACTAAGTTACCATACACTTAGAATTCTCATGTAATTACTACGGTAGTGAAGGTGCTTATTATGGGGAATTTTTTAAGAAAAGAATAACCCATGATCAAATGTAGGTCCATTATTAGATCTTTAAACGGCTAATGAACGTTGATAAGAAATATCATTAATGGTAATGATTGATGTTGAGTAAGTCATAAAACTTATTACTGATATACAAGTTTTAGGAAGTTTACTAGTTAATACAGATTTCTTGAACGTAATGCAATTAAAACTTCCAACAGGATCAATTATTCAATTTAGCGGCAGACGTCTTGAGGAAAATATGAGACAGTAAGAGCAACCCATCTTATTTGTATATAGTATTTAATAATAGAAGGCCACTAAGACTTTTACAGATCTTAAGAAATAATAAAGTTGCTATAAGAAAAAGACTACTATTAGGGAAATTTATCCCCGTTAGAGTTTAAATGACTTGTGAAATAATACAATTCAGTGAAAGCAATATGAACCTAATGGAACGTTGCACTAGTCCAGAAGGGATCTGAAAAGGCTGCTCTACCATTTTAAGTCTCTGAGCCAAAAGGGAGCAAACCTAGAATTGACAATTGTATTTGTGGTGCCAGTTTTTCTACCTTAAATATGAACCTAATCCAGAAAGGATCTGAAAAGGCTGATCTACCATTTTAAGTCTTTGAGCCAAAAGGGGGCAAACCTAGTATTGACAATTATATTTGTGGTGCCAGTTTTTCTACCTTAAAGATTATTACTAATGTATCATTACATTTTACCTTTCCCCCCTTTAGCCAAGTTACGGTATGTATTAGGAGGATAACAAGTATAAGCTGCCTATAATAGACTTACATTTGAATCACTAATGGGGCCCACTTTTAATCAAGCAATGTCTGAGAAAATATTTCCCATTATGTCATATATATACCTAAGCGCTAAATTGCAAGTGGACACACCCATTTAGAAATTGAACTTTTGTGTATATATAAGATAGAAATAATATAAACTTAAGTTTAACATAACTTAAGATTTACAGATTATGCTCCAACGGTCCTGCTTTTAGCATTGCCAAAAATGTTGGTTCCAAATTCCAATTATATATCTGAAACCAGTATATATTATTTTCTTTTTTAATGTTACTATCAATGTAAATTGTAATGATGTTATGTCAATGACACCAAACAAACAATAAAGCATGTATTCTTTGCAGCTTTTCCACATAACTTTTGACCTTTGCTAAAAGAGTTCATACTTAGTCCCCCTGACTAAAATTACACAGATCTCTTTTAACTTAAACTATACGCAATCAACCCCGTATAACAATTACTCCAATGATAACGTATATTAATATTGAAAGAATTATGTCTCATTATATGTGGATGAGAATGACAAAATAAAGCTGCATAACTAAAAGGGCTTGATAACTCACCAGTCCAGCAATTTTCTTGATCATTGCAGCTGGGTTAGAACCTCGCGCAGAGGCCACCATCAGGTTCTTTAGCAGGGATAGCTTCTTATCTTTCTCACCGTCAACTAGGATAATATCGGCCCGGAAACCTTCTAAACCCAGAGCAAGAATCTCCTCTGGAGAAGGAATGTGATCGAAATGTTCCTTGAGTTTTTTCTCCTGAGGGTATAGCAATTCTATCAGAAATTAAGCATGTTTCTCAGATAATGTATACAAATCCTCGATAACCAACCAAACAAAATCATAGAATCATGCTTCGAAAGAAATAAAAAACTAGTCTATGGAGAAACTAATCACCCATTTTTAAGAGTAAATAAAGGTATTTAAGATCTTGTAAAGCCGAGAAAAATTATTTTCCGTGTAAAATTTGGTCTGTAAAAAACATAGGTTATGGCAAAATGGATTATCGAAGAAACAATTCTTCTTGTCTTTAAGTAGAAACTATCAATCTTGAAAAGCAACATAAACCACTACTACTAACCGGAATGACTGAGTAAAAACCATTAGGAATTGCTCCAGAAAGTGTCCCTGTAGTCCAGAGAATTTGTGACGCCGTTTGCAAAGACAGGTCATCTTGGTCAGCATCACATATTTCTTTACTATTCAAATTCTCTTCTTGAGCCAGAGAAACAGATCGTAATTTGTCCATAAGTCCCGACGGCCACCAGTTAGCATTAGAAGACCCTGGTTCCAGTGACCCGGCATCTTCTCTTGTCTCTTCCATCTTATTAGAGCTTTGGAGTACAAAACCATTTCGCCTCACTTCTCACCCCATAAAGGACATCCAAATTCAGGAAGAAATTCTTATACGAACATAAACAGGTAAGTGGAAGTCTTTTAGTATAACTTTGTTAAGCTGGATACCATATGACCTGCAATAAACAACAAAGTATACAAACTAACTGAGAGTTAAATGGCGCACAATTTCCACATTGTTAAGTACCAGCAATATGAGTTTATCAGGGCCCAGATTATCTTCAAAGAATCAAAATATTTATTTAAAACCTTAAGCAGGTTAGAAACACCAAAATAGGGAAGAATAATAATATGCAAAAATAACCACATGATTATCCAAAAACTGAATTGTCTGCGAAGAAACAAGATCTGGTAAACCAACCTGAAATATAGGTAAATATTTCTGAGGAGAACGGTTGCCAGCTCCAAAAGAATAAAGCTAGCCCAAAATTGAAGACAGATGAAAAATCAAGTGAGTATCAAACTTGGCCAATGACATACGAATTGATGAATAAATGCTTTAATGGTAAACTCATGCAGACTAAGATGTTGTAGAATCAGTAAGCTTATAGGATCATGTATTCTGGTCTGGAATTATGAATTGACCTATACTGCCTTATTTGTGCATGTGTGAAGCGAGTTTTTCTATACAACATAGAGCAGTATTATATCATTCTCACTTGACACAGCAATGTGCATACTGGTAAAATATCCACAATAAACCCAGATATACGGGAAATTAAAAAGAAAAAAGAACAAAGAAAGGACAAGCGGGCAAAAGAATTCCATCAAGTTAAAGAGAGTCGTTCCATTGGTCAATAACATGATCTTAACTTCATTCTTGAAGTTTAACATGGACATTTTTGTTTCTAAAACTAGCTCTCAAAATCCCACAACCAAAAAATGATGTTACAGAAAACTCAGTCAATAGCATATGCAAGTTTTTGAACTGAAAACAAAACAATAGGCATCATATAATGCTATAAAAAAGAACAATGCATTTATTTCCATAGAGTAAAATTAAGCATTTAATGGCTTCAACGAATTCCGAATGATCGAAGTACTTCATACTGAGACTGATAGTGATACTGAAGAAGCAAAATATGGAAGTACAATTAAGTAATAAACTGCCATAAAATGTACTTACTGCTTATATCAATAAACGCTTCTTTCAAATTCAATCTGCAAAAGGCAATTATAACACAAATTAAGCCCCAAAACATGTGGCAAAAATGGATCAAAAGAAAGACTATCGTTTGAAAACTATACAGATTTGGGCATTTATTACCAGATTCCATTCAAACCAAAACCAGTTAGTTGTTTCCAAATTACAAGGAAATAAATGAAGCAATACCTGAGTATTATTAATCTAAGGAGTTATTCAAGTTTGGAACCATGATCTGTTGTAAGACTTTTATCTTTATCCTTCACAGTGAATCAAATTCTAAGGAAATGAATCGTCCGATCCAGATCAAATGGATCGAACGATCCAGAACTATAGCTTAAGCTAATCAAATTAAAAGTGCCCTATAACAGAGATTTCGAGAAACTGAAGAAAAATCTTTTGGAATTTAAGAAATTAATCGAACGGATAAAGATAGGAATAAAATAAAATTAAGATTTTTCTTACGACTGGATATTATGATGATGGAATCCGAGAAATTAGGGTTTCAATTTGATTTTCGTAAATTTTCCTTAGTTCTCGGTCTTCTCTCCTCTTTCTAACCACACACTCTCTCTCCGTCTATCTGTTTTTGGGCGATGAAGAAGACCATGAGAAAAAAGAGGGATCAAATTTTCTCACTCTGTTTCGAGCTGCAGGAGTAAATGGCACGTGCAATATTCACATGTATTTACACTCTCTATGTGTACTATGTCTGTACTGTTTAACTTACACCGGTGCTAGGTACGGTATGGTCGATAAAAAGTCAAAACAAAATTGTTGTTATACAGTAACCTATATTTGGACATATCCGTATTATTTTGGACCTCTCCAATTTTATTCTCATC
The DNA here is from genome assembly GCA_023531435.1 of Papaver californicum. Lineage (NCBI taxonomy): Eukaryota > Viridiplantae > Streptophyta > Magnoliopsida > Ranunculales > Papaveraceae > Papaver > Papaver californicum. The sequence goes on from JAJJMC010031210.1 coordinate 21,880,760, forward strand.
TAGTTATGGAGATAAGGGGTGTCTAAAATAATAAAACTACTAAATTACCCTTGTTAATTAAAATTATATTTATATCTTTATCCTTAATACTTCCAATCTCTTTTGATTTCCTTCGAAACCAATTAAAATTAGAATCCTTTTTTTTTTCAAATCAATTTTTTTTTATTTGAGATTTTTCAAAATTTTGTCAATTTTTTGCATTCAAAAACAAATGGGTAATAAGACTGATGTGTTTTAGAAATAGTGGTAAAAGATTCGATACTCAGACTTGTAAAGATTTAATTTTTAAACCTAATTTTTAATACTAAAAATAAAGAAAATTAAACTAGAATTGAATTCAGATTATGGAAAGAACTGAGACTAAGGATTCCACCATTAGCCAATTTTTCAAGTGATTTAGCATTAACAATTATTTTGCAACTCATACACTCAATTGATTCTAAATATTGCCAAAGTTAGATTTTCAAAATAATAGTTGTAAATCCAAAGTATGAGACATCAATGGCTCTAAACTAAGCATGACCCATCAAAAGAAAACACAACTAATTGATAAAAATCTTTTTTTTTCAAATTTAATTCAAAGCAAATAATCATAAAAGAATTGCAAAAAATTAATAAAATAAAAATATATCACTTTATTATTGGAAAAATGGCTTCCTCCACCTCCTCAGCAATAAGGTCTAGCTCCTCATGTCAAACACTCTCTTAAAATACATGTTCATAGCTCAAAGTGCTTAAAAGGAAGAAAAACAACAAAAAAAAATATTTCAAGGAAATTGAGATGCTTATATCTGTTGCAATAGTGTGTTGCAACAGCTCTGAAATAAGTGCAGTTGCTAAATGAGTTTAGTAACGAGAACAGACAATGAACGACTGATCTCGGGTGTAGTTGATGGATGGGATATAGCAACAGTTTATGCGACTTTCTTTTCTGGCCTTATATTCTTCGTCTTCTTCACACCAGCATAATTTTTTTTTCTTCCGGAATTTTTGCACTCGACTCTGGGCTTTTTCTTTAATCTCTTCACTATCTATAGGATTAATAAACCCTAATAGACTTTCCCTAACTGATAAGGACCCAAATCTTTATCTAAAACCAACTCGAATTCTGTTTTATCCAAATTCAGGGTGAAAAAAGTTCACCGGCAGTAAACGTGTTTGATCTCCATGTTTCACGGTGTGAGACTTGTTAGTTGACGTGTTTACATTGTTTCTTCACATATATATCTCGAAACAAACTTTAATTCCATAAAACTCTGCTTCCCAACTCTATCAGAATCAATTTTCACGCGTCAAAAGTTTCCCGCCATTTTCCATTTTAAAATCAAAAAGGTAGGGTGCCCGTAATCCAACTGGTGGGTGCCTTTATCATTTTTTCCTGTGTACCTTTAGTAATTTGGTGGGTGCCTTTATCACTTTTTAAGCCATTTTTTCCACAAATGTTTATTTCTCAAAAATACCTACAAACACATAAAATCCCACAATAAGTATAAAATCGAGCACTGACAAAATAGATAATTACGGACAAATTAGACACAAAAATGTGTCTATCAAATACCCTCAAACTTATTATTTGCTAGTCCTCGAGAAAATCTAATCTAAAAATAAAATAACAATCCTAACTCACTTTCGCAGGAATCGCGACTACATTTATCATATGTAATAAGCCTTTAAACCCCTAGGTGTCCCTAGTGGACGAGTTTTCTCTCATGAGGGTTTACAAGAGGTATACCCACAAAACCTTTACTCCAAATCCTAGCTACATGTGAACGATTGAGGGTAAACACTAAACAAGCTATTTAGTAGGCATACTAAATTCTTCGGCTATGGGAATCATTACCCTATATGAGTCCAATTGTTGTACACGAGTTTGCACTCAGCGTACCAAAACTCATATATAAGAAAACAAAGCTCTACTTAGATAGTCGTTCAACCACGATACTCAGAATCTATCAAAGTACAATTACATGAAAATATTTAGAAGATGGATATAGACAAAATGAAGTTTGCGCATGTTGACTATGGTGAACGGTATTTCCCATATCTGTCTGAAGGTAAGTGCCAGGATGAATCCTAATCGATTGAGATACGCTCCCACTGTTTTAATTCTAATACTAGTATCGACTCAACTGGTATATACAAGGGTCCAAGCGATCGATTTATTAAAAATAAAACAATTATAAATGTACTGACAACATGATTGGATCAAAAATCCAAGCGCATGGTCCTTATCAGCATCTTACATGATAGTTCTCATGGATCCTGCGTTCCACGCTTGCTTAGGCGACGGAGATAGGGAGAACACACACATATTGCTATCAAAGTGTCAATACTCGATTTTTTTTATTTTTTTATTTTTTTATTTATTTTTTAAATAAAATATAAAAATGGGGCTTGATCTTAAACACTCTAATTCATCCTGGCGGCGATAACAATTCGATACTGGTGCCCCACCAAATCACTTAGAGAAACACAAAAATTGCAAAAGAAAAAACAGAAAGTGATATGGTCGAGATAGACTCCGAGATATGGTGACAACTATCATGTTATTTCTAACAACTGAACTTTTCCTTTTATGAATAGACCATTTAACTAAGCACACCAATTCCTACAGAAAAAGAGCTAAGCTTCCATCTACCTAGAATGATTAGTGTCATCCTGAATTGTTCACAAGCTTCTAAATTTTGGAGTTTTATTATTGCACTACAAAGTTTTTCCCTTACCCCCAAACTTAAATCAAACAGTGTCCTCAATGTTTCACAATAAAGAGTAGTACCAATAGATAGTAAAAAGAGGAATAAAGAGGTAAGTCAGAACGATAGTACCTGGGTGAAGCATAACAATCTTTCTATGGAGAATAAAACAGAAAATAAAAACCTAAAAAATCTAATAATATACATAAACAACCTTGATGGTCAATCAAGGTAAACAGGGTCCTCCAGAGGGACCTCCCAACATCACCTGTAGGAAAAGGTTCTAAAACTGGTTTCAATCTCTGACCGTTAACCTTGAAAGGACTTCTACCATCTTAAGTCTCAATCTCAATAGCACCATGAGGAAAAACAGTGCGAACAACAAAAGGACCGGTCCACCGAAAGCGAAACTTCCCGGGGAATAGATGCAAACGAGTATCATACAGAAGAACTTTTTGACCTGGAGAAAATGACTTTCTTAAAATATCTCTATCATGCACAAGTTTCATTTTGTTCTTATACTCCCTAGCACTATCATATGCATCTTTCGGAATCTCCTCCAACTCATTGAGCTGGAGCTTCCTGTGAGCTCCTGCCTTGTCAAGTGAAAAATATAACTGCTTTACAGCCCAATATGCTCTATATTCTAACTCGACGGGAATGTGACATGCCTTGACAAAAACTATACTATAAGGTGACATTCCAATGGGGGTCTTAAACGCAGTACGGTAAGCCCATAAGGCATCAATAAGCCTCAATATCCAGTCTTTCCTATTAGGATTAACTGTTTTCTCTAGAATACGTTTTATCTCCCTGTTGGAAACTTATACTTGACCACTAGTTTGTGGGTGATATGGGGTAGCTACTTTGTAGGTAATACATGTCAGAAAATATGTTCATCATACAACGGTGAAAAGTAGCGGGTGCATTACACAACTCGAAAGGCATGCGTCTATATGCAATTGTACCAAAAAGACATGTAAAAGTGGTTTTCTCTTGGTCTTATGGGGCAATAACAATCTAATTATATCCCGAAAAACCATCTAGCAAGCAATAATGGCTATGTACAGCTAATCTCTCAAGCATTTGGTCGATGAAATGAAGGGGAAAGTGGTCCTTCCTTGTGACCTTGTTCAGTTTTCTATAGTCAATACAAACACGCCACCCCGTGGTCACTCGGGTTAGGATTAACTCATTGTTATCATTATGGACTACAGTGATACCTGATTTCTTGGGAACAACTTGAACGGGGATGACCCACTTACTGTCTGAAATAGGGTAGACAAGACTTGCATCTAACAACTTAAGCACCTCAGTTCGAACTACTTCTTTCATGTTAGGGTTAAGTCGACGTTGCATCTCCCTAGACGGTCTGGTATCATCCTCTACATGAATCTGATGCATACAAAAAGTGGGACTTATACCCTTAATGTCTGCTATGGTCCACCCTAAAACTTCCTTATTGTCTTTAAGCACGGTCACTAGCCTACTTTTTTGGTTCGTATCCAAGTCGGATGATACAATCATAGGAAAAGTCTCAGATGGGCCTAAATACACATACTTCAGAGCATCTGGTAGTTGTTTAAGGTCCAACTTAGGAGGCTCTTCTAGAGAAGGAATTAAAGTAGACTTAGAAACTGGTAGTGGTTCGAACTTAGGTTTCCATCCATTACTAGTGTTTATCAAAGGGGTTGAATCTAACAAAGCATTCACCTTATTAATCACATTATCATCATCAAAATCAAACCCAAAGTGGGCTAGGCATTTCTCTAATGGATCTTCTAACAAAGTGTTTGGTAATGACTCCTGAACTAATGTTCCTATCATGTTCACCTCTTCAATGCGCGTGTCATCTAGCTCAGGTGGTTGCTTACTAATATTGAAAATATTCAGCTCAATAGTCATATTACCAAAAGATAAGTTTATAATACCATTTCGACAGTTAATGATCACATTAGATGTAGCTAAAAACGGGCGACCTAATATCACAGGTATCTGATTCTCTGGGTCAGGGACAGTTTTGGTATCAAGGACAACAAAATCCACTAGATAAATAAACTTATCGACCTCAATAAGAACATCCTCTATGACACCACGAGGAATTTTCACAGACCTATCATCTAATTGCAGTGTTATCTGAGTAGGTTTCAAATCACCAAGTCCTAGCTGGAGGTACACATGGTATGGAAGTAAGCTCACACTGGCTCTTAAGTCAATTAACGCTTCTCAACACGGTAGTTACCTATTGTGTAAGAAATGGTTGGGGACCCTGGGTCTGTGTACTTAGGAGTTGTATTGCTCTAGATAATTGAACTTACATGACTAGCTAAAAAGGCTTTCTTTTGTACACTGAGCTTTCGCTTTCGCATATACATATCCTTAAGGAACTTGGCATACGTAGGAATCTGCCTAATTGCATCTAATAATGGAAGGTTGATCGTGACTTGCTTAAAAACCTCCAATATGTCGTTAAAATTAGATTCCTTCTTTGTTGGTGCTAACAATTGTTGGAACGCGGCTCTGGGCACAAAATTTGGCTTATGAGGAACTGCATCGGGCTCTTTATAGACTTCGTCAATCTCTTCAACTACTGGCTCAGAAGGGTGAACTACAGTATGTTCACTATCAGGCATGGTTACCTTGTTATTTACCACTTTACCATTTCTAAGGGTTCTAATTGCATTCACATGCTTTGATGATTTCTCACCAGAAGATACTTCATGAACTCCTCTAGGATTGGGTTGTGGTTGACTAGGGAACTTGCATTTTTCTCTTTCTCTCAAAGACTCAGCGATTTGACCAACCTGGGTTTCTAAATTGGAAATAACCTGACTGTTAGCCTGAACAATCTTTTGATTTTCTTGTAAACTTTGGTTGACTGACTGCTGAAAATTTCTAGTGTTTGAGTTAATAAGGCGAGAGACTCTGCTAAACTCATGATCGTCTTATCTATCGAATTCATAAATTGTACCGGTCTTGAAGGATTCTTAGTATATCCAAAACCTGAGGGAACCTTAGAATTACTAGACGGACCTTGACTCTGGCCCTTGGACCAAGAAAGGTTAGGATGGTTTCTCTAACCAGGGTTATAGGTTTCTGAATAAGGGTCAAACTTTTAATGATTATCAAATCTAGTGTTATTATAAAGAGCATGGGTGTGCTCTTCAACAGTTGGTCCTTCCCGAAATGACTTTGGCTCAATTCCACAACTAGATTGACTCAGTTCTAAAGCTTTTAACCTTTTTGATATAGCTGCTATTTAGTATCTGATTCAAAAGATCCTTCTACCCTATTGACATTTTCTATACTTAGAAGAATTGTTTTATGGGGCTCCCTACTATTTTCCCATTGCTGGGTTTTTTTGGCGATTTCATTCAAAAATGTCATCGCACCATCGAAAATTTTATTTTCAAACCTACTTGTGCATAAAGACCCAACCATGGTTGTTGTCGAATAATCTAAACCCTCGTAGAGGATTTGAACTAGCCTTACTTTTTCTAACCCATGATGAAAACATTGTGATAATAAGTCATTGAACCTTTCCAAATACCTATATAAAGATTCTCCCTCTTGTTTAGCAAATGTGCAAATCTGGTGCCTAATAGATGATGTTTTGTGCCTAGGAAAAAACTTATGGAAAAAGGCAAATGTAAGTTGTTTATAGGTTTCAATGGACTCAGAATTCAAACTATATAGCCAAGATTTGGCTTTGTCTCTTAGTGAAAAAGTAAACAATCTAAGTTTCAATGCTTCATCATCTAGGTCCTTAATCCTGATTGTACTACATATTTCCTCAAAATCCCTAACATGGAAATAAGGGTTTTCATTTTCTTTGCCTAAGAAGATTGGGAGCATCTATATGGTCCCAGGTTTTAACTCATAGTTTGCTTCAGTTTTAGTTAACTTGATACATGATAGACGAGAAGTCCTAGTCGGGTTCAATGAAGCTTTTAGAGTTGTCATTGATGGCACTATCAAAGGACTAGGAGTAACTTCTTTACATAGTGTCAAGTTCTCAAAATTGAAATTTCCAAAAACAGGGCCCTCAAAAGAAGAGTCTTCGAGGTCCTCGTTTCCAGGGACAGAACTACTAGGTTTGTCACTAATCAAACGACCTAGAATGTCTCTTTTCCAAGCTCGCTCAGTGATGATTTCGACCGGTCTTGGAATACACTAAAAAAGTAAAAAATAAATCCTAATTGGAAGGGAATTCTAAACAATCACAAGCAAGGATTACTCAACCAAATCAAACCTACTGAATCTAGCAAAAAAAAAGCATGATGGCTTCACTTAGATTGTTTCTAGACCAGCTTCTATTCTTTCAAAATGCAACTAGTTACAGTTTTAGTAAACCTCTTAGAACGATCCGAATTAGATTAAGTCGAACAGAAACAGGACAATCTCTAAGGAGCTTTGATAACCCCGTCTCTTTGCCAACGTTTCCTTGAGTTACAAGGCGACTCTAATCAACTTAAAATAATCTTCATGAACTTTGAGTTAGGCTAACAGAGTAACCAATACAGTCATTTTGAATGACTAGCCTATAAGCTCGTTACCCTATCGGTCTCTTTCTAGTCAAAATTTTAAGCTTAGGTTCGCGTTTGGTAAGGGGTTCCTAAAGCGGGCAAGAAGGAAACAATGATGAAATCCGAGTCCTTATCTTGTATGGCCAGTTCTAGCCCTTTAGTAGAAAAGTAAATCCGTATTTAGTTCCTCAACATATATGCATATGAAGGAATACAACAAACCCACTTGCAGGGGATTCATGGGTTGATCGAGTCTTACCTCCCGTATCAGACGGGGGATAAATCGGTTGTAGTCGACTCGGGCCACCGACTCCTGTGTCAGTGTACAAACCCGAGGGGCCGAGATAATATGGTAATTGTCGTCATTCCTTGTTGCAGTTTATATTTCAATTACCCTTCTGTAGGGTTTAAAATAATAATAATGTCCAAAGTCCCAAAATAAAGTTCAAAAGTGTCCAAAAATAAATACTAAAATATTTCCTAATACAATTTTCTAAAGAGAGAAACATATAAAATCTAACAAATAAAAAAGAAAATTTAATAAAAAAGAAAATTCTTTGTCTTCTTTTCCGTTCTCAGACTTGTAAAGCGAAATTCCTTATCGCATAAGTAGCGACCTGCACGAATGGTGTAACGACTGCCCCGCTGCAAACCACCGCCTCTCAGGCCTCCCCGATCGATCCTACCATAGAGGCCAACGATAGACAATAACCCCCCACGTTAAAGATTCGATACTCAGACTTGTAAAGATTTGATTTTTAAACCTAATTTTTAATACTAAAAATAAAGAAAATTAAAGTAGAATTAAATTCAGATTATGGAAAGAACTGAGACTAAGGATTCCACCATTAGTGAATTTTTCAAGTGATATAGCATTAACAATTATTTTGCAACTCATACATTCAATTGATTTCCAAAGTTAGATTTTCAAAATAATAGTTGTAAATCAAAAGTATGAGACATCAATAACTCTAAACTAAGCATGACCAATCAAAAGAAAACACAACTAATTGATAAAAATCATTTTTTTAAAATTTAATTCAAAGAAAATAATCATAAAAGAATTGCAAAAAAATTAATAAAATAAAAATATACCACTTTCTTTTTGGAAAAATGGCTTCCTCCGTCGCCTCAGAAATAGGGTCTAGCTCCTCATGTCAAACACTCTCTCAAAATACATGTTCATAGCTCAAAGTGCTTAAAAGGAAGAACAACAACAAAAAAAATTATTTCAGGGAAATTGAGATGCTTATATCTGTTGCAACAGTGTGTTGCAACAGCTATGAAATAAGTGCAGTTTCTAAATGAGTTTAGTAACGAGAACAGTCAATAAACGACTGATCTCGGGTGCAACTGATAGATGGGATATAGCAACAGTTTCTGCGATTTTCTTTTCTAGACTTATGTTCTTCGTCTTCTTCACACCAGCAAAAGTTTTTTTTTCTTCCGGAATTTTTTCTCTCGACTCTGGATAGCCTTTTCTTTAATCTTTTCACTATCTATAGAATTAGTAAACCCTAATAGCCTTTCCATAACTGATAAGGACCCAAATCTTCATCTACAACCAACTCGAATTCTGTTTTATCCAAATTCAGGGTGAAAAAAGTTTCACCTACAGTAAACGTGTTTGATCTCCATGTTTCACGGTATGAGACTTGTTAGTTGACGTGTTTACATTGTTTCTTCACATATATATCTCGAAACAAACTTTAATTCCATAAAACTCTGCTTCCCAACTCTATCAGAATCAATTTTCACGCGTCAAAAGTTTCCCGCCATTTTCCTTTTTCAAATCAATGAGGAAGGGTGCCCGTAATCCAACTGGTGGGTGCCTTTATCAATTTGCCATGGGTGCCTTTATCACTTTTTAAACCAATTTTCCCACAAATGTTTATTTCTCAAAAATACCTACAAACACATAAAATCACACAATAAGTATAAAATCGAGCACTAACGAAATAGATAATTCCGGATAAATTAGACACAAAAATGTGTCTATCAAAGGCACTCACATGATGGCCGATTTTTCTTGATGTTGTTCGTGAATGAAGAACATCGACCAAGAAGCGGTGGATGTTCATCCCTCATATGCCGATTCTAGGTTGATGTTCGTCATTGATGAAAAACATGAGGAATCAACATATACATGTGCTCATATCGACCGATTTTAAAAAATCACACTCTATAATTGGTCGATATTGACATTCATATCGACCGATTGTTAAAAAAACAACTCAAAAACGATAGTTTTTTTATAATTTTTTTCCAAAAATCGATGGATAAGGTTCCCCACGTATGTCGATTCTAAAAACTCAAAATCAAAAAAAAATCTGGATTTTTTCTTGCCCATAATCAGTGGATGTTCATGCACTTATCCACTTATTCTAAACTTGACATTTTTTTGACTGTTTTACTCATAACTTCTTCGTCCGATGTCGGAATAAACTCATTCTTTTTGCGTTGAACTCATATTTTCATTCTCTATGATATATATATCTAATAATTCCTTTATTTGGACAAATTATATTTGATGTCTTACTTCCATCCATCTTTGCATGTAGTAGTATAAGACATCCAAGGAAGTAAGACATCAAATTAAAATTGTCCAAATCAAGGAATAATTAGATACATATTGTATATAATCAAATTACGAGTTCAACTCAAAAAGAGTGAGGTCATTCCGACATCAGACGAAAAAGTTATGACCAAAAACTGTCAAAAAAAATGTCAAGTTTAGAATCGGTGGATAAGTGCATGAATATCCACCGATTCTGGACAAAAAACACTCCATAAAAACTTTTAAATTTGAGTTTTTTAGAGTCGACACATGTGGGGAACCTTATCTACCGATTGTAGGTAAAATTTTATGGAAAAAAAACTATCATTTTTTAGTGTGTTTTTTAACAATCGGTCGATATGAATGTCAATATCGACCGATTCTAGAGTGTGATTTTTTTAAATTCGGTCGATATAAGCACCCGTATACACCGATTCTCATGTTCTTCTTCAATGAAGAACATCAACCTAGAATCGGATTATGAGGACATGAACATCTACCGATTTTTGGTTGATGTTCTTAGAAAAAAATCAAAATTTTTCAATTTTTATGTTTTGATATTCATTAACAACAATTAATTTCACAAATAAAACAATTAATTCACAACTAACATGATTAATTGACAAGTATTTTGGTCATTAACATAAATAGTTGGATACGGGGGTTTTGATATTTTTTATAATGACCCTATTCTAACTTTTAGTTGTAGGGCCAAAATAATTCGTGTATGCCAAAATATAGCCAGGTAAAGTAATTGATATTGGTTCCAGAACCGGTAGGGTTGCATAAATGGAGGTTGAAGAAAAGACGACCATGCAGGTACAAAATAATTGTTGAGTACGTGGCATCATCTCGGCTAAGTGGGACCAAGGGGTATGATAGGCATGTGTTGCAAAGGATCAAACCTTAATTATTTTTCTGATCACGAGGTGAATTTGAATGAATGGCCAGATCTGGCCTCTACTGACACTGAAGAGACGTGATAAGGAGGACATCTGTTGGTTTGGGATAAAATTACCTACCCAACATTAAAGGCAGGAGGAAATTAGTGTTTGGGTCACAAATTTTGGTATGTTTTAGTGTTTGGGGTCCTAAGTTTGTCCAATTTAGTATTTGGGTGGTTGACCCGTTAGTCAACTACGACAACTAGTTATATCGTTAAACGAGTTAACACCAGTTACTTAAAAAAAGAATAAAAAAGAATCACATACTTCATCATCAACGGCATCTTTAGTAAGAACATGTCCATTACCCGTAGTAGTAGCAATAGAAGAAGGAAGAAGGAACATAATAAAGTTACAATATTTGAGAAGATTATAAGCCAAAAGAAAGATATCAGAGAAAAAAAGGAATTGTATTAGACTATTGGGGTTAATAATAACAAAGATTCTCAACAAAAGGAGATGCAGCAGCAACAAGATAATAATAAGCAAAAGAATGGGTTGTTTTCTTCATCTTCCATCAACAGTTATACCTTTTAGGGGACCTAACTGGGGTTCCAATGCTACTCTTGGTAGGAATATTAATATCAATAGATTCGAATTACATCTCAAATTGATGAATTTCGTAATCAAGTTTTGAATGTCGAATACATCTATGATCTATAACCTCTATGTTACATTTTCATCATATTACATAACATCTCGAACTTGGTCGACAATATACCGAGAAAAAAACCCAATTTAAAATACAAATTTAGGTTAAAATAGAGAAAAACAAACCTTGTAACCTCAATCAATACATTTCATAGCAACTAATTCTTTAGTTTCCTTGTCTTACATAGATCTCGCAAAATCAAAAATTTCAGATCCAATATCTTTAACAACGTCGTACTTCTCCATCTTTCAATCGATCAAAATCCTAAACAAAGCCAATATTCTTTGTATCCACCACATATAAGAACTTCTTTAAGTCTTCTGCTTTGCTCTAACCGAAAGGGGTTGGTTATATCAAAATAAAAAAATCAGTTGATTAGATAGATTGAAAATGGGTTATGAATCCCCTTCAAAGCTTCCCAGTTTTTTTTCCTTAAACACTTTTTTAACTGTGAACTTAACAAAAAATGGGTTGAACAAAAAAAAAACTTCTCATTCAATTTTCTTTCTCCCTCTCTCTGCAAAACTATTTTTCCAAAAAAATTATCCAAAAGTTATTTTCTACTATTTTCTTCTCCAAATCTAGATCTACTCGGATCTGATCTGAGATATCATATTATCCGAGTAGATTTGGGTTTTGTAATTAATATTTCATGTTTTCAATAAAAAAAAATCACATTATTTGTGATTTTAGGTTTTACAGTTTGTATTTTTAGGTTATTGTTGATATCCCATAGCTACTTTATGCCATGTTGTTGTATTTATATTCGCCATAAGTGTGATTTCCTATAGCCTTTGAGCGTTTCAATTGGAACCCGATGATATATTCAAGTATATCTTCGAAGATAATCAATTTCGGTATAACGATGATCAAGATTCAATCAAACAAGATCAATGGCTACTGAAATTGGTTATGATAATGATGTTCAGTGCAAATTATTCTTTTTATAAACGAAATTCTCTTAATGAAGAAGAAGAACCAAATGGTGGATGCATAATCAAAACACCATCTTTCAAATTTCATCGATTACTTCTCTGATCAACATTTATATACTTTTGTTCTATTACAATTCTTATGTTGTAATATTTTGCTTTGGTATTTTTATATTGTATCTATTCGATGTACTTGAATTAGCCTGTTCATGGCTTCCAATTAATATAATCTAAAGAGGTATCTCCTCTTCTTTTCTTCAAGAAAAAGAAAAGAATTTAACAAAAAAAGAATGGAAATACAAATCATTTTTCTTTTTTGGTTAAATACATGTTTGATATGATATTTTGTTAAAACAGGATGGTAAAGAAGATGGGTGATGGTGTCAATGGAAGAAAACGGATAATGATTTGTTTACAAAGGAATCTATGGGAATCAATTCTTTGTAATGAAAAAAAGAAGATTGATATTAGTAATTAAAGGTATTTAAGTTGTAAAAGGGATATAAAATGGCATGCGTAAGGCACTTGTATGGTTGTACCATTAACTATTTAACTGATGTTAACTTTTTTAACAGTTTGACTACTTGACATAGTTGACTAACGGGTCAACGACTCAAACACTGAATTGGACAAACTTAGGACCCAAACACTAAGACATACCAAAACTTGCGACCCAAACACTAATTTGCTCTAAATGTAATAGTTAGAAGGCATGTGGCTGTCATTGAGTGCATCAGTAGATAAGTGATCACGCAGGAGGAGTAATGTCCGCACCTTGTTTACGTGGGACGCGACATGCAGAGTAACTATATGCAACAATGGTACAGGAAAGTGCAGACAACTAAGGAGAAGGTGGACCCTATGCACAACTCTGTAAATAGCCACCTCCACTACTGAACTAAGGGAGACATTTTGGGAGGAGAACATGGAGGGAGAGAGAGAAAACATAAGCTAAAGATGAGAGGCATAATGTAACATTTTCCATTTACTCAAAGTAGATATGGATTCACCAAATCCATATGTAATACTTTCTATGTCGTAGTGAAAACATATACTCAATACACCCATGAAGTAGGCATAGCCGAACCAACTAAACACTTGTATCATTTACTTTTCCGCATTTGAATTCAACACTTGTTATCATATTTATCTACCACACTGCATAACAATCATCTTATTAGTCACTGATTTATGCGTTGCGAACATTGGTTGTATCCACTCAAACCCGTATAATGGGTTTTATTGGTTACAACTCCGAAAGGATATTATAATACATATCATCCAAATAAGTAGAGCCATCTAGTATAGATTGAGTAATACCTTATGGGGAATAAACATGATTTTTCATACACTCTTTTGTTGTTCATCTAGGACTTAAATTTTCATTTAATTATGAAGATATGACCTAGTTGACCAACATCACTCTTAGAAGTCATTATGTCCAGATTTTGCTATATGTTCTGCCATGGGGAATCTTTCGCTAGATGATTTTTCGCTACAGCTTGTTAGTTACACCTAAGATCTATTAATATTTTTTCCTCTTTCCCTTCCTTTTCTTTCTTCATGTTTTTCTCATGCGTCTTTTCTTCTCTCTTAATAGCTCCAACCTCAAACTCATAAAATAATTATGAGGAAATTTTAAGTAAAAGATTATTTATTCTTATAAAACCCCAAACTCCCTTTTTCGAAGATTTAGAGGAGATCTTTTAACTAAATCCAGTATGGAAGAAGAATCTTGTCTTCAAACTTCTTAAACAGTAGAGAATACTTATATTAAATTGTAAATGATGTTCTTTGAAAGAAATGGAAATCCTCTAGACAGATTCTTTATTTGATCTTGAAGAAGGTATAAAGCTAACTTTGAATATGAGTGCAACCATGTTCAAGTATTGAACACGCAAGGTACTTACGAATAGACTATGCAAGTGATGCCCCAAGACTTGGGAAGTGCAAGCTGGGATAGTCGCACAAGCTAGGAGACACGGACTAGGTAAAATTCTGGCCACTGGAGTGATACGTAGGGCAGAGAGGTGTGCATGTTTAGAGAGAAGCGCATGCTAGGAGATGCACAAGTTCGCATGCTAGACGCACAAGCTAGAAGGCTAGAAGATGTGTAGTCTTGGAGAGATGCACAAGCTTGGTGTGCTCGAAATCAAGACTATGCAAGGGTTCTCAAGGACAGGCTCATGCAAGGATGCTTATGATCATCTAAGCAAGGAATGTTCGAGGAACGACTATAGGATGAGAGTGCTCGAGGATGCATAACTTTGGAGTAGCGCAAGGTAGGTTATGCATTGGGACTAGCCCAACGTCGTGCTCTTAAGGACGAGGCAGATAAGATCTGGCTATGGGACTAGCCCAACGTTGTGTTCTTGAGGACGTGTGGGATAAGGATGGCGTTGGGACTAGCCTAGTGTTTTTTTCTTGGGGACGCGATACTAGGGTTTGGCATATTTTTCTTTTGTGTGAACATTGTATTCAGGAAGAATCACGACTATTGACGCCTGATGCCAAAGAATTGAGCCGAAAATCATTGCATTTGGCATAAGTTCAAATTGTGCTCTCTGGTTTAGTGGATATCCATATAAGAGCATGACATTCATTCGAGAATAAAAGCTTATGCTGAATTTATATATATATATATATATTGTATGATCAGAGGGTCTGGAATAAATTGCAATGAGCACCATTATTTCTCTAAAAATACCATTAGTTCAAAGGAAATTCAATACGAATGAGTTAGCATATATATATATATATATATGTATATATATGCATAGAATATTGAAAGTTCATCCTGGCGTTTACAAAAAAAGGATACAAGATCAACATAGAGTGCTGGTAGGCTTAAAAACCTACTATAAAAATAATTGCAAGTATACGGTGTCTACAATGTAGAATACGACAAACACGGATTGTTCCCACAGTGACTTGGTTGGTGCGGAGTTAAATTCAAAGTCTTGCTATATTAATTCAGATCAAAGGATTGTCGATACGACGGGATGCTTGCAACAATAATTAACTTAGTGTAGATGGTGAGTTTTTGACGAGGGATAAAATTATAAAATCACCCTTCTGCTTAGCAGCAGGAACATAAAAGTATATGCATATTTACGCGCACACTTATAGCTTTATATCAAAACATGAAATATTGTATCTCTACTGATATCCGCAGGCGAATTAAGAATACAGTCTCTACAAATAGCTGCAGGCATTCTAAACTGATATTGTATCCTCTCAAATATTCACAATATTTATGCCATATCGAACCGGTCTCAAGTCGCATAAATTCCACAGCTAAATTCCTTGAACTTGTCTCGAATGCGCATCGATGTTCCAATAACATCTATCAATTCTGAAAATAGCTAATGCTTGATCTTTAAGAATGCATTCTAGCTTAATATCTTGATCGAAAACAGAGCATGACAATCCGTCGTCCGGACTTTACAGAAATATGCCACTTTAGCATTATACTCAAGGATGTTCCATAATTATGCGTCGTTCCTCTTGGACGCGCCACAATCAAAAAGCAATGCCTCTAAAAGAGCATGTTGTGCTTTAGCATTAGGCTAGCCCTAGCCTCCCCGGGCTAGCACTATGCTCATCAGGTTGCATCCCAAGGGACGCGCCACACTTTGGCTGGCTAAAGCACCAGCGCTAACCAAACTTAGATTGCTTCCCCAAGGGATGCGCCATAAAATTGTTGCGTGATGTAATTTTAGAAGTGGTAAATAAAGTGGTTCGATTCTCGAACTTGTAAAGGTAATGATTTTAGAAAATAATGATTTTAATTAATTCTAGAAAATTCCAGAAGTAAGAAAAAGACTAAATAACCTAAATATGATTTTTGAATAATTTTAAAAGTACCAGGAATCAGGAACCAGGTAATTCTAACAACCTATGTGATTAATAAGATAATTCTTTTTAAATTAATTGAAGCACAAGTAATTGCCAAAATTGGTTTTGTTATGCTAACAAACAGAGGTAAATCACAAGCATGGACTATGAAAATTAATTAACCAAGCATAATCCATCAAGCAAAAGCACAACTGTTGAAAGAAAACCGTTTTTACTATTTAAAACTATGCAATTCTAATAATAAAAGAATTATAAATAATTATTAGAAAATAATTAAATCACATAAAATTGAGAAAATTACCTTATCCATCATCTCAGTAAATAGACTTAGCTCATGGTGAAGAAAACTTGCTCAAAAGTTGATTTCATTGCTCAAAATATCAATTACAAAGGTGAATAACGCTGTAACAGCTGATGTGATACGCTTATATGCGTTACAGGAGATGGTTCAGCTGTTACAGGAGAGTTTTAAGCAACACAACGTTTGAAGCAATAGACAACAGGAAATTTCAAATCAGCAACAGTTGTAAGTGTTGCTGAGTCTTCTTCTCCGACAGTGATGGGTGAAGAACAGCCGGCCGGTGCAGTAGCAGTTGACCGGACGTTGACGGAGCTTCACCGGAATTTTCTATTTTCTTCTCTAAGGTTTTGTTCTCGATTTTATTGGCTTCTCTTGGTTTATATAGGTAGTAGAAACCCTAGAGAGAGTTCTAAACCTAATAGAACTCTCTAAAACAACCCACAAATCTCAATCCGAATCGAAACACAATTCCGGCCAAATACATGATTTCCGAGCTGATTTCACGGGATCTTTTTGCTGTTTAAGACTTGCATGAGATGACTATCAATGTTGGAACAATCTAGAAGCAAAATATCTTGCGAATCACTTAAGATTATCACGACCAGTTCAAACAGTTGAACCCCGATGAGTCAACTCAGTGACTCGGCCCGATCCAGCTCGCTGGGTTGACCCGCTGGGTTGACCCGATCCAGCTCAGCCCGATCCAAGGGTGCCCCAATCCAAAGTGTGGGTGCCTTGATCCATTTTCCCGGGTGCCTTGAACACTTTTTGAGCCAATTTTTCCACAAATCTTTATTCTTCTAATGTACCTACAAAAGCATAAAAACACGTAATAGACACAAAATCGAATACTAACTCACTAGAAATTAAGGTGCAATTTAGACACTAAAATGTGTCTATCATTGCGCTGGCCCCAAAGGCCAGTGCTAGCCAAACCTAGGCAGCGTCCTCAAGGGACGCGCCACAATCAAGCGCTAACTCAAAGTGCCAACCCTATTTAGGTTGTGTCCTCAAGGGACGCGCCATATTTTGCGCTAACTCGAAGCACTAGCCTTACTCTAGGTCGCGTCCCCAAGGGACGCGCCGCACTTTTGCGCTGGTTAAAGTACCTGCAGTAGCCCTAACTCAGACGTGAACGGCTATTTCTTGGTTTAGGCCCGTCCTATTCGAGCTTGATCTCTCAAACCTACCTGAAAGTACCATTTTGCAGTACATTTGTTTTCACCCTAAAACAATTGGCGACCACAGCGGGAGATCAACCTCTCAATTACAAAATCCAGTTTTCAATTATTCGAAATGGTAGATCTTAGGTCTGGAGCAGTTATAACTCCTATTACCGGTTCAGGTAGTATTAGTGGTGGCAATCCTGAAAACATCCCTGTCGCTACTGACCCTTCTCGTACCAATACTACTACCGATCCTACCACCACATCTTCTCCCGGTGACAAGACGACTAAGAATACGAGGAATGTTCAAACACCTCCCAACATCGTTAATTTGATGAAAAGACAGGAAGTTCTTACCAGAACACAGGTGGACAAGGACACCAAGGAGGCACTCACTTGTGTCAAGACCTTGATGAAGCAACTCTCCCAGAACACACCATCACCTAACGGAGCAAACTAGGACCAAACTTACAACGGACACTCACGCTGGGACGTTAAGGACTCAAGGAACAATGAAGTTCATGTTATCACTGACCGACCATTGCAGAGGAACCAACAATCCAACTTCATCACCCGCGAAGATTGGGAGAGAATCCTATGGAATCATGAGAAGGAAGACTCATATTCACTTCATCAGCATCAGTCTCCTTACCCTCCTGAAGTTTAGAAAGTCCCACTACCAAGAGGTTACTCCTCTCCATCTTTCTCGTTGTATGATAAAACTGAAAACACTCGTGAACATGTCTCTCGGTTCTTAGAATCGCTCGGGGTACATGAATATAATCATGTGTTACGTCTCAAAGAATTTTCAAAGTCCCTTACTGGAAGAGTCTACACATGGTACAATAGCATTGCTCCCAACAGTATTTCCAGTAAGGGAGAAATGATCAATACTTTTTATAAGAAATATTTGTTTGGCTAGAAACAAATCACTCTGACAGTTTTGGGAAGAATCTTGCAGAGGAATAATGAGCATCCCAACGATCACGTGAAGAGATTCATGTGTCAAACACTGGATTATCATGATCCAAATGTGACGGAACATAAATCGGTAGAACTCTGTATTAACTGTATGATCCCTGTCTATCGTGCTCTTTTAGAAAATCTAGGATTCCATACTTTCTCTGAGTTGCATGAAGCCGCGAAGCGATCTGCCACAACTGATCCTGCCTTGTTTGAGAGAACCAGACCCGCAAGAGAAGAAATCATGGAGACACCCATGGGAGTTGATGGATAATCAACAAACAGTATAATGTCCAGCCATCAATCAGTGCAGCCAATAGCGAAAGATCCAAGAGAAAGGCTCCATCTCAACCAGAGTCACAGACTAAGCACTTTCTTTCTAATCTGACCTCGACACCAGCACCAGCTCAGAGTTCGACTCCGTCTCAAGACACATCCAAGGCTCCACGACAATAACAACAACAACTGCAACGGCAACGGGAGCAAGATATGAAGCCGAATATAATGTTCCCGGATTTCCCGGTTCCGATGAAATAAGTGCTCGAACTACTCAAAGCATGGATATGAGGCGGCACCATTCAGTTCCATTTGTACGATGACTTCCTACCTCCTAGCAGATGACAGATCCGAAATACTGTCATTATCATCGGTATGTCAGTCACCCAACTAGCGAATACAATAATTTGAAGCGTATCTTCACATAAAAGATAGAATTTGGAAAATTACAATTAGAAGCTGATGGAGTCCACAAGAATCCTCTTCCTATTATAAACTTTACTCTCTCTGGGAAATCGAACAATTAGATATCCCAATATTTGATGGAATACATGTGTGAGCCTCTCTATTTCTCGAAAGGACAACGTGAGGATATCTTTGCTACCTTGAATCACGTTGTGACCGACAAACGCCTACTCTTTAAAGAGGATACTCATGCTCGAGTCAAGCCTCCCTTGGAGGACATGGTCGACACGAACGATAAAGAATATGGCTGAGGACCCCTCACAACTGCCCACCTTGGAAGCACGTAGTTTAAAAGAGCATTGTTTGATACCAACATAGATATTAATGTTATCACGGTTATCACTTCTCACAGCCGCAGAGATTTTCGGGAGGGGAAATATCCACTCTCAAACCATGATTAGAAACCTAGACGGGGAGCTCAAAGAGACTTGTGGATACGTTACCTCGAGGATAAGGATATGAGATGTTGAAACAAACACGAAGTTCCACGTCATCAAGGAAGCCCCGAAATACAACATAATCCTGTGATGACCATGGACTCGCAACAAAGGAGCAATATCTTAATCATTGTCAAAGTTTGGGGATTCAATTCGGACTTTAAAACTCGACCAAGTAAGTATCACTTCCCAAACTCATTTACAATCAGTCAGCTTCTGTCCATCTAAGACCCTGGGGCTCTACCCAGATGACACCCATGTCACGGCCAGAAAATGTGAATAGGAACTGATCTATTCCAACACTTTATGAAGTGGTTGAAAATTACTTTATTTGAGAACGGAAAAACTCATAAACTTCTTACGGGTCAAGTTACTACTGATGACAAGAAGATACATCATCAATAACCCTTGGTCGTCCCAAAAGAAGGCTTTTCAGGCGAGATGCTAAAATCTGGACCCTTTCGAATTTGGGACACCGTCCAAAAAATCACTATGAGCGCACAACTTCTCGCATTGGTTCCTCTGGCCATTGAAGAAGAACCTTATATAACTACTGAGATCATGCTAGTCGGTCACTACAATCTCATGAACAATAACAAACCAGAAGGAGTAGTAATTTATGGAAAGTGGCTCAAAGCTTATAATGCTTGAATGCTATGCCATTACATTTCAAGTATTTCCTTATTTCCATACAATATTTGTATTTCCTCCAAAAATGATTGTAATATTTCTTCATTCGCGCTTAGGTTTTCAGTTTACCAATCAACTCATGTATCATTATCCTGTTAAAAAATATATATCTTCACGAGCAACTTGTCAAAAAAAAACCTATCTACTAAAAACCCAAACCATAAATGTGTTTCATAAATAAATATAAATCTAGAAGAAATCCTTGAAGACTGGTTCAGTCCCTTCAGATTACCCTTTTTCCATTATTCCAAGAACTTTAGTTGTAAGCTTTAGCTCCTGGGAAAGCCTTTCAGCCTCTCCTCTACCCTTGGTCACCGCCTCCAAACTAGCGAATTCACCTACTTCATCAAAACGCTCTTGCATAGCTCCCAAATGACGACGAACCCATGTGACGCCAAGACCAGAGCTATCAGCTTCATTCACGGCTTCCTCTCATTCTTTGAAGACTATTTTAGAGATTTCATTCCGAGGAAGAGAAATCATTTCATGTATGATTGGCATCAAGATGGACACATCCCGTTCTAAAGCTCTGTAACTCCTGGAATTATCAGCAGAAAAGTGGCTGAATTTCTTCCATATATTCATATACAGTTCGGCATAGATGGATGGAATAACAAATCCACCAACACATGAATACCCAGGAAAAATCCTACTGAAGTGGAAGTCAACACTAATACTCGCATTAGGATACTCAATGGGAACGCTCTCTACCGCACTGTTGTTCTACATAACGACACCAGTGGAAGTACTATCCTCAACAAGTATACAAGCAGGAGCCCTCCTATGATTCTTAGTATGGGAGAGGGAATTATCAACTGGGATCAATGGTAACTCTTGTTCCTTCACTCATATGCCAGCCCTCTGATTTAGGTCATTCTCCCCTTAAAAATAAAGAAGATACATGCATATTAAGTCAGAACGTCTCAAAATAAAATAAAATTGAGCATGAACCGTATATCATTTCTAACTCAATAACCCACATATTTTGAATGAATTATTAGATATCATGTACATTCATTACAAAGTGGTATTTGAAGAATTATGTGAGTTGGAACAATCACAAGATGTTTTAAAGCAAAACGCATTAGAAATAATTTACACTGCCTCTCGGAAACTCTAAATCTGGCAATAATTGTTAAGAATCTGACCATGAGTCCTACTTTAAAAGTTTTTATGGATGTATACCACAACATATTAAAAGGATGCATTAATCAGATAAACGAGCTAAGAGTTATGGCAAAAACGGTAAGCGCTGTCGGGTCTGAAAACTGACAGAATTTTCCTGGATACTTTCTGAATTTTACTTTGGATCATTTTGACACCCTAAATAAGATCAAAACCTAGATCTTTTGTTCACTGACGTAGGACATTGTTTTCTAATAAAGATAGATGGGTAAATCATCCAAAACGGAGGTCGTATGAAGATTCTATAGCGTTTTTCCCAAGCACTGTACTTTTGAAATTTTCTAATGACGAAAATCTAAAAATAGTTTGCAAAATTCAAGCATAGTTATATTCATGTGAGAAACTCCAAGAATTCATATGGTCTATTATGGCGATAAAGAGCGTAAAACTTACTTGAGGAGGACCCAAGTTAGTGGAAGAGTCCAGCATTGCTTCACCTCCATTGCTAATTACTTCATCATCAATGGTATCCAGATTCTTCATAACCTCTGTACAAGACGCTTCTCCAAGTTCCTCTTCCTCAGACTCATGTACACCCTCCATACTCGCAGTGTTTCCTGAAGCTTCATGAGCGTCAATAGGGTTAACGTACAGTTTGTGCTCACATGCTATACAAAACATATAACACATATTATAATTTGCAAAACACAAAAATATCAAGAGTGACAAGTTGAAGACTTACATTACTACGGGGACGATCCTTGCTCCCTGGAAGAATTATTCGTGGTCCTTGCCTTAAAGATTGGGGACTATTAATAGCAGCAGAAGTAACATCCACTCGAGGACGCACGACAAGAGTCTGCCGAAAAAAAGTGAAAACTAAGGATCATAATAGTCATATTTTGGAATCAAGAAGTTAAAAAAAGGCCATTACCTGTTCAGCCGCATCAATAATGAGTTTCGGCTTGACTTCATTCGATCTTTACAAATTGGGACAACAAGCCTTGTCCCTCTTGGAAGGGGAACCACTCATCATCGATGGAGGTTCTGAGATAAATTCTTTAAAACGACTTCTGTCTTTATTCCAGAAGCGTGTGTGCATGACCGACACTCGAGAATGCCTACCCGGATAGAAGAAAGGGATACTTACTCCCTCAGCAAGGCAGACGTCCAAACTCTCCTTTAATTTTTTTTAACATATAGGGCTTTTGCGCGACCACGAGGTACTTCTTGATCAAAACTCATCTGACGAGATGCGTGGTCAACATTATACGCTTGAACTGTATAACCTTTTGAGTGAAGGGCAAGAATCTAACCTGGAATGGAACTATTCATAAATATGTTTTATCCAATATAGAAGGTGTTATTTTTTTCTATTTGGACCTGACCAGATGATAAGTGCTTAAATTACATGTTTATAGTGTCAATTCAATACTTGTTTTAGTTAGATTTCTTGCAAATTACTTGGTATTAATCTTGTTTTCTATTTTATTTGTTTCTTTAGGTGAATCATCCGAAAATCAATGAAAATGGTGTTGAAAAGAGCTAAGAAGAGACAAAGGTTCATTCCGGGGTAAAACGAAAAGTTAGAGCTGAAGAATATACTTTTGGAGTGAAAATCCAGAAGCATTTAGAAAGTCTTAGAAGCTAGCTGTATAACAAGTCAAAGAAATTGACCTAGTTTCATATCTACTTACGACTAGAAAAGCGTCAAAATATAGCCATAGAACTGGGAGGCTAATGAGTATTCTGTCATATTTACAGTTAGGAAATCAGCTCAACCCAGCCGTAACCAAGATAAAGTGTTGAAACAAGAAAATCAAGCTCACATACGGTTAGAAAATCACACCTAATCTATCCTTAAATTATGGTGAAAATAAATGAAGATTTTTAATACACCTTCTTGTATAGGACGACGATACGAAGCCAAAGCAAAAAGAATGAGGTCAATCGGACGGCGGATGAAGGAGTTATGGCCAAAACAGTGAAGGAACAAAGTGAAACTAAGGGTCAGTTACGGTCAGGAAATCCAAAAACCCAGCCATAAGTGACCCTGAAATTGGCCAGAACATATATTTGACTTACGACTAGGTTGTGGGAGTATTGCCAGCCATAACTAAAACTTTTATGCGAATCTGGACTTCTAAAAAGAGAAAAACCCGGTCCTGGAAGGATTCTAAGCATAGGTATCATGAGTACTATATAAGGAGACTCCCAAGACATTAAGAAGACACCTTTTACAACTTTACAAGTCCTGGAGGAGATCAACAACACAAGGAGAAAAAGCTAGGGTTTGGAGCGATTTCATCATCGTAACGAATTCTCTTACTCTTATGTATAACATGGATGCTTCCACATCCATGAGTAGATAAAAACCTAATTGATTGAGGATACAATTTAAGTTCTAAACATGATTTAAGTTAATATACTCCCTCCGTCTCAAAATGATAGGCAATGTTACTATATTTGGGTATGTCAAATAGATATGTTTGGTTCCATAAATGGAAAGTCATATATTTTAAGATTACTACTTTGCCCATATGGGCAACACTTCTCTCTTCTTTTTTATTATTTAAATACAAGGACCACTTCTCTCCCAAGGAAAAATAACGAAAAAACATAAAAAAGTAATTTAAATGATTGGTTTTCTTATTTTTTTGTGCTAAACCAAACAAGCCTATTATTTAAAAACGGAGGAAGTATGAATCTATCTTGAGTTTTTCATACGATTATCATTTGTTTATACTATAAAGAATGTCCATAGTTGATTGATAGATTGTTTAGATGGCCAGTTGAATTGATTTGTTGATTTAATCTAATGCTAGTTTTGAGTTATGAGATAAGTAACCGTTCCGACTCATACACAAGCAGAGAACACAAGACCCTGCAGAGGGATTCTGTGGACCGATTGTGTGTATGAACAACACTAGTAAGTGAACCTTGATCTAAGATTCTAACTGCTAGGATTAATCTATGAATTCATAAAATATAAAGCATTCGACCAAATGAAACCTTGAGTGATCTACTACTAGGTGGCTTAGACGAATAGAATCTGGTAGGTGGGAATTTCCGTATCCAATGATATAAGGAATTTCGGGGATAACACTGATCTAGTTGTTATTCTATGGTTGGTGATAATCTATGATTACCAATGAGTATATGAATATAGTAATCCAATGAGTTTTTAGTAACGAAGAAGGATTCCTCGATCATATATCTCTTTACTGCTTACAACTTAATTAATTTTAATTATTTTGTTTACTTTCTTTAAAACCTAAAACAAACCCCCTATTGTGACACTTTAAACAATTGAAACACCTCGCTCATCATGGGAATGAATCCTATCTACTACTATATTATTCATTAGTAAAGTAGAAGATAAGTGAATTAGTTTGTGCACCTACGACATGCATCAAATTTTAGCGTCGCCGCCGAGGAGCAGTCGGTTTTAGTTGTTATTTATTTTATTTTCTTTTTGTCTTTAGATTTATTTTTAGATTTTAACTTTTGTTTTCTAGATTTTTAAATTTCAGGTACTTGATCTCTGGCACCCAAACGTTGGGATTACCCAAGATGCGGAATTCAAACTCGCAAGGGGGCAGTACTTCAAGAACCTCAATTTTTGTTATAAGACCCACCTCTAGAAGAGATGGGCGGTCCTCGACCTCCACAGAAGAAGTTGCGAGAGTTGACATCTCCATGTTTAGATTCGCAACCACTGTGCAATAACATAGCTGCACCAGTGGAGCTTAAAGACGAAACTGATTTATCATCTACCTAAGTTCAAGGGACATGCAGGTGAAAACCCAAATCATCACCTTCAAAAATTTCCGAACATGATGACGAGTCTTATGCATGGAACCGTAGACAGTGAAAACAACTATACTGATATGTTCCCCTTAGCACTAACCTTATCTAGGTTTAGTAAATGCCCAAATTCTTTTCAAGAATGCTAACTTGCTCATGAGAAGAATGAGGTGCGGCCGGCTGGGCGTTCCTTTTTTTTTAGTTTTCTAATCTAACAAGGATTTCCAAACTTAGATGCCTACATATACTCTCACCCTTTAGCATATTTCCTCCTATTCATTACTTGTTCGCTGGTGAAAGGAGGCACATTCCTTAACACGTGTTAGCAAAGGTTGTTATTGAAATGAGCATTAGCTAGGTGTTCATCCATGCAGCAACATCAGTTTATATTCGGCTAAGATAAGCGTCTCTTATCTTCTTATTCTCTTCTTCCTCTTCGCGCGGTCGGCCAGGATAAAACATTTTTCTTTAATCCGTTTCAACAAGAACAACTGCGGCTCTTATTCTTCCTCGAGCACGATTTAGTTGGGAGGAATATTTTTTCATCTCGCCTCCTCGAGTATGCCTTAGCGAAGAAAAACAACTTCCTCGAGGACGCTACCTCGACTAGAGCTTGCACTTGTTCCCGAGTACACAACCTATCACTGTGAGGTAAGTATTGCTTGAACTCGTCTCTTTTGTTGTTGATTTTTTTAACCCGAGCTTCCGCTCCTAAGGTATCAACAAGCATTATTCCTAGTTTTGTTAATCACCAACTTAGATAAGCTAGGGTTTTGATTGAATTTTTTTATACGGTCTGAGAGGTCTCAATTGTAGAGTCCTATTTTGATATAGAGGAAAACTTGAATCTATTGCAGATGGCTAATGAGCATAATAATAACGTTGGCATATCCTCTGGTCTGAACAAATGAGAAGTTTCTGATACTGTATTTCTTGAAAACGTACCTCATACCCGTGAAAGATTCTTTAAACATATTTCTGAATAAATCAACATACCTTCTAGCTTTGTTGGTTGTTTTATTCCTAATTATGAGAAGTATGCTAATGCTCAGAGAGTTTCTCTTAAGACTTTCCCAAGGTTTTGTTTGTAGAGAGGAGATTATATAGCTTTTATATTGAATTCAAGACATCCCAATCTCCTATGGAGAAGTGGATAAGATGGTGTACGACAATGTTGAATAACTCTTCCGTGATTCAAGTATTAAGAGATGCTAGAATACTTCATGCTATAAGAATGTCTGATAAGGATGTAGAAGGCCTTTTATATTTTCTTTCGCGTTGGTGTGAACCAACCATTCTGCTATATTGCATGGGGTGAGTTAACAATTACTTTGGAATATGTAGTTAGTTTTTTACAGCTTCCGATTCCCGGGACTCTTCCTGCAAAATATTCTGCTGAAGAGAAGCTAACGATCACTGCTTTGGGGAGAAAGATAGAAAAGCTCCAACATGGAAAGGGTCGATGTGGTGCATATTATGTGAAGTGGATTGATTATTGGTGGAATGGTAAGACCAGTGCAAACGTTCTTGCTATTAGTGATCCTTTGAGTATTGCATAATTTCTGACACTCTAGTTGTCTAGAGATATATTTGAAGATTATTCCACTGGTAGATTAAAACTCTCAGTTGTTCCCTTGGCTATGGCGCTTGCTAATGGCGAATATCTTCCTCTTGGTAAATTTTTTATTGGTTCATCGTACTCTCATCTAGACTCATTGGCTCGCGATGTGAAAACTTCCAACGGGTTCATGAATATTGATTTTTGCGTTCATACTATATTTCTTAAAGCATAGTTATGGCTTATGGGAGCATTTCCCAAAATATGTGCTTTAACCTAAGACTTCATATCCTACTGGAGACACTGAATAAGAAAGAATCTGTCATTGGCATAGTAGGAAATTTACCTCGGTAAATTTAGTTGATTGATAGACATCCATATTGAGGTGAACCTCAGGACTTGGGATTTTGAGCACGAGCGTATACTTTCGCCAACTACTTTTGCTGGAGTCGTTGGGATGGTTCTCTGGTGATGTGTGTCGTAGGTGCACAAATTAATTCAATTATCTTCTACTTTACTAATGAATAATATAGTAGTAAATAGGATTCGTTCCCACGAGGAACGAGGTATTTCAGTTGTTTAAAGTGTCACAATAGGAGTTTGTTTTAGGTTTTAAAGAAAGTAAACAAAACAATTAAAAATAATTAAGTTGTAAGCAATGTAGATATATATGATCGAGGAATCCTTCTTCGTAATAAACAATCATTAGATTAGTAGATTCGTCTACTCATTGTTAATCATAGATTATCACCAACTGTAGAATAACAACTAGATCAGTGTTATTCCTGAAATTCCTTATATCACTGAATATGGAAGTTCTCGCCTACCAGATTCTGTTCGTCTAAACCGCCTAATAGTAGATTACTCAAGGTGTAATTTGGACGAATGCTTTATATTTTTTGAATTTATATGTTAATCCTAGCAAGGTCCACTTACTAGTGTTGTTCATAGACATAATTGCTCCACAGAATCCCTCTACAAGGTCTCGTGTTCTCTACTTGTGTATGAGTCGATGAACGGTTATTATCTCATAACTCAATACTAGCATTAAATTAATTCCAAAAATAAATTTAGTTGGCCACCTAAACAATTTGTCAATAAATATTGAACATTCTTTATAGTATAAACAAACGATAATCATATGAAGAACTCAAAATAGATTCATATATTAACTCAAATCACGTTTAGAACTTAGAATTCATCATCAATCAATTAGGTTTTTAGCTATTAATGGAAGTAGAAGTATCCATGTTATACATAAGAGTAAGAGAATTAGTTACGATGATAAATCGCTCCAAAACCTAGCATTTTCTCCTTGTGTTGTTGATCTCCTCCAAGACTGGTAAAGTTGTGTAAATGTGCCTTCTTAATGTCTTGGGAGTCTCCTTATATAGTACTCATGATATCAGGGTTTGGAATCCTTCCGAGATCGGGTTTTCCTCTTTCTAAAAGTCCAAATTCGCACAAAAGACTTTTAGTTACGGCTAGGGATACTCCCATGACCTACCAGTAAGTCAGATAGATGTTTTAGACAATTTCAGAATCACTTACGGCTGGGTTTTTGGATCCTGGCCGTAACTGAGCCTAAATTTCACTTTCTTCATTCACTTTTTTTGGCCATAACTCCTTCACCCGACGTCCGATTGACCTCATTCCTTTTGCGTTAGCTTCGTCTCGTCGTCCTCTACAATACGGTATATTAAAAATATTCATATCTTTTTACCATAATTTACGGATAGCTTAGGTGTGATTTCCTAATAGAACGTGAGTTTGATTTTCTTGTTTCAATACTTTATCTTGGTTACGGTTGGGTTGAGATGATTTCCCAACCGTAAATATGATAGAATTCTCATTATCCTCCTAGTTATACAACTATATTTTGATGCATCCCTAGCCGTGAGTAGATGTGAAACTAGGTCATTTTCTTTGACTTGTTCTACGACTTTCCTAGTCGTAAATGCTTCTGGATTTTCACTCCAAAAGTGTACTCTTCATCTCTAAATTTTCATTTTACTACCGAATGAACCCTTCTTTCTTATTAGCTCTTTTCTACACCATTTTCATTTTTTCGGATGATTCACCTAAAGAAAAAAATAAAATAGAAAACATGAGTAATACCAAGTAATTTGGAAGAAATATAACTAAAACAAGTATGGAATGACACTATAAACATGTAATTTAAGCACTTATCAAATTCCCCCACACTTATCTTTTACTAGTCCTCGAGAAAACCACTAGCTAAACTAACCTAACTAAAATACAACAACTCCCTTTCATCGAGGAAACGGTTGCACTTAGCATGTGCAACAAGCCTTTAAACCCCTATGTGTCCCTAGTGGACGATTTATAGTCTCGTGAGGGTTTAAAAGAGGTATACCCACAAAACGTACTCTAACTTGAAAGTCTTAAGCATCCAAAGAGTTATAAGGACATAAAGTTTCTGCACACTAATAATAAGAAGTTAGAAATAGCAAAGATCACAACTGTACGAAAGAATCCTGTATCAAGAGTGATTAAATAAGCATTCTGCCTCGACTTGTGCCTCACCAATAAGGTTTTATGAAATTGCACTCAGAAGACGCACTTTGTGTATAGGAAAGAGTGAAGATAGAAATCCTACACACGTTGAATGGTGGGAAAAAAAAGAAAATTTCCAAATTATATTTTACCGTCCCACAGAAACACGTGACGAAAAGAACCCTCATTTTTTCTGATGATCTCTAAGTGAGGATGAGAATGCTTACTTACCTTCTCACCCGGTCTACAATCAACACCACTCTCACAACAAATAGAAACATCTGGTCTTGAACTGTAGATGATAAACTCGTGATTTCGTAGAACTTTGATAAATTATAACTATTTTCCTCAATTTCTTGTTACTTTAAAATTCTTCATATATTTCTTCTTCCCCACGGCCTTATTGGATGAATACAAAAATAGTTATACACTAAAGAAATATATATAAAAGATATATAAGAAAACTAATATGGTCATGGGAGAAGGATTTTACCACTTGATTTTTTACAACTTGTATTGTCTTGGTATCATAAACTTCATAAAAAATCACATTTTTTACTTTTCTTTGCTCTTGTACTTAGTCTTGTCTTCACTTTTGATATAGAAGTTGGCTCTTCTTTTTGTTGCTTGCAAACCTTGACCATATTCAACTTTCTTTGTGATTTTGTTGTATCCTTGCTTGTTGATGATATTGTGTTTCTATTGTTGCTTTGTCGAGAGAATGGTGCCAACTGCAAACAAGACTACAAGATAGAGTTAGTAATTCTGATGACACCCTCATGATTGATAAAATTAGCACCCAAGAGATCAAAATATAGTATTGAAAGGGCGCGAGGCTGAGTAGCTCATCATTCTACCCAGAATTAGCGTATGATGACACACACTCTAAAGGAAATTTTTCCAAGACATGTACAAAGGATTGAAGGTATGGTGCCTTGCTTTATGTAACAATAGATAGTCTCCACTAATGATTGATCAACTTCTCTAATACTGTATTCATTCTGCAGCGGTAAATAACCTATATAAATAACCGCAATCGCACGACGTCTAACTAGTAGACAACGACAAGTACGGGTCGAACCCACATGGAGCGGGAAAATACTGCAATCAATATCTCTAATCAACTAATCAAAAATAATATTTTTGGGATTTTTAGAATTATGAATAAAATAATAAAACAAACTAAATTAATAAAATAAATCAAATGAGAGAAACAGTAACCATGGTTTTTAGTATCCACCACTATTTCTATTTAATTACTGAAGTGAAACATAACTCCTGAATATTTAGAGTTGCAAATATCACTGGGACGCCCTAGGCATGGTGCATCAAAAGTGCTGAGTCTAAGCATACACCATCAAATTGCGTTAGCGAGAAAATTGTACGAAACTAATTATAGGTCCATAAATAATACCTGGCTATTCTAAGCATACCCCATCTAAGGATTTAACCCAAGCATGAAATATCAAATAAGTAGAAAAATATATTTGCTACAAGTATATTTTCAAAATAACAATTGTATACCAAAAGCATGGAACATCAAAAACCTAGGCCAAGCATGTACCATCTAACGAAATCACAATTGTTTAATAAAATTCAATAAATCAAAATCATGGAATTAATCTATTCAAATCATAATAGTCTGTATCAAATACTTCATTTAATTGATCTAAACTTTTAAGTGGTTTCAACATTAAACCCTAGTTACAAATTAATTAGCAAGACATGGAGTTGGGTTTATCAAAACCCATAAACATAATTAAGAAGAATAAAGAAGGAGAAGATTGAACCTTTAATTGTGCCTTTTCCACTTCAGGTTTTCTTCATGTATTTTGTATTGTTCTGTGTGCTATAAAACTCCCCAGTTGAGTTTCCCCTTCTTCACGCTACCAACTACAGAACTTCTTCTCTTTTTATGTCTGCGTACTTTGACGCCTCTCCCCTCTATCCAAGAAAAACCTAAAGAACTCCTAAAAAGAAAGCTCCAGAGAAAGACTCCCAAAACAGAACTGCCTACGAAAACAAAACTCCCTACTCTTCTTCAATCACCCTCCTTCTATATCCTGACCTCCCTACTTCGCCTCCACCAACCCTAGATCTCCCAAGAAAACCTCCTAGAAAACTAAAAGAAAAAGTCAAACAGAAAGTCAAAGAAAAAGTGTCCCTTTCACGTGTTTCATCTCCTCTCTTATATACCTCACCATTTCTTCCGTAAAAAGAAATAAAACTAAAGAAAAGCCCTAGACTAGAGGCCTGTCTCTTTCCCTTTCATATTCGGTTTCCCAAAAGAAAACCTAGTCTATCTCTACACCACTTACTCCTTCACGTGAACCAATAGCCATTCATCACTTTCTCTTCTTTTCTAACATCATTTTTTTCTCTCAACCGTACTTCCATCACTTTCTTTTAATCATCACCAACACCCAACACCTAAGCCAACATCAAAGCCTAGCCTAACCTCCTACTCTTCCACCTACCGTGCAGGCTAGGCTCTCTACTTTCCCTTTCCAAGCTAGTCCCTTCCACCGTACTTCACACTTCTTTTCTCAGCCACTCTACACAGCCTACACCTAAGCCAACACACTCTTGTCCTCAATCAAAGGCCTACTCCACACCTAGTTATCTCTCAACTTCACGTCCAACCTCTCTCACAAATCAACTCACAAAAAGAAAAACCAAGCCTCACTTCATATCCAGACTTTTACCGTACCAACCGGCTGTGTTCAGCTTTCAATGGTGATGACCACTGTAACACATGAGTGTTGTACAACAGACTAGCAATAACTCTGGTATTTATGCCAATTTAGCTATAACTTTGGATTTTATGCGAACCACCTATAAAATAGTAAAATGGTAAAATTAATACAATTGTGAGTATTAAAAAATATAAGTTAGAAGGTAAATATGTATGAATTACGACCCTATCACTACTGCCTCTCAACAACTAAGAAAACCAAATATAGTTCTCTAATACTTCTAAGTTCAGTTATTTTAGTAAGAACTCCGTATGTAAACTTAGCTAGAAGTATACTAAGTGACTCTAAAATATCTAAAAGTTATAGGTTGTCATACAAATATGTACAAAAGGACTAAAAAGTTTACCTACAAAACTGAAAAACTCTAAGTACGAACTAAAAACTATACATGCTAAATACTCCCTCATACTTAAACTTTACACTGTCCTCAATGTAAATCGACTCATCCAATGTAATCAAGATGGGAAATTCCTAATATGATATGCAAAACTAATAAAGATCAAAAGATAAAAATAAAAATACAAAACCAATGGGTTACCTCGCATGTAACGCTTGGTTTAAATTCGTCAACCCGACTCTCTACTCGCCCGTATTACTCCTCCATAGGGAGCAAATCTCGAAACTCAAGCACATCTAGATCCATATAAACAATGTTTACGTAGTATGGATTTAATCTATGGCCGTTGACCTTGGAAATTATCCCATCTCAGAGACTAGTAATCTCTAATGTACCATGAGGAAAAACATCAGTAACAACATACGGTCCAATCCAGCGGGACCTTAGCTTTTCATGAAATAGTTTAAGATGAGAATAAAATAAAAGAACTTTACATCCCGCAAAAAAATTCTTTCGAGAAATCATCTTGTCATGGAAAAACTTAGTCTTCTCCTTGTATATACGGGGAATCTCTTAAGAATCATTACATATCTCCTCTAGGTTGTTAATTTGTAGTTTCCTTTGTTTCCCCGCTCTATCATACTCCATGTTGCACATTTTTACCGCCCAGAAAGCCTTATGTTCAAGTTCAACCGGGGGATGACAAGGTTTTCCATAAACCAACCGATATGGAGACATGCCAATCGGTGTCTTGTATGTCGTTCTGTGCGCCCACAATGCATCGTTGAGCTTCAAGTTTTCTCTAGAATGGACTTAATCACACGTTTGAAATTTCAGCTTTCCCACTAGTTTGTGGGTGGTAAGGCGTACCAATCTTTTGTGACGTTGTAATTTCTGAGAAGAGCATGGAAGGATTTTTAAAATTGTGATCTTCCGTCACGGATAACATACATGGTGTGCCATGTCTAGTGAATATATTTTCCTTCACAAAGTCACAAACAACTAGAGAATCATTAGTAGGGGTGGATAATAAATGCTTATTTTACATATTTAGAGTGTTAATTTCATGCACTTATTTGTTAGATTTCTTGTGAATTATTGTATATTATGTTTTTTTTTGTTTATTTATCTTTTATTAGGTGGAATCGTCCAGAAGAACTGAATTGACATTTGATTGTGCAATAAAAGAAGTGTTACAAAGGAAGAAGGGCCAAAGACCATTTTAACTTGCTCTAATCCAAGATTTCTAGTTATCATCTCGTAGAGAACGAAAGAAACGAAGTTAATGACGAAAAATGAAGTCATTGCGACTCCGTATGAGAAAGTTATAAACAAAACAAGAACTAAGGGTAAATTGGTCCTTTCCTGGGAAATTGCTATTGGCATTCCATCGAACGTTAAGGGGAAGACATGTTTCAAGGGAACTGCTAAACGCAGTTGAGTCTTTCACTTGGGGGGAGCTGGAATTCAAAAGTGTTAAAGGCAGACGCTGGATATATATGGGGTAGCTTAAATTCGAAAACTGTTAACACCAAACCTTTGTAATAAGGGCTGCCTACGTCTTCTTCCACCTCAAGAACATGAAATCAGCGCCTGTTGCTGATGATCACAATCCTGATTCAATGATGATTGATTTTCGAGCTTTAATGGACATCATAGGGTCATTGAAGATGATAGAAAATATGGGTTGTTTGTAAGATGGAGTTTAATAGATGGTAGTGGTTGCTGTCATTAAAAGCCGTGGTAGCATTGATGTTATGTTCTCGGTGATGATCGAGTTGAGTTGATGATTGTCTGCTAGGAGCTCGATTCCGTGGATAGTTAATGGGGCTGGAAGAGTTTGGTGGATGTGATGATTCACGTCGATAAGATGGACCCTGTGATGGCTCGAGAGAATGAAGAAAAGCTTGATAGTATGAGATGGGGCCTGGAAGTAAGAGGAAGATCGAGATGGTTATGTTGTTGGTTCGTTCACTAGTGATTTGATGATCGAGAAGGCTGGTTATTGAGGGGAATTATCATGAGCTGTTAAGGAGAAACAGTGAGAGATAATGATGGTGATGCTGTGGATGATTAGCAGCAGTTTTGGTCGCTGCTACTGGCAGTGATGATTGAGAATGTGACTCTAAGAAGGCTGTGAGGAATACAGGAAGGAGTTGACGGAGTTTAATGGCAGGTTATACTCGTGGTTTATGGAAGTTGAATGGTAGACATTGAGTAATGGTGGTGACGCTGTTGACTAAAAGAAATGGGTTCGAGGAGAACAGAAGGAGAGGTTATCTCTGAGAAATTTTCTCATGCGGAAAAGGGAAAAGTGAGATTTGTTACAAGGCAGGGCATCAAGTTTTGATGTATACTGAATTTAAAAGAAGACATTCAGTTACATGTGGGTCCTGTTGTTGTTCCAACCATTCAGAATTCGTGTTCACTTTAACAAAGTTACTCCGCGTCACACCGTAGCAGCATCACTTAGTTTCTCACCAGCCAAAACTGTATTCATCGACTCTAAGTCCTTATCAAACCAAGACTCTGGCGTGTGAAGAGATTTGGTTCACTGCCTATAAAGGCTTGTGTAACCGAACCAAATACACGGAAAAATACAGAGAAACACAGAAAAAAATAGAGGAAGAGACAGCGTGAAGAATTAGATGGCTTTTGCGGCGATGTTATTTCTTCAGTTTGCGTTTTATTTATTTCCTTTTCTTATAATAATTTCGTAGCTATGAATAGCTAAATATTTAATTGATTGAGGATGAATTCTAAGTTCTAAACATGATTTGAGTTATTAAAAAAATTTATTTTGAGTTCTTCACATGATTATCGTTTGTTTATACTATAAAGAATGTTTATGATTGATTGATAGATTGTTTAGGTGGCCAGCTAAATTGATTTGGTGATTTAATCTAAAGCTAGTAGTGAGTTGTGAGATAAGTAATAGTCCATTGACTCGTACACAAGTAGAGAACACGAGACCTTGCAGAGGAATTCTGTGGAGCAATTGTGTGAATAAACAACACTAGTAAATGGACCTTGATTTAAGAGTCTAACTGTTAGGATTAACCTATAAAATCATAAAATATAAAACATTCGACCAAATTACACCCTGAGCGATCTACTACTAGGTGATTAGGTTGCATATAATCTGGTAGGCGAGAACTTTCGTATCAAGTTATGTAAGGATTTCAGGGATAACACTGATCTAGATTCTATTCTACGGTTGGTAATAATCTGTGGTTAACAATGAGTAGATGAATATATTAACTTGATGAATGTTTAGTAACAAAGAAGGATTCCTCGATCATATCTCTCTCCATTGCTTACAACTTTACTTTTAATTGCTTTCTTATTTACTTTGTTTGAAACCTAAAACAAAATCCCCCATTGTGACACTTTAAACAACTGAAACACCTCGCTCCTTGTGGGAACAAACTTGACTTCTATTATATTATTCTTTAATTGAGTGGAAATAAGATTACTAATTTGATTTCATCTATAACACGCATCAGTGGCTAAGCTTCCACCCATTTCGAAACATAATCTACAACAAGAAGTATATAAAAAATTTCTAACAAACAAAAGAGCCTATCAAATCAATTCTCCACACATCAAATATTTCTACAATAAGAATCAGTGTGAGTGGCTTTTGATTTCGAGCACCTAGATTGCCCGTTTGTTGACATCTATCACAAGATTTGCAAAAAGCATACGCATCCTCAAATAGGGTGGACCAATAAAAGCCACTCTCAAGAACTTTGAGAGCGGTACCTTTAAAACCCAAAATGCCCACCACAAGCATAAGAATGACAAAAAGTAAGAATGGACAAAAATTCAGAGTCAAGTACGCACATGCGGATAATCTGATCAGCATAGTATTTCCACAAGTATGGCTCATCCCACACATACTGCTTGGCCATCTTCTTAAGCTTCAGCTTTTAAGAACTGGACACCGTACTAGGTGTTTGTCCACTAACCAAGTTTAAATCGGCATACCAAGGTGTTGAAGCATCGATTGAGAAAAATTGTTCATCTGAAAAACGATCTTGTAAGGAAAGTTCTTCTTCAAAAACAACAAGTATACTAAGATGATTTGCAACAGTATTCTTAACACCTTTCTTGTCTCTAATTTCTATGTCAAATTCTTGCCACAACAGAATCTACTGTATTAGCCGTGGCTTAGCTTCTTTCTTCATGAGTAGGTACCTAAGTGCTACATGATTAAAATATACAACCGCTTTTGTACCCACCAAATATGATCAAAAATTTTCTAATGCAAACATTATAGCCAACAACTTTTTCTCGGTGGTAGAATAGTTGATTTGCACATCATTTAGGGTCCCAGATGCATAGTAAATTACGTGGGACAATTTTTCCACCCTTTGACCCAAATTGGCTCCAGCTGCATAGTCACTCGCATCACACATCAACTCGAACGGTAAACTCCAATCGAGTGACTTGATAATTAAAATATTTGTCAACAATTCTTTCAGTCTGTCAAAGGCATATTTTCATCCCTTGTAGAAGTTGAAAGTAGCCTCATTTTACAACAATTTGCACATTGGCATTGAGATTGGAGATATCTTTGATAAACCGCCTGTAAAAACCTGCATGACTAAGAAACAAGAGAATCTTCCTCACCGAAGTGGGGTATTATAAGTTTTTTATTAAGTCTATCTTTCCTTTATCCACTTTAAGCCCTCGAGAGGACACAATGTGACCGAGCACTATACCACAGTTTACCAAAAAGTGATATTTCTCCCAGTTAAGAACAAGGTTAGTGTTTATGCCTCTTTTCAGAACAAGTTCACGATTTTCTAAGCAAATATCAAAAGAATCACCATAAACACTAAACTCATCCATAAATACCTTAATGATGCATTCCACATAATCAAAAAATATACTAACCATACATCTCTGAAAAGTGGCATGCGCATTGCAAATAGCAAATGGCATCCATCTATATACAAACGTACCAAAGGGACAAGTAAAAGTAATCTTCTTTTGATCCTACGGTGCAATAACAATCTGATTGTAACCCCAATAACCGTCCAAAAAGCAATAATGTGAATGTCCCGACAACCTCTCTAACATCTAATCAATGAAAGAAAAAGGCAAAGGAAAGTGATCCCTGTGGGTACCAGACTTAAGATTTTTGTAATCTATGCATACTCTCCATCCTGTTTGAACTTGTGTAGTAACAAGTTCGTCATCTTGATTCTGACAACAGTAACACCTAACTTCTTAGGTACCACCTGTACCGGACTAACCCATTTGCTGTCAGAAATTGGATATATCACCCCCACACTTACAATTTGAGGATCACTTTATTCACGACCTCCATCATTGGGGGGTTAAGCCTACGCTGAGCATTACGTACTGGCTTTGTATCGTCTTCCATTAGGATTCTATGCATGCACATGGATAGAGTAATACCTTTGATATCAGCAATCGTCCAACTAATGGCCGTTTTATGCTCTTTCAAAACCCTAATCAAGCGTTTTCTCTATATTACTGTGAGGTTATTTGCAATAATGAATAAAAGCTCTTCACTATCACCCAAGTAAGTATAATTTAAGTGATCAGGTAGAGGTTTTAGTTCTAATTTAGGTGCCTGCACAATATAAGGTAAAAGAACTTCATCAGATACAGGTAAAGAAATATGTGAAATATTACCTGTTTGAGCTTCTTGGAATGTCGTTAAAGAACCACACATTTCTAAAAATTATTTCACAACGTCGACGTCCAAGTTAGGCAGTCCGTGGACGTCAATATCGATATTATATCGTAACGCAGTCCCAAGTTCATCTTCACTACTCAAATCAAGCATTTGCTGAGCTAATGAATCAATAACATCAATAGAGAAAGCAGATTGGACATCACTTGGATAACGCATAGCTTCAAAGATATTGAAGCATATAATTTCTTTATCAAACTCCATAATAAGTGTCCCACTATCGACATCAATCTTCATCTTTGAAGTCTTCATTAACGGTCTCCTAAGAAGTAATGAAGTAGACGAACAATTATCTCCTTTCTGCATATCCACTATATATAAGTTAACCGGAAAGATTAATTCATTCACTTAAACCAACACGTCCTCCACGAGTCCTTTAGGATATATGTTAGACTCATTAGCTAATTGAATGATAATCCTTGAATCTTTTAATGGTCCAAGATTCAAAGAATCATAAATCTCGGCTGACATAACACTAATGGATGCTCCCAAATCAAGTAAAACACGCTCAAATATGCGGTTACCAATAGTGAATGGTACCATGAAACCCCAGGATCGTTGCATTTTGTAGGCATTTTCTTTAACAATATAGCTGAAGCACTTTCACACACCTGAGTAATTTCGTTAGCTATCAACTTATCCTTCTTTGTACACAACTCCTTCCGAAACTTACCATACCTGGGTACTGTTATTACGGTGTCATTAAATAGAATGTTGATTTGGATCTTGCTGAAAATATCCATAATCTCCTTATCTTAAGCTTGCTTCTTTGACTTGGCAAAACGACTAGGGAAATATGGTAGAGTAATAAAAGTAGGCATCATGTCCTTAGGTTGGATGGTTAAGGTTTGCTTTTCCTTTGGTACGGTTTCCACTTCTACTTCCTTTTCTACATCGCGACTACCCTCTTTTGTTGATTTGAATCTTGTACTTGCCTTCCATTCCTTAGAGTTACAACATTGACGTACTCTCTTGGGTTCACAAATGGTTGTGATAGAAACTTTTTTGATGTTTGTTCTTCTAATTTGCTTACCGTGGTAGCTAACTGACCAAATTTTATATGAAGATCCTTGACATCAGAATCATTCTTTTGTTGATATTGTAGGTTCTGTTGTATTACTGTGTCTTGTTTCATCATCATCACCTTCATCATTTTCTCTAAACTTGTTGTGGTTGAGGATGAGGCTGGAATTGTGGTTTTTAAAAACCACTATGTCGCCCATATGGATTAGGAGCCGCAACTTGCTTATTCGCATAACTAAAATTTGGATGATCTTTCCAACCTGGATTGTAGGTATTAGAGTAAGGATCATACCTTGGCCTTGGATTAGTGAATAGAGCATTAACATCGGCCTCTTCTTCATACGAAGGAGCAACTGCAGACGTTATATAGTCAATTTTCTTTTCAATGGTACTCAACTGATGCTATGTGTCTGAAGATTCTCTTATCTCGTTAACTTTTCTAACATTTGAGTCGTGCCTAGTATAAAATTTTTGTGCATTCGAATCCGTACTCTCAATCAAACTAGTCGCCTACAAGATCGTCTTTTCAGTAAGTGTACCTCCTGCAGCTGCATCAATCAATTTCCTCTGTTTGGAAGTAATCCTTCATAAAAGTATTGGATGATAAGTGTCGAGGAGATGTTGTGGTGTGGGCATCTTGCCAACAAACTTTTGCACCTCTCCCAATATTCATAAAGAGACTCTCCAGTAATATTCAAAATGATACTAATCTCTTTACAAACAGATGCCGCCTTGGAAGCAGGGAAATACTTCTTTGGAAATAACTTTTGTATTTGTCCATATGTGTAATACTCCCTGTAGGAAGGTAATATAACCATTCTCCTGCTAAGTCTTTCAATGACAATGGAAGAAGCTAAGTACAACTTCTTATACTCTTAAAATATTAATTATGTTTATATAATTACTACAAATATATTGTCACCATCTAGTGCTTACTGCGCAACATTACTGTTTCTCACTAAGAAGGGGACTTAATGTAGATGGTGAACTTTTGACGAGGGATAGAAGTGTAAAATCGCCCTTTTGCTTAGCAGCAGGAACATAAAAGTATATACGCATATTTGCGTGCATACTTCTAGCTTTATATCAAAACATAAAATAATGTATCTCTACTAATATTCTGCAGGCGAATCTAGAATTCAGTCTCTACAAACAACTATAAGCATTCTTAATTGATATTGTAGCCTCACAAATATTCACAATGTTTATGCCATATCGAACCAGTCTCAATTCGTATAAATTCCACAGTTGAATTCCTTGAACTTGTCTCGAATGTGCATCGATGTTCCAATAACATTTATCAATTATGGAAATAGTTAATGACTGATCTTTAGTAACGCATTCTAGCTTAATATCTTGCTCGAAAAGAGCGCATTATAGTCCATCGTCCTGACTTTACAAAAAATGCCACTTTAACATTATGCTCAAGGACGTGTCATAAATTATGCGTCATTCCTCTTAGACGCGCCTTAATCAAAGAGCAATGCCTCTAAAAGAACACGTTGTGACTTAGCATTAGGCTAGCCTATCCTCTCCACGCTAGCACCAATCTAGCACTATGCTCATTAGATTGCGTCCCAAGGGACGCGCCACACTTTGGCTGGCTAAAGCACCAGCGCTAACCAAACTTAGGTTGCGTCCCCAAGGGACGCGCCACAACATTGGGGCCAGCGCTAGCCAAACCTAGGCCGCGTCCTCAAGGGACGCGCCATAATTAAACGCTAACTCAAAAACGCCAACCCTATTTAGGATGCGCCATCAAGGGACGCGTCACACTTTGCGCTAACTCGAAGCGCTAGCCTGATGAGTGTGTAAATACGATATTTTTACGTCTTAATTTATATTTATTTATTTTTTATTTTTTGTATAAATTTGATGTTTTTATTTAGTTTTGTAAAATTTTAATAAATAAAACTTGATTAATCGAAATATGAAACTTTCTCCTAAAATAGATGAAATTTGGAAACTAGTCTCATTTGCTCCAGACACAAGCATTTGTGGTACAAGAATTTTAGAGATCAAAGCCAGTCAATTAGTCGACATCCGATTCACTCATCAAATGAACCGCGCATTAATTAAGTCATAATGGGTCGAGCCCATGCAATACACTAATTAAGCTAATGGGGTTGATCGGTAACAATTAATTAAGGCCCATGTACATTATATTTTTGTCAAATTAAGAATAAAAGAAACAAAACTTGGTATAAAAAACCAAGGTGAACAAACTTACCATGCATAAAACCCTCTCATATTATCTTTTATAAAGAAAAACCATTTTCATTAAAAATGAGACAAAAACCCCATTTCACTTAATACTAATTAAATTTGGATTTTAATTATTTTTAATATACCCGAGATGCCCTTCCATATATAACCTAGGTATTGTAATTTTAGGGCATTTTTTTTTTCTTCTTCTTCTTCATCTCCCCACCACCATCACCAACAACAACAATACTTCCTCCGCCACCATCACCAGCAGCGACACCATCACCAACAGCGACAGTACCTTCTCCGCCACAACAACACCTTCGTATCCTTCACCAACACCTCTCTTCTTCTTCTTCTCCTTTCCACCACCATCACCAGCAGCAACAATACCTCCTCCGCCACCATCACCAGCAATAACAGTACCTCCTCCGCCGCAACAACACCTTCGTATCCTTCACCAACAACACCTCCTCCTTTCCCATCGCTTCCTCGTCGTTATTGTTTCTCCTCCACCACTATATGTCCAAATCCACCACCAACAACACCTCTCCTTCCTCCTTTTATCCTCTACAAACATCACCAACACCTCCAGATCGTCATCACCGAAAATCTTCAACAAAATATAATGATATATCATCGTTGTCAAATTTTGGGTTTTTTGTTGGTGAAATGTCAGGAAAACTATGAAACCTTTTGGGTTTCATAGTTTTTTCATCATTTTTTTTCATTTGTAATTTTATTTGAATGAAAAAAGAAAAACTATGAAACCCCAAAAGGTTTCATCGTTTGTTTTGTTTCATCTACTATAGATGAAAAAACTATGAAACTCCAAAAGGTTTCATCGTTTGTTTTGTTTCATCTGTAGTATGATGAAACAAAAAAATATAATTGATATGTATGAAACCTTATTCGGTTTCATTGTTTTTTTATACGCTGAGACATTTTTTCTTCAGAAAAATGTAATTGAAATGGATGAAACCTTATTCGGTTTCATAGTGTTTTTTTCATCTGTTTTTTTTTATTTGAATGAAAAAAGAAAAACTATGAAACCTTTTTTGGTTTCATAGTGTTTTTTTCATCTGTTTTTTTTTATTTGAAAGAAAAAAGAAAAACTATGAAACCCCAAAGGTTTCATCGTTTGTTTTGTTTCATCTACTACAGATGAAAAAACTATGAAACCCCAAATGATATGTATGAAACCTTATTCAGTTTCATTGTTTTTTTATATGCTGAGACATTTTTTCTTCAGAAAAATGTAATTGAAATGGATGAAACCTTATTCGGTTTCATAGTGTTTTTTTCATCTGTTTTTTTTTATTTGAATAAAAAAAGAAAAACTGTGAAACCTTTTTTGGTTTCATAGTGTTTTTTTCATCTGTTTTTTTTATTTGAATGAAAAAAGAAAAACTATGAAATCCCAAAAGGTTTCATCGTTTTTTTTCATCTGAAATTTTATTGAACGAAAAAAAATGATGAAACCAAAACTGAACATAATTGAATCATAAATAAATAAGGGTGAAAACAAATGGAATTGAAACTTTCTATCTTTGAACCTAAGTATGAAAGATTGATTTCGAAACAGATGAAACCTAAACCTAACAGATGATGAAACCATTTTTGATTTTGATATATGATTTTGTTTTGATTTTAGGTTGAAATTGTTACTGATGATGATG
Source organism: Papaver californicum (assembly GCA_023531435.1). Lineage (NCBI taxonomy): Eukaryota > Viridiplantae > Streptophyta > Magnoliopsida > Ranunculales > Papaveraceae > Papaver > Papaver californicum. The sequence continues at coordinate 21,923,958 of JAJJMC010031210.1, forward strand.
AACAACAATTTCGTCAATATTTTGAAATTGTTTTGATTCTGATTCTAGTTGTAGATGATGAAGACGAGGATGATGAAGACGAGGATGATGAATATGAAGACGAGGATGATGAAGATGAAGACGAGGATGATGAAGCTATTGATGATGAAGATGAAAACGAGGATGATGAAGTTACTGATGATGAAGATAAAGACGAGGATGATGAAGCTATTGTTGATGAAGATGAAGACGAGGAAAAAATTCTGTAAGGTGAAGGGGGAAAAAATTCTGTAAGGTGAAGGTGAAGTGGGCGTGATGGGCGTGATTTGTTAATGGATTTGGGCTGAATTATAAGTGAGGGTAATATGGACAGTTGGTTTATAATGGGTTCTTTGTATCAAAGTTTTTTCGTTGGGTTTAAGGTAGTTGGATAGTGACACCTTTGGACTTATAACCCACGGTCCGTAAAAGAAAAGGAAACTTTTGGAAAGGATGATGTGGCGTGCCATCATTGGACTATGATATGTGGAAGAGGAGTTGAACGGACAAAGTAGAGAGGGTGTGAGTATTTTGCTAGATGACGCATGAAAGCACGTGGATCCTTTTGAGGGGACAAGGTCTGACGCGTGGAAGTTGAACGGACACAAGTAAAAGTAGGTGAAGTTGAATTCTGGTGAGGTCAGAAGTGTGGGACCATGAACGGGACGCGTGGTGCAGGTGAAAGAAAGAGGGACAACACATGGTCTCTGTCAGGTAAATGTGTGGATGTTGGCTGGCGTAATAAGAATAAAATTAATGGGATCGGTGACGTCGGAAAGAGGGTTAGAGGCATATAAAAGGCGGAGGAATAAAGTGAGAAGAGGGGAGCCGGAGATGACAAAAAATAGTTTAGGCTTTATTTTTTCTGTTGTATTTTTTTAAATTTTTTTTTATAATGCATAGTTAAACCTTAACGCCAGGACAATGGAGTAAATTATTTTTTCAATAATAATATGGTAACGTATTGTTTAATTAATTTTGTAATTGTTTTTTATGATTGTTGTATTGAATCAAATTGAAATAATGATTTTTATTAAATAGTTGTGTTTTCTCTTGATGGTGCATGCTTAGCTCAGGGCTTTTGATGTTCCATACTTGTGATGAACAACTAATATTTTAAAAATCTAACATTGGCAATATTTTAGAATCAAATTGAATATGAGTCGCATAATTATTTTTATTAATTGAATCACTTAAAAATTTACAAATGATGAAATCCTAAGTCCTAGTAATCCTTAATATTGAAATCATTTTTTATTTATTTGCTAGTTTAAATTGAAAATAGGTCTAGAATCAAATCTTCACAAGTTTAAATTTACGGATTTTCTTACCACTTATATAATTATATCAAGGACGTGCCACACTTTTACACTGGTTAAAGCACCAGCACTAGCCCTAACTCAGGCAGCATCCTCAAGGGACACACCATATTTTAAGCTAACTCGAAGCTCCAGCCTTGTTTAGGCCGCGTCCCTAAGGATGCACTACACTTTGCGCTGGCTCAAGGGCCAACGCTAGAATTATTCACGTGCGTCCACAAGGACGCGCGACACTTTGCCTAAGCGCTAGCCTTATTTTTAGGCCGCGTTCCCAGGGGATGCACTACACCTTGTGTTGTCTCAAGAGACAACGGAATCTTCATCTAGGTCGCGTCCCCAAGAGACACACCACACTTAACACTTTGTTCAAAAACGCTAACTTCATTTAGGCTGCGTCCCCAAGGGATGCGCCACACTTCTTTTCAAGCGGGTGGCCTAATGCTATCGCTATCCATATATGGTTATGTATTAAGCCTCTTTCTTAAGCATGTTGTTGACTGGTCCTTAAGAACCTTCACACAATCCTGGCTTCGAAAATCTTCCATATTTTTACCAAGTCACTTCTAAGCTAATATTTAGCCATTAAAATTACGCCATGCTACTCCTAAGCTAGTACATGACCAATAAGTTTACGAAACTTGACACTAATCAGTCTGATTATCAATTCAGTGAATTGTGCAACTTGCCTCACTGATTTAGCAAGTAATTGAATTGAATCGATCTAATTAAAACAATAGTAGTCCACGACTCTATTATTTTACGATATATCAAATACAACACATAAAGGGATTCTCATTGGGGTATTGGTCTGGCGTCTACCACAATCGTGCGTTGTGGCAACACATCCACGAACAAGAAAGTAAAAAGTAGTGGGACAGTTACAAGACGATTGAGAGCACGATGAGTAGTGGTCATACAATCCCTCCCTATTTTTCGGACATGACTCCACTATAATCTCCACAATCGTTACTCCTCCACTTTTTTTGTAACTTGCATCACTTACGATAAATCAACGTGTCTCCTCAGAAATATAAATAGATGGCTTCATCTATTTGAAACAAGAACAAGAGAGAACTAAGAGACAGTATATACAAAATTAGTGATTAAGACCAGAAATAATCCATTCTTTATCACATGCTACAATTATTCATCACACTGAGATTTCTCAACCTTCTTTGCTTCCCTCCCCTAAGACCTACCCAATCTTCTCTACCATTATGATCGAAGCAGGACTGAACAACCATTTCTTGGTTTAGGCTGGTCCTATTCGAGCTTGATCTCTCGAACCTACCTGAAAGTACTATTTTACAGTACATTTGTTTTGACCCTAAAACACTTACAAAACAGAAATATAAATGGAATAAAGGGTCTCACACACTTGATTTAAGGGCACTAGGACAGTCGAATTCACCACGTAACCTACACTAGGGAATTCAACTAATGAAACTAGTCTTGTTCCTTATAAGGGATAACGGTTAAGATTCAATCTTGCCGCGTATCCAAGGCGATCTTAGGTGGATGGTTTAATATCAACCAAGGTATTAATCCCTGGCATTAGATGTCTTATTACAACACAACTAACCACAGATTAATTTGAACATTTAAGCTTGAGTTGGTGCACAACCAATGATTGTTCCAACTATCTAGGATGCTTGACATACAAGGTGAAAGTTATAAGTTCTAGCACAATGATTAAACTGTGCTCAATTAATTAAGCACAACAAGAATGATAATAATAGAATGAATAAACTAGCAGTAGATTAAGGGTTTCATCTAATCCGTAGTAACTTAGAACATGACTTTGGTGAAAACAGATGAGATGTGAATCGATATATTTATTGATGCAATTTACCTCTCTTTCAAATGATGAGTACAAAAACACTCCTTAGAACAAGGCAGAGAAACAAGAGATGAAAACTAATTTCTATTTATGATCATTCTCACTTGGATAGTTCCATTACATAAAGGCAACCCCTAGTTATACATCAGTTTCACCCAAAATTGGGTTTTAGTTTGTCAACAGTTACAACTGAAATTAGTGATTGAGATGTCAATCACTCACCAAATGATACATAGCAACTGATTTGCACTTCACTTCCTTCAAGACCATGCTGCTATTGAGGGTGTTTCAAATTAGTTTTCCATATGGCTTTCATTTCCTACCCCAATGACTTTCAGCCTATTTTTTCAATTCACTTTAACAGCTACGTCGAGAATGAATAGGTGAAAATGACGAAAATGGGTGATTGATATTATAGAGAGTAGCGAGGTGGTAAGGTTGCTGCAGCAGAAATATGGTAAGGGAAAGACAATGTCCATACGAAGAGTATGGGCATGAGAGAAAAATAGAAATGAAGATGGTGATGTTTGAGATCTCACCAGGAAAGGTTACTAGCAAGATTAACCAAGGACATATTTTGGTTTTAAACAGGAGTACCTAGCTTAAGTATACGAGAGTACATGAAGTTAAGTGATTCTTTTTCCTCTACGTGAATAGATAGGAATTTGTCATCTCGTAACCTGGATCTTGTACTAGCATCCATAATGTGAATTAAGTTCGTAAACTTAGCCCAACTTGTAACACCCAGTTTGTACCTTCTAATTCTTTCCAATGGTATTGCACTATTGTTTTGAAAGTATATTTCTTGTATGCAGCACCAATTTCACCGAATTATTTCTCATTTAGATCTTTTCTTATACCCCCTTTGCCATCACTCTAGTCTCTTCAGTCACCCGCCCCCATATTTATCACATCCTACAGAACAAACACAAATTATCAATATTTACAACAATTTTTTTTATTACATAATTTGATTTAATTAAAGCATTTAAGATGTGACAAAGTACTATAAAATGATCTAGAAAATAGGTATCGTTAGGCACCGATCACACCCCAAACCTGTATTATACTCGTCCTTGAGTAAATCAAAACTAAGATACTCCTACCTATACCACTTTCGTTGGTTTCTTGATAAAATACAATAAGACTTTAAACCAGTAAGTACCCCTAGTTGATGAGTTTAGTCTCGTGAGGGTTTGCTTAGAACATATCCACAAAGTTCAAGGACAAAAAAAACTCATATAACCAATAAAGGTAATATCTGCATTCCTAATTTAATTTTTTACAACAACAAATATAATTTTTTTTCTTTTTTCTCTTGCTATTTTTTTTTTTTTTTTTTTTTTGCTTTTTATATGCTAAAATTGAAATACAAATTAACAAATGAAACTAATGTGGCCATGGGAGAAGGATTTTACCACTTGATTCTTCACAACTTGTGTTGTCTCGATATCATGAACTTCACTAACTCTCATCTTTTGATTTTTTTCGCTCTTGTACACAAGTGTTCAACATGTATATATAATTTGCTATTTGTATTGTTGCTTCACTTGAATACGATTTTTTGCTCTTTCTCGTACTATTGCTTGTAAGCCTTGACTGTATTCAACTTTCTCCATGATTTTGATGCCCCGCTTGTTGACGATGTGTTTTTATTGCTGCTTTGTCGAGAGAATGATGCCAACTGCAAACAAGAATACAAGATAAAGTTAGCAATTCTGATGCCACCCTCATGATTGATAGAAATAACACTCAAGAGATCAAAAAGTAGTGCTGAAATTGGTGCGAAGTTGGATAACTCATCATTCTAACCGGAAATTTGGACAGATGAAACACTCTAAAAGTAAAATTGAAGGTTTGGTGCCTCACTCATGGGTCAATAATGATCAGCTTCTCTAGTATTGTACTCTCTATCGGCGGTTTAAGTCCCTTTTTGTCAGCTCTAGTCTTTCAACAACTAAGAAACCTGAATATAGTTCTCTAATACTTTTAAGTTCAGTTATTTCGATTAGAACTCCATATGTAAAAATAGATAGAAGTATACTAAGTGACTCTTAAATCTCTAAAAATTGGAGGTTTATGCGAAAATTAAAAACTGAAGCTAAAAACTCTATATGCAAATACTCTTCCACACTTAAAATTTACATTGTCCTCGGTGTAAATTGACTCTTCCAATGTAAAATCAAAATGGGAAAACCTAATATGATATGAAAACTAAAAATTAAAAATAAAAAGATAGAAATACAAAACCAATGGTTGCCTCCCATTCAGCGCTTAGTTTAATATTCTCAGCCTGACTTTTTGGTTAGTGCCCATAAACCAATAATCTAAAAATCTGGGGATCCACACAGACAACAATATGCAGTTCTAATAACAACTTCATGCAAATGTTAGCATAAGATAAAAATAATAAAATTGTTATTTTATTGAAGTTTCCCCCACACTTAGTCTTTTCTAGACTTGGAAGTGTATAAAGAACATGGAATTTAGGAACTTCTTTGGGTTCCTCTCGGTGATCCTGCACAGTGTTCTAATCAAACACATCTAGTGGTATATAGTTAGAAGAAAAATAATTCTTAAGGCTTTTTGAAGCATATATGCTCAACCCCAAGTGATTTGGCTCCTTAAACATCGGAGCAACCTTTTGGGGAACTATTTCGATTGGGGGAGGATCAAAAGATATAGAGTTATGCAAAGGGTTAGAAAAACCTTTCACGGTCTCTTGTATTACAGGATCCTCATCATTCTTAAAGAAATCTAATGAATTATTTACCTCATGTATATCGTGGTCCTTTATCAAACTCTTTCAAAACCATTTTTCATCAGTTTCTGCTTCAATCGAAATCTCAGCGTTATTATAATCCTTGGAAATATCAGTTTTTGTCTCACTCTCAATTACCATCTTTTCAATAATCACATCATCAAAATCGGACTCTCCTAGGAAGTCTAGTTCATCGGTGCAAATCCTAAGATCTTGGTTTGAGTACGTTACACCATTGATAACAATAGATATGTCATATCCAGTCTCCTCCTTTTGAATAGGCGAATGATCGTTATTATGATATGAAGTTGGAATAACTTCATCATTGTTACAAAAACTTTTCAAAGGTTGTTCATCTTCGTAATCTCATCAGAATTTTCGTCAACCTCATAATCTTTATTATCCTAACGATATTGGAATTCCATCTGAATGACCCTATTAATTTCTTGAAGAGTTGCCTCTGATGCTCCATCTTCTTCCAGTTGATCGTGTTGTTTAGAGAGTTTTCTACCATTACTCATAATATAATCTCTAGACCATATCTCTTCCCTTTGAATGAGCGAACGCTTAAAAATGTGAGCAATAGGAGTGGGTCGGGATATGCTATCATAAGTTTTTAGTTCCAAACTCTCGGGCATCTGCACAGTCTAGAAAAAACTGATTAGAAGTATAATCCTCCCATCCCTGTGGTTGTTCACTTACATACTCGTTGTAAGTTTGTTGGCATGTATGAGAATAACCATAAGGTTCTATAGAATATTGACCATAGACAAAAGATTCGTTTTGGTTATACCCTGGTATGGTTGGTAGTTATCATAAGACTGAGATTGAAAACCATATTGATTACCACTATTATATGAGTGATCTTGTGCACCATACATATTATTTCTGTAAGGAAACATGACGACTCATAAGAAAAACGTAAAAAACTACTAAAACCTGAAATAAAAATAAAAATAAAATAAAAGTGATACTTACAACCTGTTTTCATAATTTACCTCCCACTTTAGACGAGTGGATAACACCTTTAACTGATTGTTAACACCACGAAAACCTAAAAACCTGAAAAATACTAAAGAAAAACGTGAAAAATATCTAAACTAATAAAACAAACTAAAACAAATAAAAAATCAATTAACAACTTCTCCCCGTCAGCGGGCCAAAATTTGATGTGTGTCGTAAGTGCAAAATTACTTAAGATATTTTTCAATAATTAACTAGTAATATAGCGGTAGTAAGGATCGTTCCCACGGAGAGCTGTGTAATTGAGATGTTATTTGGATTAGTAAAACTAAAATAAAATAAAAGACAAAGGGGAGTTTTGAGATTTAATTAACTAAAAAGATAAAAATAATAAGAAGAAAGAGATGATTAGGGAGTCCTTCGCCGTTACCAAACGTTGAGTGAATCATTATACGTATCTACTTTCGTTAGAACCATTCATCACCAACCGTATAATAGCAGCTAGCGTAGTGCTATCCCCAAAACTTCTTGTATCACTGAATGCCGAAGCGCTCGAACACTAAATTTTATCCAGCTCGAACACCAAATTCTATCCGACTGAGCCACCAAGTAATAGCGCACTCAAGGTGTAACCCAATCGAATGCTTTAGGGTTTGTGAATTTAGGTTGATCCTAGCATCAGAACTCTTAGCGCAAGGTCCTTTTTACTAGTGTTGTCTTCACACGCAATTGCTCCACTGAATCCCTCTGCAAGGTCTCACGTTCTCTATTTGTGTAGCGAGTTATTCATCAATTACACGGATATCCTAACTCTCTACTAGCAATAATTAGTAGATTAATTTAGAATGCACTCCAAACAATCTAAGAAATCAATCATAAACCCTAGATATAGAGAAAACAAACAATGATAATAATAACTTCAAACAAACTTGTATTAACTAATAAAGCTTCACGCTTAGAACATTGAATTTATTCTTAATCAACAAAAGGTTTAGCTACTCATATTACAAAGAAGAATGGTTTCCCCCTAAAGGGGTAAACCCTAGGTTTTAGATGTGAGTTGTAGTATGAGAGGTATGAGGTTGTAGAGATTCCTCCCATGGTGTAGAATATATCTTGTTTGAGCCTTAGATGTCTTCTTTGATAGCCTTCAATGCTTGGCCCTCAAGTCTCCTATCCTTATAGGGTTTAGAAACCTTCCAAGACCATGTTTCCTTGATTTTGAAGTCCAAAACATGTCTTAAAAGTGGTCTACGTCAAGTTGTAATCGGTAGTATCAATCCTCCTCTTTCTACCGATTGTTGGTGTCCAAAAACAAGAGTTTTCTGATGCCAAATTCGTGCATAATCGGTAGTCACGACACCCTTATTATATACCGATTTTTGGAGTTCCAAATATGAATTTTTCTGTGTTCGAAACAGCCTATACTCGGTAGTTAAATTTCCTTGTTATCTCCCGATTATTTTGTTGTGTGTTTTGCTATTTTCTTTCGGTTGTTTTGCTCATAACTTCCTCATAAGGACTCAGAATGACCTCATTCTTTTTGCGTTGGCTTCGTCTTTGAATTATATTCAAGATGATGATAAGTAACTATGGATTTGAATGAGTAGAATTTTGTCTTTGGCGCTTCTCCACTTGTAGACTTCAACTTCCTTGCTTATTTAGCTCTTTGTAACCCCTTTTTGGATGATTCACCTAATATGTAACACCCGTAATTTTCACATGGCGCTTACTCATGGACGTGTCATGGCCTGGGTTGAAGCTTCATCCTAAGCTTATAAAGCTTACCCAGATATGCATTGGGGTGTGGATGCCTTGACCTTGAATTATAGTGTTAAGGCCCTATTACGCGTGATGCGTATTCAAGGAGGCATGATAGTGAAAAGGCAGTATTATACCGAGCCGAAGTTGCATAAGTTGGAGCATCATAGTGCTAAGGCACTATTATGCCGTGATGCATGACCCAATGCATCACCGAGCCGAAGTTGCATAAGTTGGAGCATCATAAAGCTAAGGCACTATTACGCCGTGATGCATGACCCAATGCATCACCGAGCCAAAGTTGCGTAAGTGAGAGCATCATAGTGCTAAGGCACTATTATGCCCAGATGCATGACCCAATGCATCACCGAGCCGAAGTTGCATAAGTTGGAGCATCATAGTGCTAAGGCACTATTATGTCGTGATGCATGACCCAATGCATCACCGAGTCGAACTTGCATAAGTTGGAGCATCATAGTGCTAAGGCACTATTATGCCGTGATGCATGACCCAATGCATCACCGACCCGAAGTTGCGTAAGTGAGAGCATCATAGTGCTAAGGCACTATTATGCCGTGATGCATGACCCAATGCATCACCGAGACGAAGTTGCATAAGTGAGATCATCATAGTGCTAAGGCACTATTATGACGTGATGCATGACCCAATGCATCACCGAGCCAATGTCGTTATTCGATAAGTGCATCATAGTGCTAAGGCACTATTATGCCGTGATGCATTATCGAGAATGCATCACCGAGCCAAGAATGCTCGGCTTTGGCAAGAAATCTTCATTTGCGGCCTTGCAGTCGATGGATGACCCCTACCTTTCTAATATTTGTTTGTAGAAATGCGAATAAAACATATATAGGGAGGGAGATTTGTTGGAATGTGCATGAGCGGTAATGCAATGTAGAGATGTGAAGTAGCCTATATGTTGGATCATACTTGATGCATAAGCATCAATATGCTGGTAGCTTAGCCGATAAAGCTTGAATTATGCGAAAGCATCTTTCGGTCGTGCTACGTACTTGAGAATGCATATTTACAAAATAAATAGCGATAGTCATGCACAAGCTAGTGTATACCTTGTGAAAGCCCTCTGGCCTAAACGGACTAGGCTTTGCTTGGCCTTTGGCTTTGCGATGAAGTTGGAATCGAAGTTGGCTTTCCCTTTATAGGCTTACGTTGCTTGTCCCTTTCGAATTGACCATTTGATGAACTACGGTCATGCATGATCCCCTCAAGGTACGGGTTGGGTACGTAGGAAGCCGCAATGCAATGCATTGAGGTGTAGCACCTTGTCGCTCATATCATCTAATGTGGGAGATGATTGCGATATTATGGTAACTCACATCATCTGGCTCGGCAATCCTAAGCAAGAGATGATTGTTGCTACACTTGATGGGGTAGTTGTAATTCCATTTGATGGATTGCACATACTTCCTAGGAACCTTCGTGGTATGAATAGCATGTGCCTGGATGTTGCACCCTTGGCAAGAACAAGATAAGTGTAGGCTTCAGCGCATGGTCGAAGCAGAATTGATGAAGCGAAAGCTTAGGCTTAAAATAGCCTAGGTGTTGGTCCAAGGCATGAGTTAGGCCTGGACAATGATCAAAATTATGTGATGCTTGCCAAAGGCATCCCCCTTAGCTTGTATAGCCTTTAACCCTTGGTATAATGAGGGTAATCTGGAATGGTGATGTGATTTTATATAGTGGTAAAAAGAGGTTCGATTCTCGAACTTGTGAAGGTAATGATTTTAGAAAATATTGGACTAAATCTAAACTAATAAAAATCAGGAAAATAAACTAGAGATGATTTGTATAAAATATGGAGAAAACCAGGAATCAGGAATCAGGTAAATCTAACAACCTATGTGATTAATCAGATAATTCTTTTTAAATTAATTGAAGCACAAATAATTGCCAAAATTGGTTTTGTTATGCTAACAAACAGAGGTAAATCACAAGCATGGACTATCAAAATTAATTAACCAAGCATAATCCATCAAGCAAAAGCACAACTGTTGAAAGAAAACCGTTTTCACTATTTAAAACTATGCAATTCTAATAACAAAAGAATTATAAATAATTATTAGAAAATAATTAAATCACATAAAATTGAGAAAAGTACCTTATCCATCATCCCAGTAAATAGACTTAGCTCATGGTGGAGAAAACTTGCTCAAAAGACCTTTTCATTGCTCAAAAAGTTGATTACAAGGTTAAAGAATAGTGCAACAGCTGAACAGATACGTTTATAAGTGTTGAAGAACAGGGTTCAGCCGTTACAGAAGTGTTTCTAAGCAACAAAGGTTTAAAAGAATAGGTAACAGGAGCAGTTTAAATCAGCAACAGAAATAAATGTTGCTGAGTCGTCTTCTGCTGATGAAGAACACGCCGGCCGGAGCAGTAGCAGGTCACCGGCGGCGACCGGAAGTGGCCGGAATTGCTCTGATTTCTTCTCTAGGTTTTCGTGTTTGATTTCTTCGGCTTCTCTTCATATATATAGGCTCTACAAACCCTAGGGAGAGTTCTAAACCTAATAGAACTCTTTAAAACACTCCAAAATCTTCCCAAATCCGAATAAAAGAGTGATTCCTTTTTCCGGCTGGATACACTCCGGGAACCTCTTTTTCCGGCTAAAATCACTCCAAATCGATGTGTTTAGTCTTGTATCAATCTCTTCTAGCTTGTGTGTCAATTTGGAAGCAAAAGAACCCATTTTTCACGTGAATTTGAAGTGTACAGTTGATTCAGTGGACTGTCCTGATGAGTTGGATCGGTGACTCGGGCCGGGTTGACTCACTGGGTTGACCGAGTTGACCCGTTGTGTTGACTGAGTTGACTCGGCCCGATTTTAGGGTGTCCCTTATCCATTCTTGGGGTGCCAATAACACTTGTCCCGGGTGCCTTTATCACTTTTTGAGCCAATTTTTCCACAAATCTTTATTCTTCTAATGTACCTGCAAAAGCATAAAAACACGTAATATACATAAAATCGAATACTAACTCACTAGAAATTAAGGTGCAATTTAGACACTAAAATGTGTCTATCAAATGGTATGCTAGTTAAAGGCATTCACCATGGGCTTTAATGGCCTTGCACCCTTTGTAGGTCAAGGGTGAGTTGAAACGATATGGAGACTACGGTATGAGTACCATGCTTGCAAAGCATGTTTGAAAGGGAAAATATACCTGGAACGGTATAAACGTAGATTGAACGATGGGGGAACTGCGTTTCGAGTATAATGCTGACAAAGCATGCTTGGAAAGCAAAAATTTAGCTGCACTTTCCAGCGAGAAGTTAAGCTATAAGGTCCGGTCACTCTCTTTTAAATCACGCATCGGGGAGTTCTGGCCTGCCCAGTGCAACGCGTTGGAGGCGCAATTTTCCGGTCCGTGACAAATGGTAGGGACTGTGAGTTTTGGACTCGTTACTGAGCATTTCGTATTATGACTACAAAATTTTCTTTCAAAGGAAATGGAAAAGTTGGAAGAGTAGGCCAACTGTTGTGTGAAAATAGAATGGATAAATAAGGCCAAGTGCCTATAAAAAAGAAATTGTAACTCATTAGTTACCCCGCTAAGATTTAGACGCGCTCGAGTGTGCTTTGAGTTTGCTAGGAAACCCGTTTGGAACGGTGACTGGTATCCGACTACCCTTGGCGCGGGACTGATCATCCCCACCCGTTGCTGGAACGGTGTGCGTTGTCAGGTTGGCTAGCACCCACTTACGAGTGGAAGATCGTCCGGGACGATGGCTTGCATCCGACTGCACTGGCATTAGAATTTGGTCATCACAGTACTACGCTAGAAACTATTTATAAATTCACAATGACTTTTTCCAACCCCTGTGAATTTTAATGACTCTTAAGTGTATGGTATGGGACGTCTACTTAAGATCTCGTGTTGAGTAAATCCATTTGCATTCTTGAGCATGTGGTATGGGACGCATGTTTAGGGGTCCAATTTGATTTTCTCTCGGTAGAGTTATAAAACCTTTGCTGACCCTCGATTATGCGGAATGGGACGTATGTTCGAAAGGTCTCAATCGACATTTATGGCAATCGTAGGCCCTATTAAGATTCTGGGATATATGGAATGTGACGCATATTCAGAAGGTTCTAATTTGTCCTCATTAATAAACATTGGACCCTTGCAAGATTTATGTGCATCATGGAATGGGACATATGCATAGGAAACCCTAATCGATGAAGCTTCTCCATAATAGTTTTGAGATAAATTTCGGGGAGGAAATTCTTTGAAGGTGGTAAGAATGTAACACCCGCAATTTTCGCATGGCGCTTACTCATGGACGCGTCATAGCCTGGGTTGAAGCTTCATCCTAATCTTATAAAGCTTACCCAGATATGCATTGGAGTGTGGATGCCTTGACCTTGAATTATAGTGTTAAGGCCCTATTACACGTGATGCATATTCGAGGAGGCATGATAGTGCAAAGGAACTATTATACCGAGCCAAAGTTGCATAAGTTGGAGCATCATAGTGCTAAGGCACTATTATGCCGTGATACATGACCCAATGCATCACCGAGCCGAAATTGCGTAAGTGAGAGCATCATAGTGTTAAGGCACTATTATGTCGTGATGCATGGCCTAATGCATCACCGAGCCGAAGTTGCATAAGTTGGAGCATCATAGTGCTAAGGCACTATTATGCCGTGATGCATAACCCAATGCATCACCGAGCCGAAGTTGCGTAAGTGAGAGCATCATAGTGCTAAGGCACTATTATACCCTGATGCATGACCCAATGCATCACCAAGTCAAACTTGCATAAGTTGGAGCATCATAGTGCTAAGGCACTATTATGCCGTGATGCATGACCCAATGCATCACCGAGCCGAAGTTGCCTAAGTGAGAGCATCATAGTGTTAAGGCACTATTATGCCGTGATGCTTGACCCAATGCATCACCGAGCCGAAGTTGCATAAGTGAGAGCATCATAGTGCTAAGGCACTATTATGCCGTGATGCATGACCCAATGCATCACCGAGCCAATATCGTTATTCGATAAATGCATCATAATGCTAAGGCACTATTATGCCGTGATGCATTATCGAGAATGCATCACCGAGCCAAGAATGCTCGGCTTTGGCAAGAAATCTTCATTTGCGGCCTTGCAGTCGATGGATGACCCCTACCTTTCTAATATTTGTTTGTAGAATTGTGAATAAAACATATATAGGGAGGGAGCTTTGTTGGAATGTGCATGAGCGATAATGCACATGTAGATATGCGAAGTACCCTATACGTTGGAGCATACTTGATGTATAAGCATCAATATGCTGGTAGCTTAGCCGATGGAGCTTGAATTATGTGAAAGCATCAGTGCTACGTACTTGAGAATGCATATTTGCAAAATAAATAGCTATAGTTATGCACAAGCTAGTGTATACCTTGCGAAAACCCTCTGGCATATACGGACTAGGCTTTGCTTGGCCTTTGGCCTTGCGATGAAGTTGGAATCGAAGTTGGCTTTGCCTTTATAGGCTTACGTTGCTTGTCCCTTTCGAATTGACCCTTTGATGAACTACGGTCATGCTTGATCCCATCAAGGTACGGGTTGGGTACGTAGGAAGCCGCAATGCAATGCATTGAGGTGCAGCACCTTGTCGCTCATATCATCTAATTTGGGAGATGATTGCGACATTATGGTAACTCATATCATCTGGCTCGGCAATGCTAAGCAAGAGATGATTGTTGCCACACTTGATGGGGTAGTTGCAATTCCATTTGATGGATTTCTCATACTTCCTCGGAACCGTCGCGGCATGAATCGCATGTGCCTGGATGTTGCACCCTTGGCAAGAACAAGATAAGTGTAGGCTCCAGCGCATGGTCGAAGCAGAATTGATGAAGCGAAAGCTTAGGCTTGAAATGGCCTAGGTGTTGGTCCAAGGCATGAGTTAGGCCTGGACAATGATCGAAATTATGTGATGCTTGCCAAAGGCATCCCCTTTAGCTTGTATAGCCTTCAACCCTTGGTATAATGAGGGTTATTTGGAATGGTATTCTAGTTAAAGGCATTCACCATGGGCTTTAATGGCCTTGCACCCTTTGTAGGTCAAGGGTGAGTTGGAACGATATGGAGACTACGGTATGAGTACCATGCTTGCAAAGCATGCTTGAAAGGGAAAATATACCTGGAAAGGTATAAACGTAGCTTGAACGATGTGGGAACTACGTTTCGAGTATAATGCTGACAAGGCATGCTTGGAAAGCAAAAATTTACCAGCATTTTCCAGCGAGAAGTTAAGCTATAAGGTCCGGTCACTCTCTTTTAAATCATGCATCGGGGAGTTCTGGCCTGCCCAGCACAACGCGCCGGGGGCGGAATTTTCCGATCCGTGACATAATATGACACATAAGATAGAAAACAAGAGTAATATCAAGTAATATGCAAGAATTATAGGTAAAAAAAGCATGGATTTGACACTATAAATATGTGAATTAAGCACTTATCAAATTCCCCCACACCTAGCTTTTGCTAGTCCTCGAGAAAACTACTTCCTAAACTATCCTAACTAAAATACAACAACTCCCTTTCGTCAAGGACGCATTTAAACTTAGCATGTGCAACAAGCCTTTAAACCCCTAGGTGTCCCTAGTGGACGAATTATAGTCTCGTGAGGGTTTACAAGAGGTATACCCACAAAACCTACTCTAATTTCAGAGTCACAAGCATCCAAAGAGCTACGAAGATATAATGTTTCTACATATTAACAATAAGAAGTTAGAAATTCCAAAGAACATTATTCTCATGCTTAACTCTTGAGTTAGGAGAAAACCACCATATGAAAGAATCCAGCCTCGAGAGCGATCGAATAAGCATTCTGCCTCGACTTCTGCCTCACCAATAAGGTTTTATGAAATTGCACCCAAAAGATACACTTTATGGTTCTCATATGTGCAGGCAGGAATGAAGATAGAAATCCTGCACACTTTGAATGGTGGGAAGGAAAAGGAACCTTCCAAATTATATGAAGATGTTATCCCATAGAATGTGGGATGAAAAAGATTTTTTTTATGACCTCTAAGAAAGGAAATCCATCACTATGTGAGGATGAGAATGCTTACATACCTTTTCACCCGGTCTACAATCAACACCACTCTCACAACAAATAGAAACGTCTTCGGTCTTCAACTGTTGATGATGAACTCTTGAACTTCGTAGAACTTTGACAATTGTAACTATTTTCCTTAATTTCTTGTTGTTTGAAACTTCTTTATAGATTTCTTCTTCGCACGGGCTTACTGAATGAATATAAAAATAAATATACACTAAAGCAAATATAAAACTTTTTTTTCTTTTTTTCTTTTTTTCTTTTTCTTTTCTATTTTTTTCTATTTTTTTATTTATTTTTTTTGCTTTTTATATGCTAAAATTGAAATACAAACTAAGAAATGAAACTAATGTGGCCATGGGAGAAGGATTTTACCACTCGATATCATGAACTTCACTAACTCTCATCTTTTGCTTTTTTCCGCTCTTGTACATAAGTGTTCAACATGTATATATAGTTTGCTATTTGTATTGTTGATTCACTTGAATACGAGTTTTTACTCTTTCTCGTACTATTGCTTGTAACCTTGATTGTATTCATCTTTCTCCGTGATTTTGATGCTCCACTTGTTGACGACGTATTTTTATTGCTGCTTTTTCAAGAGAATGATTTCAACTGCAAACAAGACTACAAGATAAAGTTAGCAATTCTGATGACACCCTCATGATTAATAGAAATAGCACTCAAGAGATCAAAAAATAGTGCTGAAATTGGTGCGAAGTTGGATAACTCATCATTCTAATCGGAAATTTGCGCAGATGAAACACTCTAAACTGAAAATTGAAGGTTTGATGCATCACTCATGGGTATTGAATGATCGGCTTCTCTAATACTGTATTCTCTACCGGGGCTTAGGTCCCTTTTTGTCAGCTGCAGCCTCTCAACAACTAAGAAACCCGAATAGAGTTCTCTAATACTTTTAAGTTCAGATATTTCGATTAGAAATCCTAATGTAAACTTAGCTAGAAGTATACTAAGTGACTCTTAAATCTCAAAAAGTTGGAGGTTTGTGCAAAAATTAAAAACTAAAGCTAAAAAATATATATGCAAATACTCTTCCATGCTTAAACTTTACATTTTCCTCAATGTAAATTGACTCTTCCAACGTAAAATCAAGATGGGAAATCCTAATATGATATGAAAACTAAAAATTAAACCAAAAGATAGAAATACATAACCATGGGTTTCCTCCCATTCAACGCTTAGTTTAATATCCTCAGCCTGACCTTTTGGTTAGCGCCTATGAATCAACAATCTGAAAATCCGGGGATCCACCCAGACAACAATGCAAACGTTAGCGTAAGATAAAAATAATAAAATTGTTATTTTATTGAAGTTTCCACCACACTTAGTCTTTTCTACACTTGGAAGTGTATAAAGAACATAAAATTTAGGAACTTCTTTGGGTTCCTCTCGGTGAACCTGCACAGTATTAGAATCAAACACATCTAGTGGTAGATAGTTAGAAGCAAAATAATTCTTAAGGCATTTTGTAACATATATGCTCAACCTTAAGCGATCTAGCTCCTTAAAAATCGGAGCAACCTTTTGGGGAACTATTTCGATTGGGGGAGGATCAAAAGATATAGAGTTATGTAAAGGGTTAGATAAACCTTTCACGATCTCTTGTATTACGGAATCCTCATCATTCTTAAAGAAATCTAATGAATTATTACCTCATGTATATCGTGGTCCTCTATCAAACTCTTTAAAAGCCATTTTCCATCAGTTTTTGCTTCAACCAAAATCTCAGCATTATTATAATCCTTGGCAAGCTCAATTGTGTCTTCTACAAAATTAATCAATTTTGTCTCACTCTCAATAACCATCTTTTCAACAATCTCATCATCAGTGCAAATGCTAAGATCTTGGTTTGAGTATGTTACATCATTGATAATAATAGATATGTCATATCCAGTCTCCTCCTTTTGAATAGGCGAATGATCCTTATTATGATCTGAAGTTAGAATAACTTCATCAATGTTGCAAGAACTTTCCAAAGGTTGTTCATCTTCGTAATAGTCATCAGAATTTTCGTCAACATCATAATCTTCATTATCCCAACGGCATTGGAATTCCATCTGTATGACCCTATTAATTTTCTGAAGAGTTTCCTCTATGCTCCATCTTCTTCCAGTTGATCGTGTTATTTAGAGAGTTTTCTGATGTTAACACGTACCATTACTCATAATAGAATCTCTAGACCATATTTCTTCCCTTTGAATGAGCGAACGCTCAAAAATATGAGCAATATTAGTGGGTTTGGATATGCTATCATAATTTATTAGTTCCAAACTCTCGGACATCTGCACAGTACTAGAAAAAAATTGATTAGAAGTATAACTATCCTCCCATCCCTGTGGTTGTTCACTTACATACCCGTTGTAAGGTTGTTGTCATGTATGAGAATAACCATAAGGTTCGGTAGAATATTGAACATATCCAAAAGATTGGTTTTGGTTATACCTGGTATGGTTGGCAGTTGTCATAAGACTGAGATTGAAAACCATATGGATTACCACTATTATATGAGTGATCTTGTGCACCATACATATTATTTCTGTAAGGAAACATGATGACTCACAAAAAAATGTAAAAAACTACTAAAACCTAAAAAAAAAATAAAAAAAAATAAAAGTAATACTTACAACCTGTTTTCATAATTTACCTCCCACTTTAGACGAGTGGCTAACACCTTTAACTGATTGTTAACACCAAGAAAACCTAAAAACCTGAAAAAACTAAAAAAAAACATGAAAATATCTAAACTAATAAAACAAACTAAAACAAATAACAAATCAATTAGCAACTGATCCCCAACAACGACACCAAAATTTGTGCAACAAATTACTCAAGATATTTCTCACTAATTAACTAGTAATATAGCGATAGTGATGATCGTTCCCACAGAGAGCTGTGTAATTGAGATGTTATTTGGATTAACAAAACTAAAATAAAGTAAAATACAAAGGGGTTTTTTGAGATTTAATTAACTAAAAAGACAAAAATAATAATAATGAAGAGATGATTAGGGAGTCCTTCGCCGTTACCAAACGTTGTCTGAATTAGTATATATAGTATCTACTTTCGTTAGAACCATTCATCACCAAACGTATAATAGCATCTAGCGCAGTGCTATCCCCAAAACTCCTATGTATCACTGAATGCCAAAGCGCTCGAACATCAGTTTCTATCCAACTGAGCCACCAAGTAGTAGCGCACTCAAGGTGTAACCCAATCGAATGCTTTAGGGTTTGTGAATTTAGGTTGATCCTAGCATCAGAACTCTTAGCGCAAGGTCCTGCTTACTAGTGTTGTCTTCACACTTAATTGCTCCACAGAATCCCTCTGCAAGGTCTCATGTTCTCTACTTGTGTAGCGAGTTATCCATCAATTATATGGATATCCTAACTCTCTACTGGCATAGAATAATTAGTAGATTTATTTAGCATGCACTCCAAACAATCTAAGAAATCAATCATAAACCCTAGATATAGAGAAAACAAACAATGGTAATAATAACTTCCAACAAACTTGTATTAGCTAATAAAGCTTCACGCTTAAAACATTGAATTTATCGTTAATCAACAAAAGGTTTAGCTACTCATATTACAAAGAAGAATGGTTTCCCCCCTAAAGGGGTAAACCCTAGGTTTTAGATGTGAGTTGTAGTATGAGAGGTAGGAGGTTGTAGAGATTCCTCCCAAGGTGTAGAATATATTTTGTTTGAGCCTTAGATGTGTTCTTTTATATCCTTCAATGCTTGTCCCTCAAGTCTCCTATCCTTCTAGGGTTTAGAAACCTTCCAAGACCATATTTCCTTGATTTTGAAGTCCAAAACGTGTCTTAAAAGTGGTCTACGTCGAGTTGTAATCGTTAGTATCAATCCTCCTCTTTCTACCAATTGTTGGTGTCCAAAAACAAGAGTTTTCTGATGCCAAAATCGTGCATAATCGGTAGTCACAACACCCTTATTATCTACCGATAGTTAGAGCTCAAAATATTACCTTTTCTCTGTCTGAAACTTCCTATAATCGGTAGTTAAATTTCCTTGTTATCTCCCGATTATTTTGATGTGTGTTTCGCTATTTTCTTTCGGCTGTTTTGCTACAAAAGAAGATACCGCAATTAACTTCAACTTCCTTGCTCATTTATCTCTTTGTAACCCCTTTTGGATGATTCACCTAATATGAAACATAAAATAGAAAACAAAAGTAATAACAAATAATATGCAAGAATTATAGGTAAAACAAGCATGGATTTGACACTATAAACATGTGAACTAAGCACTTATCAAGACTTAGATCCTTAAAGTGGCTACAAAGTTCCATCTGATTTCATCATCTTCTTGGATGATGAATGGTTAATTCATGGTGTACAAAATTCAAAATTATGTTTTTTTCATGAGACCCTTCTAACTATTGAGCGATGTACAATAAGTTGTGTTTATCCGTGGGTATTGTGCTAATTACGTTTAAAGTCTGGTGTGGATGGCAGTTGGAAAGGGGTAACGCCATGCGTTTTTTTTTTGGTCTCTCATATTTTAGACATCATAAAAATTATTTTATTAGAGATTAAAAGAATATACAAAATTTACATAGTCTGCAAGAACTAAAGAAAAAAAGAGAAAACAAAAGTTACAAAAAAAAAGGTCTTCCAATTAAAAAAAGAAAAGAGATTCAAATAAATAAATAAATAAAAGATAATTAAATGTGGGAAATTAATAAGAGGCAAATGCTCAACTGCCTTAAGCTCACAAAAGAACTAGTACTCTAGCTTCACTTGTTTTGTTCCCGCTATAAAACCTAAACTATTGTTGCAGGATAAGAGGCTAAACCTTTCTCCCCCAATCCAATTATTAGCTTGATAAATACACCTACTGTAACTACTAATTTTCCCATAGTCTACGTGGAGTGAAAAGTATGATGATTACTTTAAAATAAGTTATATAATAGTAAAACTTAAAGTAATGCGTTTGATCAAGTAAGACGAGTGTGTTACTCAGATAGTATGAATGAGTAAACACAACAAAAAACATAAGGAAGCATAAAGTAAAACAGAGAAAGTAATCAAAACACACACTTAACACAGTGAATTTTACGTGGTTCGGTTGTGCCTACGTCCATGGAGTAATGAGTTTGAGGATTTTATTAAGTATTTGAGTATGGATTACAGATGAGAGTAGAAAGACTACAATTATAATGAAAAGACTAAGCTTAAGGCTTTTTTCTCTCTCCTAGATCTGAAAATTGCCCGACATCTTCTCTTGAGAAGAAGTGAGGTATTTATAGACTTTTCTCTACCAGCTATTTCTTGCAACACAGCTGACCGATGAGTCTCTTTCGAGTTCTCGATGTGATCACACTAATGATCTCGATCCACTGAGAAGTCTTCACCTGTCTTTGTTTCTCTGAATTAGCATTTAATGTTGAGTGAAATTCATCCACGCACCTGGCATATCTGACTCGAGCTATGTCTTGGTGATGTTAGCAGATCATTTATTGATCTTCTACGTCTCTTCCTCGAGATGTGATAAAATAAACCCAAATAAGAATTCAGTATATCTCTTTTGAAGCTATATTTTTCGTTGTAAAATTACCCATGACTCCAAATGGCGCTACGTGTTTATCAAAATATTTGTATTCACACTTATCACAAATTTGACTGTTCGTTCGCATCCTTACAGGTCAAAAGTTACTCAATACTCACGAACGACATCCCCTTTGACTAGTGGACGAACTGTAGCGACTACGACTTGTTTTTCAAAGATCATTTTCATGTTACTATTTTAACCACAAATACAAAAGGAAATTCTATACAAAATTAGCCATATTTTCTATTTCGGTGAGATTTTAATAGAGCACTTTTGTCATTTTATACAGGTCTCCTGAAAGCTACCGGTATATTTGCACATGCATGCACATTATGTGGTAGCTAAGCTATAAGTTTAAATTGCACCTAACAGCCAAAATTCAACCTTGAACGTAACATATACGACACTGATATTGAACATTCATAATGTAACAATCATATATATCATCTGAGTTAGCAGTCGAAAGGAATCAAGAAAGAAATGAGTGGACTCAAAATCCAACTAGTTCTCCTTTGCTTAATCTTTGTTTTGCTATTATTTTTCACCCATTGTCTAAGTTTGGAGAGTGAGTCGGCATTCACGATAGTGAGTCACGATTCGGACTACGAGTTCATAACAACAGAAGAAAGAGTAGTGGAAATTTTTGAGAAATGGAGGGAGAGACATGGGAAAGTATATAAACATGAAGAGGAAAAAGAAATGAGATTGAAGAGTTTTAAGAAAAATCTCAATTACATAACGGAAAGGAATCGGAAGAATAAGAAGAGTGATATAGGTCAACATGAAGTGGGATTAAACGTGTTTGCGGATATGAGTAATGAATACTTTAGACAAACTTATTTGCCTTCTTCAAAGCTACTAATATCAAAGCGTATAAAGGAAAATAATCCACACAGTCACATGACAGATTGCGAAGCTCCGATTTCTTTGGATTGGAGGAAGAAACGAGTTGTTACTCCTGTTAAAAATCAACGACAATGCGGTAAATAGTGTACTACTGATCATGAGGTCCATACATTATTATGTATTGTGTTCATATGCAATTCTTATGTATAATATCGTAGCAGGTATTTTCTAAGCTTCAAATAACCAGTAAATAAAGTTATGTAGGGAGTAGTTGGGCATTTTCGTCAACTGGCGCGATGGAGGGAATAAATGCAATAGTTACTGGAGAACTTGTCTGCATTTCAGAACAGGAACTTGTAGATTGTGATACAAGTTGCGAGGGATGTAACGGAGGGAGCATGGACGATGCATTTGAGTTTGTTATTAATAACGGCGGTATTGATACCGAATCTGATTACCCTTACACAGCCAAGGATGGTACTTGTAATATTACCAAGGTATCAATTTTTTATTAATTAATATTTTTTAGTAACATTCATTTAAGTTTTGATAGTAACAATTCTTAAGCCCTGCAAAATGCAAATAATTCCAAACTACCTTGCCAAAGCATCAATCATCACTTATTCACTTGACCATCCATAATTAGTCTTGTGGTTAAATGAACCTTTTCTTGCTAATCAGTTTATGTTTTGTTCAGGAGGAAAAGAAAATAATAACAATTGATGGGTACAAAGATGTAGCTCCTGAAGAAAATACTCTCTTATGTTCAGTTGCTAACCAACCTATTAGTGTGGGAATTGTTGGTTCTTCATTGGATTTTCAACTCTACACCGGGGTATGTAAAGTTATATCATATAAGAATCCATAAAACAAATATCTTTAATTAGAAGGAAAGAAAAGTTTTTCATATATATATACATCACTGTAAAATGTTCTCAGGGAGTTTATGATGGAGACTGCTCGAGCAATCCGAAAGACTTAGACCATGGAGTTTTAATCGTTGGTTATGGTTCAAAAGACGATCAAGACTATTGGATTGTAAAGAACTCATGGGGTATGGAAGGATATGTATACATAAAAAGGAATACAGATTTAGAATATGGTGTCTGTGCCATTAAACGCACAGGCTTCTTATCCAACGAAAACTTCTGTTTCTCCTTCTCCGTTTCATACTCCTATTAATCCCCCGCCACCACCCCCACCTCCGAGTCCATGCCCTAACAAATGTGGTGATCATATTGCTTATTGTCAAAGTGGTGAAACTTGCTGCTGCATTTTGAAATTCTACGGTGTCTGCTTTATCTATGGTTGCTGTGGGTATGAGAATGGTGTGTGTTGCTCGGAATCCACCTTTTGTTGCCCCCAAGATTTTCCGGTTTGTGATATCGAAAACGGAATCTGTCTTCAGGTATGATCAATTTGAAAAAGTAATCTCAATTTTATTAATCCTCCCTCCACCTAATTTGGGAAATAAGAACAGAAGTTTAATAGTTCGTCCAATAATTGCTATTTAAAATATTACGAGATAAACTGTTCATTTTTATTTGTTTAATCATTTTGTTTTCAAGAACCACGGGGACTCTTTGGGAGTAGCAGCGAAGAGAAGGAAAATGGCGAAACACAAGTTTCCGTGGACAAAATGTGAAGGAGACTACGAAGAACCCCAACCACTAGATCTTACATGGAATAGAAGAAACCAATTTACTATAACTCTCTAGATTGGTGAAGTTGAAACTTCTTACGGTTCTTGTTTGGTTGACTAATAATATAGTTCTACAATTCATCATAAGTTCCGATCATATTTAAGCTTTATATAGAGGTATATTTTTGCTATTTCAATTTGATATTTTCCGGCAAGTCTAAGAAGGACATTTTATTGTTTACCAAAATTGATCGAAAAGAACATCAAATAATCATTAAAAAATAAACTGATGCAAGGAGAAAATTTTCATTCCATAAACAAAATCGTTTTTTTTAATAGATAATGATAGGACTTAGCCTTGAGATTACAAAACAAACTAACGCAAATTCACACGATTAAAAACCAAAGTATTGATCTTCGAAAGTATCTCGACTCGTTTCTAATTGGCACGGAGCTGGGAGGGCTGGAAAAAAATTTCAGGCCCGGGTTGACAGCTTAGGTCAAGCCTAATATTAAAAAAAAAGTTAGGTTTGTGGGTCATAGATCCGCCCTGGTTTCTAATAACAGGACTATGGGCAGGAGAATTATAGGTAGCAGAATCACAAGTAAAAATATCAACTAGCAGAATCTATAACAAACCACCAACATACGTACCGATAAAAGAGTTTGGATCGTTGAAGCATAATTCAACTCATGAATTTCGATCATTTAAATATAACCAAACTCGGTAGAATATTTTCTTAGCTAAAATAAAAAATTTATTCTCCCAAAAGAGAAAACATGCAAAAAAAAACCTTCTGTGAGCTGAATCATCCATAATTAGTGAAATAAGAACTCGATGACGAAGTTATTCCACCGCTAGGAGAAAACCCAGTTCGAAGAAAAGACGTCTAGCTCCCCTAGATGATAGAAATGGATCTTTCTTTTCATCAATAACTCTTTTTGTTTGGGGAAGATCATCATCTATATTCTAACTGAAAGACATCAGACTACAACCACCACAACCCAAATCTACTAGAACCCTAACGAGAAACGAGCAATAAAAATCCAAAAAAATAAATGAAAATGTTACTCACAAACCCTTGAAAATATATAGTATAAGAAAAAAAAATTACCACTACAACATAAAAAAATAAAAAAATGAGACAAACAAGTGTTATTAAACATTAAGCTAATTTTCTTGTAATCAACAGAGGAAAAAATCTGCTCAGATTGGCTTCTGCCAAACATATAAGTGTTTCTTTTCTTAGAGAAATGCAAGAGAAGGGAAGGGGGACTATAATCTAAATCAAGATTAAAATATTTTAACAATTTTTTAACTGACTTATTGCCATAGAGATAAAGTAACATGGCTCAAAAGACCAAGTTTTAGAAAATTTATTGATCCTAGTCTTACCATGCTTAGTGTCACACCCCCAATTTACGGCTTGCAATTTCTACGGGCCATGACTGTGGTTCAATGAATAATATTAAGCCAAAAGTACTCATCCTTCCACATTTGCAACTCCAAGTGCACATGCCTGCATCTTTAAGCGTTTAGCAAGTCTTTATTATTTTTTTCTCTATTTCTTAATGCATCCCATATTGCATTAGAGGCTTTCCATACATCAAACTAGTTAATATACTCACAAGATCATAACATAATGAACACAAAGATATAATGCAACATTCTCTTTTATTGCATCAAAGAAAGATTATAAAACTTGTCCAAAACATGACTACATGAGCCAATCACTCCCTAAGTGATGCCTAACTCTCTCAAACTTGAGACTTACATTCTCAACAGCCAATCCCACTCTCTCCTACTGATTTAAAATACATCTTCCACTATTTATACAGTTGTATATTGACCAATAACCGAGCATAACTATATGCATAGTCCTTGGAAAACCACGTGTCCAATGAGTAGTTTTATAACCAACTAAAGATGTCTTCAACTGCTATGACTTATCAAACTTGATCCAATGATGCCACACCTATAATAGTTGATTAAAACTTATTTTACAATTATAAAGTGCTTTATAATTGTTCCAACTTATCCCTTACGCAGATATGTATGTATAGGCTTCAAACGTGTATAACCGTAACTATGTCAATAAAATCATTATCGTGCTGCCACTTATTTACATTGACGAGGCCATGAAATTAACCTCTTAGGACACTTATAATAGAGTTAATTCATGCCAATATTCGTCTACAATTGTTTCATCTCAATGCTCTATTTTTTATTTGCTTTACTTGGCTAAATAATGGACTGTAATGACGCACATGGTTGAGCTATCACTTAGCTTGCACTTTCCAGGATTTGGTCATTCCATGACCTATATTTCATATCCTTATATCATCCTTGATCTAGGCATACCCAAGTTCACGGAAATGCATCAATACCTCAACTCTTGATGCATTTGTCACTGGATCATTCTTGCCTTTGCTGTGAAGCTTCCTTTGTCGGCTAATATTGTTTCATTAGTGTGTCACTAACACGGACGTCAACAAACTTCCCCCACCCATCATGTTCAACGTCCTCGTTGAACGTAATTTTTTAGGGTGAATCTACTGTAAAAGTACGTAGATTCGAGAGAGATTAAGTCGTACAAGATTGGCCTAAACCAAGAAATGGTTGTTCTTATCTTGCTTCGGTAGCAAAGGAGGAGAATGGGTTATTCTTAGGGAGAAAAACAAAGAAAATATTGAGATCAGAGTATAAGACTCTTTGTGGTGTGATTGATGTGTATTAGTGTATGTGAAGAGTTTTTTGTGCATGACCAAGAAAAAGCTTCTATGAAATCAAGTATCTAGACTTGGACGTAAGTTTTTGTTTGCCTATCATTTTTGATCTTGTAAATAGGTTGAATGACCTATTTATAGTAATAGTTGTACATACTGACCTCGTAGGAAATGTAAGTCGTGAAGTAGTGATAAGTTGAGATAGTGGATAATATGATAAAATCGTGTTCGTCTTGTCAGGGAAGACTGGACGGTTACACACCCACTACTTCTCTACTCTGTCAATCGTTTGCACGTCCTACTATAGATGATGAGTGTTTGACGAGGGATA
Organism: Papaver californicum; assembly: GCA_023531435.1. Taxonomy (NCBI): domain Eukaryota; kingdom Viridiplantae; phylum Streptophyta; class Magnoliopsida; order Ranunculales; family Papaveraceae; genus Papaver; species Papaver californicum. The sequence goes on from JAJJMC010031210.1 coordinate 21,950,852, forward strand.
GAATTATAAAATTTCCCTCTACCTAGCAATAAGACGTATAAGTACATATGCATATTTATGTACATACATCTATCCTTATATCAAAATAAGAAATATGTATCGCTACTGATATTCCGCAAGCGAATTAAGAATGCAGTCTCTACAAATAGCTACATGCATTCTAAAGTGTAGCTTCTATAATATTCATAATATTTACGCTATATCAAACCAGTCTCAAGTCGCATAAATTTCACAGCTGAATTCCTTGAAATTGTCTCGAATGCACGTCAATGTTCCAATAACATCTATCATATCAGAAAACAGCTAATGCATGATCTTCGAGAGCGCTTTCTAGCTTAAAATCTTGCTTGAAAGGAACGCATTACAATCCGCCGTCCTGACTTTACAAAATATGCCACTTTAGCATTATACTCAAGGATGTGCCACAAAATACGCACCATTCCTTTTGGACTCGCCACAATCAAAGAGCAATGCCTCCAAAGGAGCATGGCCATGCCTTAGCACTAGGATAACCTACCTTCCTTTCACTAGCACTAGCTCATCAAGTCGCGTTCTGATAGGTGTCTAAAACACCTTAATTATAATATATTGTTTTATGTTTTCTTTGTTATTTTTCTTGTAAATTATGTACTTTACATTTGTTTTTGAGTTTTTAGGTGTAATGGAGTCATGTGACGCAAAAGAAGAGAAAAATGAGCAAAATTCATTGCTTGAGAGCCTTTGGTGTCGATGGTTCGAAGCTAGCAAGGAGAGAAGACTCAAATTTATTGAAACTCTGAATTTACTAAAGGCAGTCGCATCTTTTGCTAAGGGGCATACACATGTTATTGGTTAATAAAGATAAAGGGAAGAATTTCTGATGCCTAAATCTATCCATTTCTTTTAAACCTGGAAATAGGTCGTAGCCACAACTCTCCACAATTCACAAATATTAGTACATCACTCCTAGTCGCTGCAACAAGTTCACACCGACGAAGGTCTAGTTAGATATCTAGTCGAGAATGCTATGATGGCCTTAGAGAAAAATTACAAAAAGAAATCAGGGTTTGATGGTTTATAGAAGTGGGTCGAAGATGAGTTGATGGGTTTGTTTTCGCAACTGAGAAAAAAGAAAAAGTTGTTTCTGTCGTGTATTAGAAAGAAGATTTGAGTTGGAGAATAACAACGGTGAAGAAATTTGTCTTCCAAAGGAATCATGGGTGTAGTTCAAAGATAGCTTGTTTCTTTTGAGAGCAAGAAATAGCATCAGGGAAGAAGAACAATCGATGTTGCTGCCATAAAGAAAATAAATTGAAGAAGAAGATGGGATCTGTTTTGCTTAACAGTTTCAAGCCAAGAATGTCAGCGAGTGTTGGGATACCAACACCAATTAGGAGAGTCTAGCTATTTTAGGAATTAGTTTATATTTTCTTACTTGCTTTCTAAGTTATATCCTTTATATATTCATAGTTTGTTCTAGGGTTTATTCATTCAAATCACTACAATCAACATTATTAAGCTTTGCTTAGTTTGGTGGCTAATCCCTAATTCAAAGGATTAAGATGGTTGATCGCCAATCGAACAATCAATTTATCTATCTTTCATATTAGGATCCTCTAGTTTGTATGTTGGATCCTAACATCTGGATCAGAGCATTCGATTTGAGACTATACTTTCTGGCTTTTTTTTTCTTTACCATCTTCCGCTACTCCATTGTCATCCATTCACCGTATCATCTTATCAAAAAAATCAAGAAAAAAAAACTCGTGGATTAGATCAGCTTGGATCAACTGCTACTATCGCGACGACAACAAAAAGGATTCAACTGTTGGGTGAATTTAATACTATAATTGATGGTTATTTAAGTTTTATTATCGTAGCAAATGATCAGTTGGAAGGAAACAAATTTCAAACCTATAATAACTAAAATTAAATTACCGATCGACCGTCGGTTTAAGGTTTATGTCTATAAGATTTTGATCTTATTTTTGTTGGTTAATTAAGATATCGTTCTTGCTCCCCAACACAAGTTTTTTGTTAAATTTTGACGATGGCAAGTGTCGCAAAAGCACAATTGTTTGAACATTTTGAAACTTTGAATTCTTCCATGTCAACAACTCTTGAGAAGATGCAAGCAGATCTATTAGCTTCCAATGCAAAATTTGAATCTTTACTCGCAAGGTTACGGGGATCACATACTAGTGTGGCTGCAGCAAGCTCAGTTATTCAAGAAGAAATAGTTGATTTGAAGTTCCCTATATATGACGAAGATGATTCCGAAGGCTGGTTTTTTAAGGCGGAACAATTCTTTAACCTCCATGGTGTCACTGATGCTGGAAAAGTACCCTTGGAAGCTGTCCATCTCAGTGGTGATGCTATTCGTTGGTATCGAAGGATGATATACGATCTAGGCGAACTAACATGTCCACAATTTTGTCGTACGTTTCGTTCTCGATTCGGATCTCAAAAAAATACTAATTCATACAACTCTCTTTCCAATTTAGCATAAACAGGTACCAAATCCTCCAATCTTTTTCAATTTAATGCCACAGGAGAAGTATGTGTAAATAATAAGGATTTATTCGGGTCTTTATTGAATTTTGGGGGTAAGGAGGAAACTCCAATTAATATGGCGACACAAAAAAATGTCATCACTAGTAATGTGGATATTGTTGTCCATGTTTATGCAAATAAATATGCAACTGAAGATCTAGTGGTTGGTGAAGAAAAAGTAAGCGCAAAAGTTACCATATCTTCCGGCAGTGATGACACAATTTTCAGCAATTACACGGTCCAAACTAGCAAAGGGATACATCAAGATTCTAATAAATATATCACTTACCTAAGGCAACCCCAGGTGATGTAGGTAAAACTGATAATCTTGTTTCAACAGAACATCTTCATGGTAATTGTAGCGCGAACTGGAAGCAAGAAATTTTAATAATATATCTTCTAGTGCATGTCAACGTTGATGACTCGATACCTGACTTAATTGGATTGATTATTCCTTTATATAGGACAAGCCTATCAAAATTATGCAAGCCGCCTTGGTTAGTAGTTGCAAAGCTGGTTGATATTTCTATGATGAGTTATAAGGATCAACTTGAGGACAAGTTGCATTTCAAGGGGATGGGAATGTTAGGACGTCAATTCTATTTTTAGGCTAAATATAATTTAGGATTTTATTTATATATGTTTTAGTTTAGTGTTATGATCCAACTTGAGGACAATTTGTACCTCAAGGGGTTGGGGATGTTGGGATACCAACACCAATTAGGAGAGTCTAGCTATTTTAGGAATTAGTTTATATTTCCTTACTTGCTTTCTAATTTATGTCCTCTATATATTCATATTTTGTTCTAGGGTTTATTCATTCAAATCAATACAATCAATATTATTAAGCCTTGCTTAGTTTGGTGGCTAATCCCCAATTCAAAGGATTAAGGTGGCTAATCGCCAATCAAACAATCAATTTATCTATCTTTCGTATTAGGATCCTTTAGCTTCAGTGTCGGATCCTAACAACGAGAAAGGAAATCAGTGGAATAGATTGTAGTGGTGTTTGAGATGGGTTTTATGAGTCAATCATGAATGAATGGGCTAGATGCTTTTTTTTTTAGAACCACACAGAAACACAAAGAATTAATTGAGAGAAGTCTGGGTTTGAAATGGGTCGCTGATAGAAGATTGGGTTTAACTTGGAATTGAACTTCAAGCAGAGAAGAGAGTTCAGAACGAGCATAGAGTTATAATAATTTCTTGGGTTTTAGCTGATGTTGCTGCGATAAAAGGAAGAATGAGTGTGTGATGTTTAGATTGTATGGATGATTTGAAATGAATGGTTAATAGGGTATGATTGAATGATGCATATGAATATTGATTGACCATTGCAGAGAAGAAGTTTAGATGTTAAAATCACCAATAAGTTCAGGTTGGAATTAACCGTGAAAGTGTAGTCAAAGTGTTTGAGTGATTGCCTGAAGGAACTGTTGTTGTGAAGTGAAAATTAGCTTGTCATTTTTTCCAAACTTACTTGCTCCGCTTACTTAGTTTGTTTAGAATTCAGTTTGGGATTAAATTTGAGGGCTTCTTCTATAATATGATGTTAGCTTGGAGGTGTATGGGCTTAACTTTGATATGGAAACTAGGGTTTTTAGAGTTGTTTTAGGAATTGAAAGACATCGAATAACTATAAAAGGGAGACATCTACAACAAGAAAAACACACTTTTGAGAATATGATTTTTGACACCTACCATTGGGTTTTGTAGGGTTTGATACAAGTTGAAGAAAAGAGGCCGAAGTCGAGAATTACGCATCTAGGGTTTGCTTTATTGCTTTTCTTCTTATAATTAATTCAATTTGTGAACTCCAAAACTATGAGTAGATAATTTTCTTATTTATTAGGGAAGATTTTGAAACTCCGTAACATGTTTTATTAATCAATTTTGGCAAGTTAAATCATCTGTTCTTATGACCATGAAATGTTTGTAATTTATCTAAGTGCGCAATTAGATATCTTGTATGCAACTCTAATGCTAGTTGAGAGAACTCTAATCCGTAACTATTAGAGCAATCTCTACACAAGTAGCGAAACATTATTTGTTGCAAAGGGATTTTGTAGACAATAGTGTGTAAAAGATAACCCTAGGTTAACAATGCAAACTTACGAGCATGTGGCTAGGAGCAACTTGATTCACAAATATTATTACAACTGATTGTATTACACATAGAGAGCCTATTTTGGGTGTTTCACTTGATTAGAATCCGCTAGAGAACTTATACTATACGGTGAAATTAGGAATCCAAGATTAGTTGAATTTATGACTTGTCTTAAGTTGTTAAAAATGGAAGTTTATTGAAGGTTAAAATTGTATGATTAATAATATATTTGTTCGGTAGTATAGAATGATTCCTTGATCAATTCTTTTTCATAATTTTCTTACAAACTACAATTTTCAGATTCACTAAATCACAATATTCTTAGTTAAAACAACTTTTATAACAACTTTTACTCAGTTCCTCTCTTGGGACTGAACCTACTTGTCAATATATTACTTATTATTGTTAGAGAAGTATAGAAATATTATTTGTGAGTTTGACACTTCATAACGCTCCAAAGGGACATGCCACAACATTGTTGTGTTGGCCTCAAAGGCCAGCGCTAGCCTAATTCAGGTTGTGCCTTCAAGAGACGCACCACTCAAGTTCTAGCACTAGCGCTAACTTTGGTCGCATCCCTGAAGAACGCGCCATAATAAGTTCTAGCACCAGCGCTAAAAAGTGTCGCCTCCATGAGGAATGTTCCACTCGAGCGCTAGCACCAGCGCCAATTCAGGTCGCGTTCCTGATAAACGCGCCACAACAAACGTTAGTACCAGCGCAATACTCAGGTCACATTCCTGAGGATCGCGTCGTTCAAGCGCTAGTACCAGCGAAATACTCACGTCGCGTCCCTGGGGAACACGACATCACTCAAGCGCTTGTACCAACACTTAGCTCAGGTTGCGTCCTCAAGGGACGTGCCATGCTTTGCGCTAAGTGGTAGCCTTATTATGTGCTATGTTGCCTAAGGGACGCGACACACTTCTTTAAAAGTGATAGCCTATTTCTAACGCTAGCCCTATATGTATATCTATCAAGCCTCGTTCTTAAGCGCATTACAACTAGTCTTTAAGAACCTTCATACAATCTTGGCTTCAAACGTCTTCTAGATTTATGCTAAGTATTTGTCCATTAAAATACTCCATGTTACTCCTAAGTTAGTACATGACCACTAAACTTAGCAGACTGACACTAATCAGTCTGGTTATCAGTTTATTGAGTTTCCCAACTTGCCTCACTTATTTAGCAAGTCATTAACTTGACTTAGCTTGACCTAATCAAAAGTGGTAATCCACGACTCCACTATTTCCAAGAGATATCAAATACAACACATGGGAGGATTCTCATTGGGGTATTGGTCTGGCGCTCTACAGTAACCGCGCGTTGTGGCAACTAGGATTGTACATGGTATGGTACAAACCGTAAAACCGCACCGTACCACACTGTTTAAGCCTAAACAAAACTGTACCATCTATTCAATGGTTTGGTATGGTTTTAATTTTTTGAAAACCGTTGATCTTGGTATGGTTTTGGTTTAGCACAAAATCGAACTGAAAAACCGTTCGTAAAACCGTTAATATTAGTCATTAGATTATTTCATTTATGACCATTAGAATATGACATACCTAATTAATTCCACTTACTTCTCTTCACTCTTTCTTTTAATAATTTCATTTATAATTAGTTGTACCATGATTGTCTAATCTCGAACAAGATAGTACTAAATTTAGTCAATCAAAATCGACTCCACACTATATAAACAAAAACAATTTTATTCCTTAATTGTTTGTTTGCAAGCGATAGCATTACTGAAATGTATTGTATATACTTATTAAGAAGTGTATACTACGACAAAATTTTCTAACCGTGTATGAGACATGGATTATAGACGGTTATTGTGGCTCATGTGTACTAAATACTAATATTATTTTTATTTTTAAAAAACCAATGGTTTAACACCAATCCGTTTCGGTTCGATTTTGTACCAAACCGTTTATGAAATGGTATGGCACGGTTTCAAAAACTTAAAAACCGTTACTCATGGTTTTGGTTTCATCCAAAACCGTACCAAACTGTACCATGTACAACACTACTGGAAACACGTCCACGAACAAGAAGGTAACAAGTAGTGGCGACAGTTACAAGAAATTAGAAAGCAGAAGGAGTAGTGGTCATACAAGTCCTCCTTATTTTTTGGACATGACTCCACTACAATCTCTACAATCGTTATTCCTCCACTTCTTCGGTAACTTCCACCACTTATGAGAAATCAATGTGTCTCCTCAAAACTATAAAAAGAACAAGAGAGAGAAACAAGATATAAAGAATTAGCAATTCATCCCAGAGATAATCCATTCTTTATCACACACTACAACTACTCATCTCACTGAGATTTCCCAACCTTCTTTGCTTCCCTCCCCTAGGACCTACCCAATCTTCTCCACCTTTGTGATTGAAGAAGGACGTCAACGACCATTTATTGGTTTAGGCTTGTCCTGTTCATGATTTATCTCTCGAATCTACCTGAAAGTACAATTTTACTATATATTTTTTTTTATCCTAAAACACTTACCTCTTCCCGTAATGAATATATTGTTACACCGCCTGCCGTAGACCGCCTGAACAAAAACCTTAAGTGTATCCCTGATATGGGAATAATTTATACATATTTACCACTTAATCTATATTTGTTAGTGTTCAATTTGATATTAATGTTATTGTTTCTATGATTTTTAGGTAATAAACATAAAACCCGACGTTACATATAAAATGTGGCTAAATGGACTAAATTGGTTTGAAATTGGAGAGACAAGGCTGACCGGCTTGAAAGAGCTTGCTCATATGAGTTAAAAAACACGTGAAAGGACCGAGTAGGTAGGGGCTGTTAGCTTTGTGTGACACAAGCCAAGGTTGGAGAGACGGACAAAGAAGGTGTAGATCAGAGTCTTTTGGGGCTTTGAACAAGTATAAAAGAAAAGAGAAATAACAGAAGTACGGAGGAGAGAGAAGAGGAAGCTATACCTAGATAGTAGGTGGGATAAAGAAACTAGGGTTGGAGGAAAGAGAGGCATGAAGTACAAGGGAGAATAGAGAGACATAAAAGAGAAGTGGAGTTCACGGCTGTGAGTGGGCAGAAAGTTTGTTGTACATAGGAAAAGAAAAACACAAGGCCATTGCTCTACTGTGGTTTAATATTTTCCCTTTCTATTTTTCTTAATTATTTTTATGGGTTTTAAGAAACTCAATCATATGTCTTGCTAATTAATTTGTAGCTAGAGTTTTATGTTGAAACCATTTAAAGTATTGGACCAATTGAATCGATTTATTTGATACAGACTATTATGATTTGAATAAGATTAGTTACATGATTTTGTTTATTGATTTATTGAAAAATTAGTTGTTGCTTCACTGATTCTTTACAATACAGTAACCTATGTGCGGAATTAATAGGATAGCAAATATATTTGCCTACTTATTTGAGATTTCATGCTTGGGTTAAATCCTTAGATGGGGTATGCTTAGAATAACCAGGTATTATTTGTGAACCTATAATTAGTTTCTTATAATTTTCTCGCTAACACAATTAGATGGTGTATGCTGAGACTTAGAGCTTTTGATGCGCCATGCTTAGGGTGTCCCAGTGATATTTGCGACTCTAATACATATAACGGGTGATGTCGATAGAACGAACAATAAATGAATATTCAAGAGCTATGTTTCACTTCAGTAATTAAATAGAAATAGTGTTGGATACTGAAAACCCTGGTTACTGTTTCTCCCATTTGATTTATTTAGTTTAGTTTATTTTTCTTGTTTTAACTTTATTCCAAAAGATCCAAAAATATTTTTTCTGGTTAGTTTATTAAGAATATTGATTGCAATATTATCCCCGCTCCATGTGGGTTCGACCCGTACTTGTCGTTTTCTGCATTGTAGACACCGTGCGATTGCGGTTATTTATATAGGGTTTCCAAATCCTATCAATTTTTGGCGTCCCTGCAGGGGAGCGGTTATGGAATATTGTAATTAGTAATTTTAATTTTCTAATCGTAGTTTAAGTTTTTTTTTTTTATTTATTTTGTATATATATATATATATTTATTTATTTTTTTTAGGATTTTTAGTTCTTTTTGACTAGTTTTGTGTCTTAGAATTTTATTTCAGGTACCTTTGAGGTTGCTCCTGGTCGTCTAGCTCAAAAAAATTCGTCTGCTGCAGAATATTCACGGGTTTCTTGCTTGTGAGTTATATATTGAACGATTTGGACAGGTTGGACGTTCATTACCCTAAATTGTGAATGTTGATACGAGGTACTAGTACTGCTTTTCGAAGTGGGAAAATACTTAGTTGAGTTCTTTGAACTCTTCCGTTCCAATTATAGGGGTAGGCGCAATTATTTTTATTTTTATTTTATTTTATTTTGTATATATGGAGTCTGTTTGCATGATTGATTCTAGCACCAATAGTATTAATGACCCGTTAGAGGCTTGCTTGGACCATTTTGGAGCCTACTACGATGAGGATAGGCATTTAGAAGAAGTTAATGCGTTGTTAGATTCTGCACCCGTTTTGGATTATGGAAAATGGCAATGTAAACCTGGTGATGATGTATGTGTTAATTCCGATGAAACTGTATATAGGTTTAACCACTTAGAGGTTGTTTCTAGACCCTTAGACTTCCAAAAGTTACCTAATTTAGGGTTAGAATTATGTTCTTCAAAAATTTTGTTGGATTACTTTGCATCCAAATACCCATAGGACTTGCCTGTTCCTGAAACTGTGCATGAACCAATCAATATTTCCACAATCCCAATATTATCCTCATTTTTTGTTCTTTACATACTTTCCAGTGTAGTAAAAACTTGGTTTGGGGGTAATCCTCTATTTTTGATAGCTTCAGTATCTCCGTGTTTCCATGATATAATTTTGAAACTGTCATTTGTATATATTTTATTTTGTGTTGATCCCCAAATTTCCAGGTTGTTAGTGTATGGGGATCCTTTCTGTACATACCTAGTAGGCAGATTTTTATTTTTATTTTTTTTGTTTTTATTTTTTTTGTTTTTATCTTCTCTTTAGACTTTTTATTTTCTTTTTATTTTTGGTGTTCTTTGTTATTACTATCGTTTGATATGTGTTACAGAGAATACTGCTTTTCTTGCGTCAATCAGGTGAGATGTTCCATTCTCTTCTCTTTGATTTGCATTTGTTTCTCTTATTTATATTTATTTTATACCATTCTAGGTTGCACAGTTTAAAACATTGTGGACAATGTTAAATTTAGGTTTGGGGTAGAGTTTTTAAAAATTGATGCCAATAAGAAACTCCGAAATTTAGAAACTTATGAACAATTCAGGATGACACTAACCATTCTAGGTTGATGGAAACATAGCTCTTATCTGTAGGAATTGGTGTGCCCAGCTAAATGGTCTATTCATATCTGGATGCACTCAGGTGTTAGAGATAACATGATAATCATTGAACAAGCATATCTCGGAATCATCATAATCATATCACTTTCTATTTTTATTTTTACAATTTTATGTTTCTCTAAGTGATTTGGTGGGGCCCTAGTATTGCCATAAGGTCGTAGCTCGGATGCGTTAGAATTTTAATTTTGTTGAAAAAAAAATGAAAAAAAATTGAAAAAAATGACACTTTAACAACAATATGTGTGTGTTCTCCCTGTCTCTGTCGCCTAAGCAAGCGTGGAATGCAGGATCCATGGGAAGTATCATGTGATCTGCCAAAAAAAGTAGCATACCCTTAGATTCAAAAGATCTAATCATATCATCGTAAAAAAACAAAAAAAAATTATGTATATAAATAATAATAATAAAAATAGGAGCATCCGAGCCGGACTTTATACTAATATTTTGGGAAACACCGTTCACCTTAGTCAACAGATGCATCATTAATCACTTTTATATTCATCTTCTAATCTATCCTTGTGTTTGAATTTGATTGATTTCGAGCAATGTGAATTATATCCAGTTTTGGATGTTCAATGATTATTTGAGTAGAGTTTTGCATTCGTATATGAATTTTAGTACGCGGAGTGCAAACTTGTGTACAAAAATTGGATTCATGCAGGGTAATGATTCTTATAGTTAGTATTCCAACTAAATAGTTTGTTTAGTGTCTATCCTCAATCGTTCACAGGTAGCTAAAAGTTGGAGTAAAGGTTTTGTGGGTATACCTCTTGTAAACCCTCACGAGACAAAACTCGTCCGCTAAGTCCACTTAGGGTTTTAAAGGCTTATTACATATTCTAAATGTAGTCGCGATTCCTGCGAAGTGAGTTAATAATATAATCATATATACATGATTATGACAGGTGATGATTTCACTTACTTGAGCAAGTTTTTATTTGAGTAAAATGCCGAAAATCAATCGTTATGTGGAGCAATGGTTTTGTTGTTTTCTTTATTGATGTGGAAGGAGTTGACAATGGTGTATGAGTAATAATTGATTTTCCGAAGCAAATGAGGTATGTTTGATGAATTATGTGTATTGTTGTGGGGATCAAAATTGTGATTGTTCAATCTTAGAATAAATATGTGCATATGTAGATGGTGGATTTTTTAACGAAGGATAAAATAGTAAAAACCTACCTAGCAGTAGAATCAAAGAAATAATATAATTTTATCTATGTTATTAACCCGACATCAAAAGCATAAAATTCCACAAGAGAATTAAAATATTCCGCAAGAGAATTAAAATATCGAACGCTCACTACAGGTATCTCACACTGATCCTTTACTCTTTCTGAAAATATACATATGATATTAGAGCCTCTCTCGGCTGAGCTCTCAATATTCTACATACAACACAAGATTGTACAACACAGTGCTTACTCCTCTACAATGATAAGACAACTCCTAGATAAATTAATCACTAGTATAGAGTATCATTGTCCTCAAAGTATCGCTGGTGTTGATTACAATTGTTTCCCAAATGATCTTTTATTATACAATAAGCATCCTGAACACCTCTTTGTTCCTGAGTGGATGTTAATATTCATAGATAGATTGCCTACTAGTATAGAGCAACTTAGTTCCTTTTTATATTCACTGGTTGAATATTTAGAGTGACTTTACATCAATATTCAAACTCTAATTGAATAACATTGGTTGTATCATAACGCATAACAAGCTGCTCACGGATGCAGTAAATCGAAACATCACATCTGTGTGTAGGCACTAGGTCGCCGTCACGCCAAATGCAAAGCTAATGCTCCAATAATGATTGGTCGAGCTTAAACAATACACAATTTCAATATTGGTCGCATTAAAATCCCAATATTGGTTGAAATACAACAAAACCCTAATATTGGTTTCTGACACATCGTCATATCACCTTGCAAAAACGTGACAATGGGTGTGGAATGGGGCAAAATGTTCTAGACAACATATGTTCCCCTATTTGTCCACTACAACATACTAAAAGGGCATCTTATTACGAGTAACGGTCTAAGAGATACAGTCTAAAACCTACATGAACTACAAGCTAAAAGCTGTCAGAATTTCATCTGGAGGGTTACTGTTTGCTCCCTTTTGGCGACCGAAACGAGCTCAACACCCAAATCCTTGCGCGTAGGGATGTATCCAGCGATTTTCCAATTTTGAATTGGGCTGATAATCGAAAACGGACATTGTATGAAGAATCTATAGTGTGTTTACAAAAGGACGTCATGTCTAACATTTTCATAAAAAACTAATACCCATGGGTGAAAATAACAATAATGCTCTTCAAAGCATAGCTTCGAAGAGCATATCTTTAAAGAGAAAATAAGAGAAAAAAATAAAAAATAAGAAAAATAGGGAGATTGTGGGACCGACACTAACCGGCTTGCCGGTCCCCACTCCCATATTTTCTCCAAAAAAATTTTGATCTATTTTATTTTAGGGTTTCCTCTTTCCATTTAAACTCTTATGATCTTTTTACCAAAGCATAAATTATCTTGCTTCAAAGACCGTAGCTCTGCGGAGCTATATAGAGACGACATGGTACGCGAAGCATAGTCCTACTGACTACTAAATTCGTGCTTAACCCATAATTGAACCTACCTTTGACCGGTCCCACCATCTTGGTCGGTCCTCCTTCTCTGGGATTCCCCCTCTTCTCTAGATGGTCTCTCCATTAGTCAGTCATCCACCATTGGTCTGTCTGCCATTGGTTCATATGGCATTGGTTCATCTACCATGATTCATCTGCCATATTAAGGTTAATTTACTTGGTCTCGCTACCAATATTTAAAATAACCTAAATTTTATCTTACTCTGACGAAACTAAATATTTTACAATCGATAGCACCCATTCGACTTGGTGCTCGCACGACACAGCGCTCGTGCGATTTAAGGCTCAAACGAAAAGCATCATTCGAGTATCATTGCACCTCATCTTCCATGATGATATGGCATAATGTAACATTAATTAGACTCTCTACGTCTATGATCCATCAAGCATCGCTGCTTGTTTCAGCATACAACTTATGCTTCATCTATCAATGAATCAGTATGCTAGACTCATCAATATATTAAGAGTAGAAGTCTAGCTAGGTCAACGACTGACCAATTAATATATGTCTACAAAGTAGACTCAACCATGCTCGTGACATAAATTATGTCACATGGGGGGATATTCACTAGGGTTTTGGTCTGGCGGCCTACAACACGTGCGGTGTAACGATACACCCATGACGAGAAAATGTAAAAGTCATGTCGAAAGTTGAAGAAGTGAAGGGAATAGTGGTTGCACAACTGTCAAGTCCCACTCACACGACGGAGTCGGTTTTCACCATGATTTCCACTTCTCTACTCTTCCACTTCTCTAAATTTTTTAACCTATAGTGTGTTAACTTCTTCTGCTATAAATGGGTTCTTCAACCTATCGAAAAGGGGGACAGGAGTTCAATCTCATAAGAACTCAAAGGATCATAGAGCTATCATTCGTCTTTACAGCAGTTGAAACACATACCATCATTGACATTCAACCTCATTGATGTCAATACATTCTCTGTTTCCCTCCCTACAGATCAACCCTTCTCCTTCCTTTGAAACGAAATTGGAACGGTCATTTCTTGATTTAGTCTGATTTCGTACAGATTGATCTCTTGAATCTTAAAAATTACTTATATAGTACAAATGTTTGATGTTAAGCGATTTGGTTTTTAATCTATTTGCTATTTAAGTGATTTGCTTCGACTGACATAACTTGATCCGCCATTGCTCTCACTAGCATTACCAACATTACCCCTTCTTTACTATTTCCATTTTACCCACAAACAACGTGGAACAAGATATTAGGAAAATATACTTATCGTTTGTGACAATAAAAATGTGACTCATGTAAGATTGAGACTTATGAGATAGAATTTGAAACCAAACCAAAAACTGGGAGAATAAGGAATCTTTTTAAAATAAATATCTATATCAACCCACGTCAAGAAATGAACATAATCTTGAGTATGATGTTATTTATTATGGTTATATTAAACCAAGTCTAATGGATCAGAATTGCAAGGATACTAAATGCTATTAACAATGCTTCCCAAGCTAAGTTAATTTGATTTGAGTATACAGTGGGAGGTGGGTAGATATTGGTGATTTACACCATGTTTGTTTTGATGTTTTATTGCTCAAAATTTACAACGAAAAATTCAAAAAATAAAAAAAAAGGTATTGAGAAATACTCACATCACTAAAATTCTCGGTAGTGGTGTGGTCTCAAAGTTTACTTCAGGTAGAATTATCTGACTAAAGATATTCATACTTCTGAAATAAGAAAGAATATAGTTTCCTCCTATCTTGTTATAAATAAGATTAGGATTAAAAATTTGTGGAACTTAATCATTGCACTACTACTACTGATATATTATGGATTGTTTGAACATATACTATAATTTTATCATAACATGACTTGAATTTTGAAAGTTGCAATATGTGAATTTATCATGCTTTTATGAAGATAATTATTTACTGATGAGTATGAGCATGTTGTGTTTTCTCTAAACTTTCCAATATTTTTTTGATTAACATGTATGTAATCTTATGAAGCTCACACCAAAGCATGTGGACTCTCAAATCATGCTAGTTTTCAAATGTCTCAACTGTAGTAAAATATTTAAGAATTTTATAAGAAATTCGTTGGTGTCTAGAATAGTCTATCTTGATGACCAAACCTCATCATTTAAGTAGTGAATTGAGCAATGATGTCTTCACGAAAATTGTTTGTCTATCCGTCCTCTATATTGTGTCTAAGGGTTTTTGAATTTGGATCTTTTGTTCATGAGTTATGACTAAGAATGCAAATCCCTACAATATGAATTTTGCTAATTTAAAGCAAGGAATAGCGGGAGTTTCTTACCCTATGTTGCACCAACTATGAAATTAGATTAGAAGAACTATAATCGAAGATTACATGGTCATTGCGAATAAACCTAGTATTGTGTAGGTAGTAAGACTAAGAACTTTGTTCCTAATCATAACTTTGCTTAAAATACTTAGCTCTTCATATTTTTAATCTTTGAAAAAAGATTTTTTAAGAGTCAAATGTTTTAGTTTGGAAGAATATGCATTGATGTATTTTAATACTTTTTTTCATTTTAATAGACTAACTTCCACTTTTGTCTTGTTGATGTTGTTTTTACGATGCATGATTTGTTGTATATCATAAGTAGAAACAATGTACTTGAATGTGTAAGTTAATGGAAAAATCTATATAGACCAAGCATGAAAGATTTTGCAGTTCCCACAAGAACTTATTGTATATAAGATATATATATATATATATATATAATGAAACAAACTTTGTTACTATTGAATGAAAAAATAGTCTACTTGATAGTTCAAATGATTTTGGAATTGATAAAAGTGAAATGTGTAACATTTTTTGTTTTATATATATAAGTTATTTTTTGAATTCATATTCTAACTCATATGATGTTAATGAACCAAAGATCATGCTTAGTTACTGTTTGACATGAAAGAATTAGGTAAATATAGTGTAAAATGTTTAATTGAATTTGTTCTTCTTTTGTATCTATTTCATTACAATGAAAATAGATTTTTGAAAGACATAAAAATATATATAGTTCGACTAGTTTTCACTTATTTGAATTAGTGCTAATATAATTGAGACTGTGCATGATTGTACTAGAAGAAAACGAGTATGGTAGCATTATAAGTTTCTTTGATATGTAATATGTATATTTCTTCTATAATGGGTGTTTAATATATTGCTTATATAGTGGGGGTTTATATGTAAATCAATCCTGGTATGGAAAATGGTAAAGCATTGAGAAGGTTATGAGGTGTTTGAAATGAACCTTAAACCTAGAAATAAACTATAGAAAGTTGCATACCTTAAAGGATATCTCGATGTTGATTGGGATATCATTTCCAGATGAATCGATTAAGTCCTCTAGTATATTAAGGAATACCAGACGTATCAATCCAATGCGATAGTACGATGATAGACACATTTTTATGTCTGAATTGTTCTTAATTCTCTTTATTGTTAGTGGTGAATTTTGTACTTATTGTGTTATTTTATGTGTTTGTAGGAAATAAACTTTTGTGGAAAAGTTGGCTTAAAAAGTGCTAAAGGAACCCATAAAATTACTAAGGGAACCCCAGTTGGATAGAGGCACCCCCCTTTTTCTTCACGTTTGAAGAAAATTTTGGGGGGAAATATTTTCTTTACCCGCGCAATTTTCTGGGGAGAATTGGGGAGAGATTTAGTATGAGTATACACATAATTGGATTGATACTACCATGTTACGGTTAAACAGGGGTGGAAAGACTTTCGGATTCGAAAAAAAAGGTGGTCTTTATCGATGTCGAATAAAATAGGGGTTGGAGATATTCACGAAATTTTCTGTGGATTGCGTAAATTGCAGAGTGTTTGACTCTGTCTGAGATGTGTACTGCACGTGTTTGGGGAGCTTGAGCTACTAGTTGAAGAGTAATTGAGAGAGTATTGACAGGTACAGACACAAACACATGAAATAATGGAAAAAAAAATATTCCAGAGTTATTTTTCTTAATTGTGAGAAGATATGAGAATTAATTTCCAGAGATTTGGTCCTGGCGTATCTAAATAGGTGTTGAGGGAGCGATAGGGGGATATAGAGAGTTTGGGGAAGAGTTGAGAGATAGAATCGAGGAAATTAAAAGTTGCAGAGAAAGTTTTCTGCTGCTGCTACTGAAGAATATCAAGAACACGAAGAACAGACTGCTAAAAACAGTCATTTTTCAATAGTATCTGTAACAGTCGATTCGCAACACTTAGTTTAAATTTGCAACACTTGATTTGTAACCGAGAATTCGTAGCGCCTATAAAGCATTGCAAATTCTCGGTTTTTATTATTTTCTCTCATTTTCATACACTTTTAAGCTATGAAATATTATTTTGAGAGAGTACATCATGAAGAGCTAAACCCCAACTTCTGGGACGACGGGGGAAGCCGGATTTCCATAATAAAGTGATAATATTTTATTTAATATTTGTTTTAATTTCTTTATATGATTTTCGCATTAATTTAAAATTGAATTTAGTGATTTCTATTGATTAGTTGTGATTTAATTTGATGGTACATGCTTGGTCTAAGGATATTTGATGTTCCATTCTTAAGATTTACGATTAAAATTGTAAAAAAGTCTAACTATCTTGGCAAGATTAGAATCAACTTGAATGTTAAAGTTACACAATTATTATAAATTAAATCTCTTAATATTGGTTTTCGGTGGAATCCTTAGTCTCAGTTTCTCTACAATCTTGAAATCAACTTTTAATTGAAATTGTTATTTTTAGTATTAGAAATTAAGTCTAAAATTAATCTTCACAAGTCTGAGTGAACGGATAATTTTTTTCACCACTTTACTAAAACCATCATACGATGGCTATTGCAAGAGTTGAGAACGTTAGTTACAATGGTAAGAGTCGACATATATGGTGATAGAAAGGCATTGTTGATGCTATGAGAATGGATTATATATGGTCTGAAAAGAGTTTTCTTTGACGAAATGATTAATAAGAAGGTGTGAATACATCTTATGGGATGAGGTTGATGCTCATTAAGAATTGATTCATCTGTGATGGAAACCACCTAGAAATGAGTTCAAAGGGAATAACAATTCACAAATGATATGAACATAATTTTTCGTCAAAGACACCCAATCTCTAACCCAAGATCCTGGAAGTAAGTTCAGAAATTTATCCGTACTTATGAATAGAAATTCCAAAATATATGTTCCAATGGGACAAACAAGTCACGAATAATATGTATATATAAAATCATGCTTTTGAGATTTGATCACACGACCTGATATCCTGAAGCGAGTTAAGGTTGAGTTTTTTATTTTTAAAACTTTTAATGATGTTTATATTTCTTAGAGTGGGGTACTCAGTTGCAGGAGTACCCTTGATTGACTCACCTATATGAATGTAAAAATGTGGCCGCTTTCTATGAAAATATGGGTAGTTCTCTGGATCATTTAATAAACCGGGATACAAGCATAAGGTCGTATTGTGGTGACTTGAGACTTTACACTAGTATTGATGTGTGTGTTAAACAATCTTTTTTATCTCATAGAGTTCAACGAATTATGTTCACTTTATATGGTCAAATTTTTAGGAGAGTCTAACACTATGTAAAGGTCAAAATCAAAAGATACCTTTATTTATGGATATCACTATATATATCTTGCCAAACATTTTTAAAAATATACATGAGGGATTATTAGAAATATATTTAAAACCAAAATTGATTTTCGTTTATTCTCGTTAAGACATTTTTAATAGTCATTTTCATTAATGATGAATTTTATTTAATATAAATATCTTGTAACCTCCTATTAGCCATTATATGTCTTAATATGGTAATTAAACAATATTTATGTTTTATTTAACTTTTTTTAATATGGCTACAAAATCAGATTTGAGTAGGAGAAAAAAGAAACTTTCTTTTTTTTGTTTCTGAATAGAAGTGATATTGCAAAAGTGATTGTACAAAGGTTTTATTCGTCTTTTATCTTGGGGACGACGCGTCATCGAAGAACTGGTTATATAATTTTAGGTAGGACCATACAACGACTTAAAAAAATGACGTGGTCGAGATTTAGTCATAACATTATTCGTTTGATTTTTTGTAATTTTTTGGCAGGCTATTTTTTCAGTAACTGTTCCAATAGATATGGATTGAACTTCGCCTTTACAAGTGATGGTCGAGATGCATTCTCATAAGTTGCATTTGACGGTTGTATAAGGTTATTAACTTATGGATATTGGGTTAACTTTATCCCATCTAAATTATACTAGAAGATAGGCTATAAGTATGAGTGTCACAAATAAAGAATTTGGTCTCTAAAGAACAAGGTAAGATTATTATTATCAAGTTGAAATTTAAATGGAAAAAACTGTTGGAATTACTTTCACTTAATAACTGACCTATCTTTTGTGTATAATTCTTGATCACTTTGAGATCATATTTTATCGAGGTTGTGTCGGGTCATGCTCTAATAAGGAACAAAATAAAGAAAATGAGTCAAAAGCATCGTTGTATGCATCATAAGTTCATATTATGTACACCTTTCGTCCCATTTTGCACATCCTAAATAATGCTTTCTGGCGTTCTAAATATATTGATAATTTCAGTAATTTTTTTTTATTTTAGAACACTAAATTTAAATTTTTAGTTTCACGACCTTAAAAAATATTGCCGCTCCAATATCAGAAAACAAAAATACTAAAATAAATAAAATAATAATGATATAGAAGAAACACTGGATTTCTCTTAGTTTTTTTTTTTTTTGTAATTTTTCTGACTTTTTCAACACGGATACCGAATACGACCGAATTGAGATTTAAAAAATAATAATTATATATACTTTATATTTTATTACGTAATTTGGATTGTCATAAAACTCCAATCGGATTGCCAATCATTCCAAGTCTTTTAGATTTATTTTGAAAACTTTTTACATCAACGGTTCATAATGAGTGTCAATCCAATTAGCATTTTGTGGCAATCCGATTGGCATTTTCTGAGAGATTGAGCGATATTTCGATTCACATTGAGTGCCAATCGAACTGCTTCTCTCGTTAGGATTCTAAGCTATCTTCCATGAAACCTTAAAACCTTTTTTGGAAAAACTATGGATGATCTCAACTTAGAAGCCATTAGACTTGACATTCCACACTGTTTTCAAGCTTGGAATAGCTTGGATTCCACCATAACACTTACTCTAAATTCAATCAATTGATTAGATATAGAGTAATTTCATGTTTGGGTCATAAATTTTGGTACCTATTTGAGTTTGGATCGTAAGTTTGTCCATTTTAGTGTTTGGGTTGTTGACCCGTCAGTCAATAAGGTCAAATGGTCAAACTTTTAATATCTTTTAACTCCGTTAATTTCATTAGTCGAATTAATTACAGGTTTACCAATAATAATTTTCAATGAACGATTATAACCAGATCATCTTAGACTCACTTTGCGGCAGAGATAAGCGCATGTATCAGTTTAAAAATAAAAGTGTTTGGAATGAACAGTCAAATATTAATAATGTGTATGGTTAAATATCTAACTAAGGTTAAGTATATAAAAAAAAGTTACATGGATATAGATGGTGGATTTTTAAAAAATGATAAATTAGTAAAATCATCTCTACCCAGTAGTAGAATCAAAGAAATGATATTGTATATGCTACTGAGGCATACAATTCATATTTTATATTCCGAAAGAGAATTGAAATATCGAATAATTCATATTTTATATTCCGAAAGAGAATTGAAATATCGAATAATTCATATTTTATATTCCGAAAGAGAATTGAAATATTGAATAAACATAAATTTTATATTCCGAAAGAGAATTGAAATATCGAATGCTTACCAGGGACAACTCCTAGATATATTGCACACTAGTATAGAGCAATATTGTCCTCATACTATCACTGTTGTTGATAATTATTCGTCCCTAGATGATTTCTGACTATTCAAAATAAACATCCAGAACACTTGTTTATTCCTTATTGGATGTCAATGCTCCTAGATAGATTGTCTACTAGTATAGAGCGACTTCATTCCTCTTTATATTCCCTGGTTGAATATTTAGAGTGATTTTACATCAATATTCAAACTATAATTGAGTAATACTGATTTATCATAACGTACAACAAGCTGCGTACGGATGCACAAAGAAGAAACACTGCGTGTTCGTAAGTCACCGTCACGCCAAATGAAAAAACCAAAGCTTTGATAATGATTAGTCAAGCTTGAATAACATAATCCCAATGTTGGTAGTATTAAAAGTCCTAATATTGGTTGAAATACAACGAAACCCTAATATTGGTTTCCGACACATCGTCATATCACCTTGCAAAAACATGGCAATGGGTGTGGAATGGGGAAAAATATTTTAAACAACATATGTTCCACTATTTTTCCAGTACAACATACTAAAAGGGAATCTTATTCCGAGTAACGGTCTAAGAGATACAGTCTAAAACCTAGATGAACTACAAGATGAAAGCTGTCAGAATTTCATTTGGAGGGTTACTTTTTGCTCGGTTTTGACGACCAAAACGAGATCAAAACCTAAATCCTTCTGCGTAGGGATGTAGCCAGCGATTTTCCGATTCCAAATTGGGGCTAATCCTCAAAACAGACATCGTATGAAGAATCTATAACGGTTTTACTAAAGGACGTCATGTCTGAAATTTTCATAAAAATCTAACACCCATGGGAGTAAATAGCAATAATGGTCTACAAAGCATAGCTTCAAAGACCATATTTTCGAAGAGCATGGCTGTAAAGAGTAAATAAGAGAAATAAATAAAATAATAAGAAAAATAGGGAGATTGTGGGACCAGCGTCAACCGGCATGGACGGACGATCTCCCTTGTCCGATCCCACTCCCATATTTTCTCCAAAACTTTATTATTCTATTTTATTTTAGGTTTCATCTTTCCATTGAAACTCTTATGCTCTTCTACCAAAGCCTAAACTCTTTTGATTGAAAAATTATAGCTCTGCAGATCTATATAGAATGGTCCCGCTACCATTAAATTAAAAGATTATTATTTTAATATTCCATAAATTTTGGTTTTCCCACCAATTGTCTTTACACCAAATCCTCTCCTTTAAATATTATTGAAATATTGTTAGAGAGACGACATGGTACTGGAAGCATAGTCCTATTGATTACCAAATTTGTGTTTAATCCATAATTGGACCTACATTTGACCTGTCCCACCACCTTGGTCGGTTCTTCTTCTCTGGAATTCTTTCTCTTCTCTAGTTTTTCTCTACACTAGTCATTCATCTACCATTGGTCTGTCTGCCATTGGTTCATATGCCATTGGTTCATCTTCCATTGCAAGGACTGGCCATATACAATAAGGACTCGGATTTCATCATTGTTTCATTCTTGCCCGCCTTAGGAACACATTAACTAACGCGAACCTAATTCTTAAAATTTGACTAGAAAAAAGACTGATAGGGTATCGAGCTTATTGGAAAGTCATTTAAAATGACTGTATTGGTTACTCTGTTAGCCTAACTTAAAGTCCAGGAAGATTATTTTAAGTAGATTTGAGCCACCTTGTAACCCAAGGAAACGTTGCCAAAGAGGCAGGGTTATCAAAGTTACTTAGAGCTTATCCTGTTTATATTCGACTTAATCTAATTCAGATCGTTCTAAGAGATCTGCAAAAACAGTAACTAGTTGCCTTTTGGAAGAATAAAAGTTGGTCTAGAAACAATCTAAGTGGAGCTATCATGATTTTTGTTTGATATATTTAGTAGGTTTGATTTGGTTGAGTCGGCCTTGTTTATGTATGTTTAGAACCCCCTTCTGTTAGGATTTATTTTCTTAGATTTTTTGTAGGAAGTTTTTGTCAGAAAATATCGAATTGGTATTATGAGGACCAATACAATGAATATCCGACTGAATTTCAAAATAGACATTATCCGTACAATCAACATGGAGTGGATAGTAGTCGGGACCACCACCAACCTTTTGGAGGTTATTGCTCATACCAGGGTGATCCCATTTACTATTCATATACACACTCGTCATATGAACACGAAAATGAGCAAAATTTGAGTTCTTTGTCTTAGAGGGATGCCCTAAAGCATGTGCGATCTAGCACTCATCATGAACCTATTATGCCTCTATAAGAATTACTCAAGAAGTTATCTGAGATGACACATAGGTTTGAATTAAGTGTTAGAGAAACAAACAGTAGTCTAACTCTTTCTCTAGAAAAATCACACGAGCAGTTGCGATATAGTACTCCTTATGATCCATTTGTTTCTCTAGAGGATTCCCTCAAGAATTCGACTGAGAATACAATTAGAATTGGTAACACTATTTATTTAAAAGAGGTTCAAACATATTCATATTATTATAATGATGAGGATAATATTGACGAAGAACTTGAAATATACAGGCATAGTGATCAGGAAATTTTCACTCCAATTGTGCTTCATGATGATAGTGTTATTTCTGGTTCAAATTCAAATAATTTTAATGATTATTCACCTATTCAAAAGGAAGAGGATTTGAGTATAGACACCATTGTTTTAGACGATGTAGAATTTTCTTGTTTTGAAGCCGATAATGGTTTAAAGGAACGAGTTTGTCCTGAGACTAATGATTTAGAGTCTAACTATTCAAAGACAATAGTCTCTGACGAAGATGATAAAATCTTAGAGAATTTTAATGTGATAGAGGATGATTTGATTCAGGTTGATAGAATAGTTTCCCCAATGGATTTTGTTATCCTAGACACCCAACCTTTTCAGGTCCCAGAGGCTCAAATACCAGTAATCTTAGGTCGTCCCTTTTTAGCTACATATAATATCGTCATCAATTATGGAAATGGAATAATTAATTTTTCTTTTGGTAACATGACTGTTGAACTGAATCTATTTAGTATGAGTAGACAACCTTCTTGTAAGATCTATGATTTAGAAGAAGTGAACATAACTAGTACTTCAGTTCAGAAATCTTTGCCAAACACTTTTTTAGAAGATCCATTAGAGAAATCCCTAGCCCACTTTGGGTTTGATGTTGACGATGATAATGTTATTAGTGAGGTGAATACTTTGTTAGAGTATGCACCTTTGACGGAAACTTATAATATATGGAAAACTAAGTTTGAACTTCTACTAGTTTATAAATCTACCTTATTTCCTTCTATAGAGGAAGATGAGTGCAGTTCTGACCTTAAAGAACCTAGAATCCAACCAACGGTTTTTAGTCCATCTGAGAGTAATGTCCACCCTAAGTTTGGGGGTACCGATGATTCTTGTGATTTTCAAGTATCCCTGCTTAAAGTCCCTCACTTGGGGTTTGACATTTGCACCTCTACCATTTTTCAAGATCATCTTCAAACTAGATTCTCTGAGCCTGTTGATGTCCAAAAAGAAGTTCAGTTGTTAAAAACCCATCCTCTGGTCGATGTGGTTCACCTAGGCAATAATACCAAGATTGACTTTGTTTTCCCACCAAATTTTTTCTACCAATTGTGGGAACGTTTAAATTTCAAATGTGTCAGTTATTAAGTTTTAGGACTAACCCTAATTACTTTAGGAGATTAGAATCGACACATTTTCTTAATAATAACCACCCTTTTCATAGTAGTCAACTGTGTGAGTCAAATCTTATTGACTTTGAGGATCCATAATTATTCAGGTTATTATTATGTGCCTTAAATTTATTAGTTGTGTTTTTCCAGACTCTACAACCTGATCCTACGGATCCTGCCTATGAGGAAATTCATCCTAAAGAGATTTATCTAGACCCTTTCATAGATCCCGAACCTTAACCACAACTAGTTGTAGTTATCTTAAACAACACACTAGATATGGATAAGGTTATGCTCTGTTTGTTCACTTTTTGTGCCTGCTGCAGTTTCCTTCTATTTTGGATACATTATTTTATTCAGATGACCCACAGTTGTTCCGGCTATTGCTATATGATTTTATGAGGTGACTAATTCCTTCTTAGTCCGCCTAAAGACTTTAAACTTAGCACTTCTTGGGAGGTAACCCATGCTCATGCGACACGGTAATATCCTTCCTTAACTCTTTTCTTCAAGTGGTAACAGTTTCTTCTTGTTCATGTTTTTAATCATTCATCTTTAGAACATTGTGGACAATGTTAGATTTAAGTTTGGGGGTAAGGGAAAAACTTTTAATGAAATATGAAACTCCAAAGTCTAGAACCTTGTGAACAATTCAGAATGACACTAACCATTCTAGCTAGATGTAAACGTAGCTCTTTTTCTATAGGAATTGGTGTGCCCAGCTAAATGGTCTATTCATAAAAGGATTCCTAGCTTAGGTGTTAGAAATAACATGATAGTTATCACCATATCTCAGAGTCTATCTCGACCATATCACCTTATGTTTTTATTTTTATAATTTTTTGTGTTTATCTAAGTTATTTGGTGGGAGCACCAATATCGAATTGTTATCGCCGTCGTAATAAAGTAGAGTGTTTGAGATCAATCCGCATTATAGTATTTTAGACCATTATTCAAAAAAAAAGACACTTTGATAGCAATATGTGTATGTTCTCCATGTCTTCGTCGCCTAAGCAAGCGTGGAATGCAGGATCTATGGGAACTATCATGTAATCTACTGAAAAGAAGCATTCGTTTAGATTCAAAAAATCTAATCATGTTGTTAGTATATTTAATAATATAAAGATAATTGTTTTACTTTCAATAAATCGATCGCTGGGACACTTGTATATACCAGCTGAGTCAATATTAATATAAGGAGTAGTGGGAGTCTATCTCAATCCATTAGGATTCATCCTGGCACTGACCTTCGGAAAGATATGGGAAACACCGTTCACCTTAGTCAACATGCACAAACTTCATCATCTCCATATCAATCTTCTAAATCTTTTCATGTGATTGAACTTTGATAGATACTGAGTATCGTGGTTGAACGACTACCTAAGTAGAGCTTTGTTTTCTTATATATGAATTTTAGTATGCTGAGAGAAAACTCGTGTACATATATTGGACTCATATAGGGTAATGATTCCCATAGCCAAAGAATTTAGTATGCCAACTAAATAGCTTGTTTAGTGTCTACCATCAATCATTCACAGGTAGCTAGAGTTTGGAGAAAAGGTTTTGTGGGAACACCTCTTGAAAATCCTCACGAGACAAAACTCGTGCACTAGGGACACCTAGGGGTTTAAAGGTTTATTACATATGCTAAATGTAGTCGTGATTCATGCGAAAGTGATTTAGGATTTTATTTTATTTCTAGATTAGATTTGCTCGAGGACTAGCAAATAATAAGTTTGGGGGTATTTGATAGACACATTTTTGTGTTTGATTTTTCCTCAATTATCTATATTGTAAGTGCTCAATTTTATATTTATTGTGTCATTTTATGTGTTTGTAGGTATTTTTGGAAAATAAACAATTGTGGAAAAATTAAGCTTAAAAATTTATAAAGGCACCCAACTATGTGATAAAGGCACCCACTTTTCAAATAATTTTTGGTGGGAATTTTTACTCTTAACCTGAGAAGACTTTACGTAAATTGAAGCAACATTTTAATTGGAAAGATTTGCATGAGTATATTCTTGCCAGCATGAGAGTTTTGTTCCTGCACAAAATCAGATACAAGGCAAAATAGAATCTCGTCAAATAGAGTTGGTTGTCGTTAAAAAAATAACAAAAAAAAACTCTCGGCTATTTGATTCGACTTAGAAGCAAAAAATATATTCACTGAGTTCATTTGGCTACATCACTTTTAAAAAGGGAAACAATATCACCAAGATTTTGTTAGGGAAAAGATCAAACCGAAGAAAAAAAGAAGAAGAAGATATTCTCGAGTATTTTCGTTTAACTTCCGAGATTTGGTTCTCATTAAATAAAAAGATTTGGAAGAGAATGAGGGGGATATGGTCGTTGTAGTATATAAAAAGGAGTAGAGGAAGCAAGAGTGGGGGTGGGGGGATGGCTGGCTCTGGCCAGAATCAAAGAAATCAAGAAATCAGAAAATCAGAAAATCTGTTCATGATCGTGATGAAGAAGATGAATAAATCGTTGCCAAAAGGTTGAAGCTTCGGTGTCCAAAAATTTGAAGATTCTGTTGCTAAAGTTTCTAATCTTTGTAACATTTATCTTCAGTTTACAATATATACCTTGTAACAGCGAGTCTGTAACGCCAATATACCGTTGCAAACTCGCTGCTTTTGTTATTTTCTCTTCTTTTCACCTTTATAAACACTTTTGATCCATGAATCATTATTTTGAGCAAGTTATTTAATATGAGGATCTAAACCCATTTTTTGAGGAGACGGAGGAAGCCATTGTTCCAAGAAAAGTGTTATTTTTCTATTTTAATTGATTTTTGCAATTTCTTTTATGATTATTTGCTTTGATTAAAAATTGATTTAAGAATTTTTATTCAGAAGTTGTGATTTCTTTTGATAAAAGCATGCTTAGCCTAGGGTTTTTGATGTTCTATAATTTCGATTTACAATTGTTACTTTGAAAATCTACTTTTGCAACATATTACAATCACTTTAAACGTAAAGAACTGCATGAATATTGATTAGATTGAATCACTTTAATTGGTTATTGGTGAAATCCATAACCTCAGTATTTGAATATTACTTTCATCTTTTGTGTATATTTTCTAGTTTAAAATCATTTTTTAAACCTAAAATCAATCTTCACAAATTCGAGAGTTTGAAACCCATTCTTACCAACATCTACAATCCACATCAGATATTTCTCACCAAGTTCGATGATCCATTTTTGTGCCTGGAAAGGGATCCATCAGATGATGCGATATTGTTAGACATAATACTATGATGATTAAGACGACTGGATAATGAAGTTTGAAGATGAAAGAGACGAAGATGATGCGTTTATTTATATAGAGGATGAACCCTAAAACTTGAGGATTGACACGTATAAGAAGATAAACACTTATCTTATGCAGCTAGTCAAATCAGTTCCAATTGTTACGAAAAACCTAGATACTTTCAATAATACTGAAACAGTACAGGAGACTGGTGGACCACCGACCGACATTGTTAATATCAGTAGAAGAAGAATTTTTTTTTATTCATATATGTATGACCCACGGGTGCTCGGATTATTATTATCATGAACACAAAGGTATTAATGACACAAATATTTATTATTAAGAGTCCAAGACACGATCAAATAACCTAAAACACATAAAAGACGTTTTTGCACTAAGCTTGTTAGACACAATTCTGCATTTCCCTGTACAAAATCGTGATCTAGAAGAAACTGGTAATGAATCTGGGGATAATTTATATACCAAACTCTTTGTATGTATGTCCTATACAACATATCAAAATATCACATTGATCGGTTATATGAGATGAAAGATATGATCAGAGCATCCAACTAAGTCAGAGCTGAAAATTCCTGAATTCTTCCTGACTTCTGTCTTTTTTTCCCTTTTGAGATCCTAAATAAACTCGAAACCCAAATTCTTCCACGTGGGGAGATAGATTATCTCCTGAGCATTAACAAGTTGGGATAGATCATCGAAAACGGACTCCGTATGAAGATTTTATAGCGTTTTCAGTAAAAACCCTAAATCTGAAAATTTAAGGGCGAACGATTATAAAATTCTTCATTAATACACATAAATTTCATTCAATTAATCCTTCAAGGAAGATGAAGATATTATCAAAACACTTAGAAAAATATGTATTTATTTAAAGAAATTTCGGCTTAACTAATAGTCGCATTGAATAAAGATGTTTAATCCTAAAGAAGTAATCACAAATTATGAAAATAAATCTCCTTATGCGTTAGAGAAAGACATGGTAGTTGCGATGCAAGGGATGCTAGTCAGACTAATCATCATTGTCTTTCGAGTCATCGTCTTCATGTCCTTCAGAGTCTCCCGCAGAATCTACAAACTATTTAGATTCTTCTTCAGAATTCTCTTCAGACTCTTCGACCATAGCTTCTTCCAAGACTCCTTCATAATGTCCTCCGATCATGTCTAAATATTTTTTTTATCGCGTTCAAGTCGAAGATCAGATCGATACCGCTTCTCTAATACTTCATTAGGAGGATACAGTTTGGGTTCATAACCAATATGCTCCCAGTCAGAAGATTGATTATCCGCATCGGAATCAGAAGTTACACCATCAACATGAGCATTAGATTTCTTTTGATTATCCTGTGCGAGTCTCTTGCGCTCCAGCCGATGTTGTTTCTCCTGGTACTTAGAAAACTTCCTAGCCTCGGAGAGATCACCTTCAATCTCTTATATCTGTTTTGCTTTTCTTCTTCCGAAGAATCCGAATTAGAATAACCATAACCTGGAGGCGCCATAGCTTACTAAAAAAAATCATCAAGTGATTAAAATCTACTGATCATGTAAAGTCGTGAACAACTATTCGTAAAAAAAATAAAATATGTCGGTGCCGGAAACATGCCGGAAGTACGCTGGCGGTGGGTTAGTCGGTGATTGCTTCAACGGATTTTTTTT
The DNA here is from genome assembly GCA_023531435.1 of Papaver californicum. Taxonomy (NCBI): domain Eukaryota; kingdom Viridiplantae; phylum Streptophyta; class Magnoliopsida; order Ranunculales; family Papaveraceae; genus Papaver; species Papaver californicum. The sequence goes on from JAJJMC010031210.1 coordinate 21,979,965, forward strand.
TCTCTTTTCCCTGCTGGTGATCGGTGATGAAGAGGAATGAGAGAAGGTGGTTGTTCGGTGCTGAAGAAAATAAAAAAATAATAGAGTTTCATCACTTTTATATCAATTGGCTTCCAAATCTTGGTCAAACTAGGATTTCCTCTTTGGAATAATACGCACGTGCTACACACGGGTCAATTTTGGTCCCTCCATCACACGAATCATTAGGGCTATTCATGGAAGGTTTCGGTTCGGTTTCTGGCCAAACCAAAACCGAAACCGGTATATCCGGTTTGCCAAAAAACTTACCAAAACCGAACCTTTAACCGTCGGTTCGGTTTTTAAACGGTTTTACCCGATTTCGGTTTTTCCGTCCGGTTTCGGTTAACCGTTGATTTCTGTCAGTTTTCAAAAACTGACAATACAAATAAAAAACAAAACAAAATAGTGCTTGTACAGAACCAAACAACTTGAGACGGCAAAAACAAAGTAACTCATAACAATTTTATGAGAAGATGATTTCTTTGAGGATTTAGGAGAAAACCCATCAGCGTTTTTAGCAGTTTCGGGTGCATCGGCAGCAGGTGCAACATCAAGAGATGGTAATGGAGATGGAGTTGGTGATGGTGGTGGACCAAAAAGGGTTTCAGGAAGTAAAACATTATCAACTTGATAAATAGCAACTGGATATGTTGAATGTACAACGCTACTTGCCTTAGTCTTACTCCAACCTGAACTCATATATATTGTCCCACCAAGATCAGTAAAATTCAACATGTATTGCCCACAAGCAAATGTAGTAACATGATGAGATTTACTCAAGTTCTTGAAATCAGCTAATGAATAATAATGTGGTAATACATGGAAAAGTATCAAATATTTCAGTTGGTCTGCAGTCAGGTTAGAAAGAAAAGCTGGTTTTTTGATGCTTGAGAATGCTTTATCTTTTGGTACAAAAATTGTTAAACCTTCCTCAGTGTTATTGGCTTGGTTTTGAAAGGTTTCAATGACTTTGGTTTGTTCAAGATAATTGAGAAATGTGTGAAATGGTCCAGCAACTGTGAGTAAATCAGTTAAGTTAACATAATCTGGTGCGGGAACTGGTGCTGGTGCTGGTGTTGGTGATAATGGTGGTGATGGTGGAGATTTAGCTTTTTGAACATTTGTAACACTCACCACGACTAGTAAAATAGCAACAGTGAAGAAAATCTTGGAAACCTGCATTTTGGCTTTAAATCTCTAAACTCCTGCCAAAAACAAGAACGTCCAAATTAGATCCCAATCTATAAAACCCTAACTTTAATAAATATCTGTAATTTGTGGGTTTTATGTGAACACCCAAGGCTCAAAATGCCCTCAATAAATCAGAAACTCAAAACCCACAATTGGATGTTTTTGCTAAGATCTTGACGAGCTACAAATCAACATTTTATGAAAAACCCAAACCTCAAAATGCCTCTAAAATCATAACCCATCATCAAAATTGGATCTTTATGATAAGATCTTGATAAACTACTTATAAGCTAAAACACGTCGTTGTCAAATTGAAAACTAATTAACATTTTAAGAAAAACCCATTCATAGATATGAGATATATAGCAAGAAAAAGTAGATCTAAATGTGAACACAATTGAAAATTACTAACAGAGAAATTCAATATCACAATTGAAAATTACAATAAAGGAAAATTAAAAATCGCAATTAGTGTTCTCAGTAATTCGTACCTGTTTTAGTCATTCCAACACCACTATCAGTAATGGTTAGAGTCTTATTAACTTTATCAGGAACAATCCTAATAAACATGAGCCTCCAATTTACTCTTATCAGTTAATCCTTCGAATCTAATTTTATCCAAAGCATCGGCTGAATTACTAATCAATTTTCTTAAAAAAATCTCTTTGGGACTCGGTGTGGTGGAGGCTGCTGCTGGCTGCTCCAAAAAATTTTGGAAGTGAAGAGATAGGAAATGAGAATTAGGTTTAGGTTTAGTTTATATATGATGGTTAATGGATGGTGTAGATTTAATCTATCAATATCTATATCAACGGTCAGTAATTTTCGGTTTTCCATAGTAGTTCGGTTCGGTTTTGAGCACAAACCAAAACCGAAACCGTTACTATAGGTTTTCAATTTTTTTTTACCAAAACTCTTCCATCACTAAACAGCTCGGTTCGGTTTCGCCATAAACGGTTCGGTTCGGTTCAGTTTCCGCGGAAACCCAAAATAATGTACAGCCCTACGAATCATCCTCGCTTCACCAATTTACGATCTCTAGATGATCCTCTATCATTCTACAAACATTACTACATCGACTATTGTTCCTTCAACGATGATTCAACATCATTGGATGGTTATCAAATCAGGATATCTGGTAATTTTAACGACTAAGCTTGTTAATTTATTTTTCTTATGTCAGTAAAAATCACCATTGAATGCTTATTGCGGCACATTATTGTACCTCACTAAGCAGGGGACTTAATGTAGATGGTGTATTTTAAGAAAGGATAAAATAGTAAAATCATCTCTACCCAATATTAGAATCAGAGAAATAATATTGTATGCTACCGAGACAGAAAATTCATATTTTATATTCCAAAAGAGAATTGAAATATCGAATAAGCATAAATTTATATTCCGAAAGAGAATTGAAATATCAAATGCTTACCAGGGACAACTCCTAGATGTATTACACACTAGTATAAAACAATATTGTTCTAATAATATCACATGTGTTTGTAGTAGTTTGTCCCCAGATGATTTCTAACTATTCAGAATAAACATCCAGAACACTCTTTTGTTCTTGATTGGATGTCAATGCTCCTAGATAGATTGTCTACTAGTATAGAGCGACTTTATTTCTTTTTATATTCCTTGGTTGAATATTTAGAGTGACTTAAATCAATATTCAAACTATAATTGAGTAATTTTGATTTATCATAACACATAACAAGTTGCTCACGGATGCACTAAGACGAAACACCGGGTGTTCGTAAGTCACCGTCACGCCAAATGCAAAAACCAAATCTCTGATAATGATTAGTAGAGATTGAATAAAATATTCCCAATGTTGGTAGTATTAAAAGTCATAATATTGGTTGAAATACAACGAAACCCTAATATTGGTTTCCGACACATCGTAATATCACCTTGCAAAAACTTGACAATGGGTGTATAATGGGAAAAATGTTTTGAACAACATATGTTCCCCTATTTGTCCACTACAACATACTAAAAGGACATCTTATTCCGAGTAACGGTCTAAGAGATATAGACTAAAACCTAGATGAACTACAAGCTGAAAACTGTCCGAATTTTATCTGGAGGGTTACTGTTTGCTCCGTTTTGGAAACCGAAACGAGATCAAAACCTAAATCCTTCCGAGTGGGGATGTAGCCAGCAATTTTCCGATTCCAAATTGGGACTGATCCTTAAAAATGGACATCTTATAAAGAATCTATAGCGTTTTTACTAAAGGACGTCATGTCTGAAATTTTCATAAAAAGCTAATACCCATGGGTGTAAATAAAAATAATAGTTTTCAAGAAAGAAATAAAATAATAAGAAATATAGGAAGATTGTGGGACCGACACTAACCGGCTTTCCGGTCCCCACTCCCATATTTTTTCCAAAACTTTATTATTTTATTTAATTCTAGAGTTTCCTTTTTCCGTTGAAACTCTTATGCTCTTTCTACCAAAGCCTAAACTCTCTTGCTTTAAAGACTATAACTCTGCATAGCTATATAGAATGGTCCCTCTACCATATAATTAAAATATTATTATTTTACTATTCTCTAAATTTTGGTTTTCACGCCAATTGGCTTTTACACCAAATCCTCTCTTTTAAATATTATCGAAATATTGTAAGATACGACATGGTACGCGAAACATAGTCCTACTAACTACCAAATTCTTGCTTAATCCATAATTGGACCTACCTTTGACCGGTCCAACCACCTTGGTCGGTCCTCCTTCTCTGGAATTCTCCCTCTTCTCTGGTTGGTCTCTCCACTAGTCACTCATCTACCATTGGTCTATCTGGCATTGGTTCATCTGCCATTGGTTCATCTGCCATTGATTCATCTGCCATTTTAAGGTTTAATTCAATTGGTCTCGCTACCAATATTTAAAATAACCTCAATTTTTTCTTAATTTGACGAAACTAAATATTTTATAATCGGTAGCACTCACTCGACTTGGTGCTCACTGATGTGGTTGTAGACAGTGGTAAGAAAAGTATCGTTCACTCGGACTTGTGAAGATTGATTATAGACCTAATTCTAATTTTAAACTAGCAAATAAACAAAAGATAAAAACAATATTACAAGATACTGGGAGTCAGGATTCCACAATTTTTCATATTCGAGTGATGCATGTATCAATTCTTAACAATTATATCTCTTTTGTGGACTATATTTCTTTGCCAAAGGTAGATTTCTAAAACATTAATTGTAAATCATAAGCATGGCGCATCGAAAATTCTAAGGATAATCATACACCATCAAACAAAATCACAAATAATCAATGAAAATCATAAATCAATTAAAATAAGTAGAAAAAGTCATAAAGAATCGAATATAGCTACCAAACAAGTGTGAAAAATAGCTTCCTCCATTGTCCCAGTGACGGGGTTTAGCTCATCATGCTTAAAACACTCTCAAAATATTGATTCATGGCTCAAAAAGTGTTTACAAAGGTGAAAAGAATAGAAAATAATAAAAGCAGGGAGTTTGCAACGATGTATGGATGTTACAGACTCAATGTTACAAATCAAGTGTTGCAAATTAAAGATAAACGTTGCAAAGACTAAAAGTTTTAGCAGCAGATTCTTCAAACTCTTGGCCACGGTTTCTGCAACCTTTTAATAACGATCTCTTCATCTTCTTCACAAGCAGATTTTTCTGATTTTTGATTTATTCCTCTCTGGCATCTGCCACCCCCCCTGATAGACACATTTTTGTGTCTAAATTGTGCTCGATTATCTATTTTGATAATGTTCGATTTTGTACTATTTATGTGTTTTTTATGTATTTGTAGGTATTTTTGAGAAATAAATATTTGTGGAAAAATTGGCTCAAAAAATGATAAAGGCACCCAGTAAAAGTGATAAAGGAACACACAAGTTAAATTGGGGGCACCCCTCTTTCAAATTCAAAAACCGAAAATGGTGGGAAACTTGTTTTACGTGAGAATTCTTCTTGATTAGTTGGGAACTGAATTTAAGGGGATTTAAAGTGTGTTTTTGATATCTCAAACTTAAGAGACAATCAAGATAGGTTAAAACACGTCATTCATGAGTGTTGCATGCCGGAAAAAATGGTGGAAATTCAAGTTACGAACGGAAAAGGAAGCACAACCTGTTTGTGATTAAACACGTAATTGGAGTTTGATTTGGACTCTCCATTGAGTCCTTATCGGTTAAGAAAGGTCCCTAGGGTTCACTAATCCTATAAATAGCAAAGAAAACCAAAGAAAAAAGAAGGCAGAGATCACCGAAAAAATTCAGGAGGAAAAGAAAAATCTGCTGATGAAGAACACATGAAGAACAAAAGGCTCCAGAGAACAGTCGGTGTTTTTGTTGCATATTCCTTTAAATTTCTGAAGCTGACAGAGTCTTTTCTTTATTGTTTCTGTCTTATTTTCTCTTCAGCTACACAGTCTGTAACGCTTACAAGCGTATCAAATCTTCTGTGTTATTATTATTTCATCATTGTAAACACTTTTTGAGCTATGAACAATTATTTTGAGAGTGTTTCCAACATGATGAACTAATCACCATCACTGGGGCGACGGAGGAAGCTATATTTCCAATAATAAAGCGGTAATTCTTATTTTATTTATTATTTGCAATTCTTTTACTATTATTTGCTTTGAATTAAAATTGGAAAAAATGGTTTTTATCAATTAGTTGTGTTTTCTTTTGATGGGTCAAGCTGAGTTTTAGAGCTTTTGATGTCTCATGCTTTCGATTCACAACTATTATTTTGAAAACTAACATTGACAATATTTTGGATAAACTGAATATACGAGTTGCAAGATTTTTATCGCTTGAAAAATTGGCTAATGGTGGAATCCTTAGTCCTAGTTCTTCCCATAAATTTGAAATCAATTTTACTTTCATTTGTTTTATTTTTAGTTATTAAAATTAGGTTTAAATATCGAATCTTTACAAGTCTGAGTATCGAACCTTTTTATCACTATATAAAAACCACATCAATTTTTGGCGCCGCCAACACGGACTTGTTTTTAGATTTGTTTTTAGTTTTTTTTTTAGGTTAGTTAGTTTAGTTAGATTTTTATTCTTACTTTGTTCTATTTTACGTTTCTTTGGGTATTTCTCTTTTTGCTACAGGTTTTGGATTTTGGATTGAAAGGAATAGAGCCAAAGACTTTGGTGATTAAATACTTGGATTTAAAGTTAAAGCTTAAAGAACGGAAAACAAGACAAAGAATTTTATTATTAATTAGATTTTTTTTTAGATTTTTTTTGTTTAGAAAATTGTATTAGGAAATTGTTATTATACCTGTAATTTTTCTTTTATTTTTGGACACTTTTTGGACTTTGGACATTATTATTATTTTTAAACCCTACGGGAGGGTAATTTAAATATAAACTGCAACAAGGAAGGACGACAATTACTATATTGTCTCGGCCCCTCAGGTTCGTACACTGACAAAGGAGTCGGTGGCCCGACTCGACTTCAACGGTTCATCGCCCGTCTGGTACGGGAGGTAAGACTCGATCAACCCACGAATCCCCTGCAAGTGGGTTTACTGTATTCCTTCGTGTGCATATATGCTTAGGACCTGAATACGGATTTACTTTTCTAGTAAAGGGAGAGAATTGGCTATATAAGATAAGGACTCAGATTTCATCATCGTTTCCTTCTTGCCCGCTTTAGGAACACGTTACCAAACGCGAACCTAAACCTTACAATTTTGACTAGAAAGAGAGTGATAGGGTAACGAGCTTATAGGAAACTAATTCAAAAGGACTGTATTGGTTACTTTGTTAGCCTAACTCGAAGTTCAGGAAGATTATATTAAGTTGATTAAAGTCGCCTTGTAACCATGGAAAAGTTGCCAAAGAGACAGGGTTATCAAATCTCCCTAGAGCTTATCCTGTTTCTCTTCGACTTAATTTAATTCGGATCATTCTAAGAGGTTTCCTAAAACTGTAACTATTTGCCTTTTGAAGGAATAGAAGCTGGTCTAGAAACAATCTAAGTGGAGCCATCATGCTTTTTGTTAGCTAGATTCAATAGGTTTGATTTTGTTGAGTCAGCCTTGCTTGTGATTGTTTAGAACCCCCTACATGTTAGGATTTATTTTGTTAGATTTTTTTTAAATATATTAAGAAGTTTTTAGAAAATGTCGAACTGGTATTATGAGGAACAATAAAATGAATATCCGACTGAATTTCAAAATAGACATTATCCATACTATCAACATTGTGTGAATAGTAGTCGGGATCACCACCAACCTTTTGGAGGTTATTACTCATACCAGGGTGATCATAATTACTATTCGTACATATACCCGTTTTATGAACATGAAAGTGAGCAAAATTCGAGTTCTTTATCTTGGAGGGATGCCCTAAAGCAGATACAACCTAGTACTCCCTATGATGATTCGAGTTCTTTGTCTTGGAGGGATGCCCTAAAAAATATGCAACCTAGTAGTCCTTATAATGAACCTATTATGCCTCTAGAAGAATCACACGAGCAGTTGCAGTCTAGCACTATTGATCTAGTTTTTTCTCTAAAAGAATTCCATCAAGAAGTGCAATGAGGATACAAGAAGAATCATAAAGGAGATGACTGAGAATAGACATAGGTTCGTATTAAGTGTGAATGAAATTTATGCAAAGAATAATATTTCTCAAAATGATCTTAATTTCCAACATAGTGCTACCCTTGATACTTATTCACCTAGTCAAGAGGACGATGATAGAATTGGTAACACTACTTATTTAGACGAGGTTCAAACATCTTCATATTATTATGATGATGAGGATAGTGTTGATGAATGACTTGAAATATACAGGCAGAGTGATCAAGAAATTGTCACTCCAATTGTGCTTCATAATGATAGTGTTATTTCTGGTTCAAATCCAAATAATTTTAATTATTATTCACCTATTCAAAAAGAAGAGGATTTGACTAAAGATACCAATGTTTTAGACGATGTAGAATTTTTCCGTTTAGAAGCCGATAATGGTTTAGAGGAACGAGTTTATCCTGAGAATACTGTTTTAAAGTCCAACAATTTAGAAACAATAGTCTTAGATAACAAAGATAGACTCGTAGAGATTTCAAATATGAGTGAGGATGCACCACCTGATTATAACCTAGAAGAAGCAATTGACTATTTTCGGGAATCTGACGATCTAGAAATTAGGGAAATTGTGACTAGTCTATCGAAAGACACTGAAAACTCTAAGTTTGGGGGTGACTATCATTCTCCATGTGCTTTACCTTTAACTCTTAGAAAGGTCCCTAACTTGGGACTTGACATATGCACCTCTATCATTTGACAAGATCATCTTCAAGCTAGATTCCCTGATCCTGTTGATATCCACAAAAAAGTTCAGTTGTTAGAAACCCATCCTCTGGTCGATGTGGTTTATCTAGGAAATAATACCAAGATTGACTTTGTTTTCCCACCAAAATATTTTCTTCCATATGCGGGAACGTATGAATTTCAAATGTGTCAGTTATTAAATTTTGAGACTAAGCCTAATTACTTTAGGAAATTTGAATCGACACATTTGCTTAAGAATGACCACCTTCATAGTAGTCAATTGAGTGGGTCAAATCTGATTGACTCTGAGGATCCCCAATTATTCAGGTTATTATTATGTGCTTCTAAGTACTTAATTGAGTTATTCCAGACTCTACAACCTGATCTTGTTGATCCTGCCTACGAGGAAATCCAGCCCATGAAAATATTTTATCTAGACCCTTTTATAGAGCCTGAACCTGAACCACAGCTAGAAGTAGTTATATTAAACAGAAAAACAGATAAGGGTGTGCTCGGTTTGTTCATTTTCTTAGCCTGTTGCAGTTTCCTCTTATTTGTGATAACAATATTTGATTCAGATGACCCACAGTTTTTCTGACTATTGCTATATGATTTCATAAGGTGACTAATTATTTCTTAGTCTGGCTGAAGACTTTAAACTTAACACTTCTTGGGAGGTAACCCATGCTCATGCAACACGGTAATATCTTACCTTAACTCTTTTCCTTCGATTGGTAACCGTTTATCCTTGTTCATGCTTTTAATCATTCATCTTTAGAATATTGAGGACAATGTCAGATTTAAGTTTGGGGGTAAGGGAGAAACATTTTAGTGAAATATGAAACTTCAAAGTCTAGAAACTTGTGAACAATTCAGGATAACACTAACCATTCTAGGTAGATAGAAACTGAGCTTTTTTAAAATAGGAATTTATGTGCCCAGCTAAATGGTCTATTCATAAAAGGACAGAGTTCAGGTGTTAGAAATAACATGATAGTTGTCACCATATCTTGGAGTCTATCTCGACCATATCACCTTCTATTTATATTTTTACAATTTTTGTGTTTCTCTAAGTGATTTGGTGGGCACCAGTATTAAAATTGTTATCACCGCCAGGATGGAGTAGAGTGTTTGAGATTATTTAGACTTTATTAAAAAAAAAAGAAAAAAAAAATCGAGTATTGACACTTTGATAGCAATATGTGTGTGTTCTCCCTGTCTCCGTCGCCTAAGCAAGCGTGGAATGCAGGATCCATGGGAACTATCATGTATGACGCTGATAAGGACCATGCGCTTGGAATTCAATTTGATCCAATCATCTTGTCAGTACATTTATAATTGTCTTCTTTTCAATAAATCGATCGCTGGGACCCTTGTATATACCAGTTGAATCGATATTAGTATTACGATTAAGACCATGTATCTCAATCCATTAGGATTCATCCTGGTACTGACCTTTAGACAGATATGGGAAACACCGTTCACCTTAATCAACACGCGCAAACTTCACTTTGTCTACATCCATATTCTAAATATTTTCATGTGATTGAACTTTGATAAAATTATGAGTATTATGGTTGAACAACTATCTTTGTAGAGCTTTGTTTGCTTATATATGAATTTTAGTATGCTTGAGTAAAAACTCGTGTACAACAGTTGGACTTATATAGGGTAATGATTCCCATAGCCGAAGAATTTATTATGCCAACTAAATAGCTTGTTTAGTGTTTATCCTCAATCGTTCACGAGTAGTTAAAACTTGGAGTAAAAGTTTTGTGGGTATACCTCTTGTAAACCCTCACTAGACAAAACTCGTCCACTAGGGACACCTAGGGGTTTAAAGGCTTATTACATATGCTAAATTTTATCGCGATTCCTGCGAAAGTGAGTTAGGATTTATTTTCTAGATTAGATTTGCTCGAGGACTAGCAAATAGTAAGTTTGGGGGTATTTGATAGACACATTTTTGTGTCTAAATTGTGCTCGATTATCTATTTTGACAGTGTTCGATTTTGTACTATTTATGGGTTTTTAATGTCTTTGTAGGTATTTTTGAGAAATAAATATTTACGGAAAAATCGGCTCAAAAAGTGATAAAGACACCCAGCAAAAGTGATAAAGGCACCCACCAGTTGGATTGGGGGAACCCCTCTTTCAAATTCAAAAACCAAAAATGGCGGGAAACTTGTTTTGCGTGAGAATTCTTCTGGATTAGTTGGAACTGAATTTAATGGGATTTAAAGTGTGTTTTTGAGACAATCAAGATAGGTTAAAACACGTCATTCATGAGTGTTGCATGCCGGAAAAAATGGTGGAAAATTCAAGTTACGGTCGAAAAAGGAAGCACACCCTGTTTGTGATTAAACACGTAAATGAAATTTGATTTGGACTCTTCTTTGAGTCCTTATCGGTTAAGAAAGGTCCCTAGGGTTCACTAATCCTATAAATAGCAAAGAAAACCAAAGAAAAAAAAAGGCAAAGATCACCGAAAAAATTCAGGAAGAAAAGAAAAATCTGCTGGTGAAGAACACATGAAGAACACATGAAGAACAAAAGGCTCTAGAGAACAGTCGCAGTTTCTGTTGCATATTCCTTTAAATTTCTAAAGCTGACGGAGTCTGTTCTTTATTGTTTCTGTCTTATTTTCTCTTCAGCCACATAGTATGTAACGCTTATAAGTGTATCAAATCTTTGATGTTATTATTATTTCATCATTGTAAACACTTTTTGAGCTATGAACAATTATTTTGAGTGTGGTTCCAACATGATGAGCTAATCACCATCACTGGGGCGACGGAGGAAGCTATTTTTCCAATAATAAAGCGGTAATTCTTATTTTATTTATTATTTGCAATTCTTTTACTATTATTTGCTTTGAATTAACAATTGGAAAAAATAGTTTTTATCAATTAGTTGTGTTTTCTTTTGATGGGTCATGCTGAGTTTTAGAGCTTTTGATGTCTCATGCTTTCGATTCACAACTATTATTTTGAAAACCTAACATTGGTAATATTTTGGATAAACTGAATATACGAGTTGCAAGATTTTTATCACTTGAAAAATTTGCTAATGGTGGAATCCTTAGTCCCAGTCAATGTAGTTAATCTAGGATCTCGGTCTCGTCCCGGCCAAGACCTTGACACCTTGATAACGAGATCTCGGGGAGATTATCGGCGAAATCTCGGAATAACTTGCAAATCTTATATCCAAATTTTATGTGCATGTAAATGTTAGAGATAAATTTTAAGAAAGGAAAATAGATAATCAGTTAAAAAAACAACAACCATACTTTAGAAGAGATCATATTAGTATATTACAATTTTAAGTTCAAAGTTCGAAAACAAAAATAAACACCGCTTTCAAAGTTCCAAAAATCCAGATTAAACAACAAGCATATTACAACTATAATTCTATTCAGAATCAATATCAAGAGAATCATTATAGATGTCATCATCTAGAGTAACTCAACAATTCTCATCAACACCAAGTAGTCATTCATCAGTATCACACATCAACTGATCAGTATCATATCCATCATACTCGGAGTTTGTTGGATATATTGACTTGCTTCGAGAATTGATTGCACTTCTCCTACAAATTGACCCACTTGCATCACCAAAAGTCTCTCGAAACTCATCAAATGAGGTGACATTATCATCTTTTGCAATCAAGTCATCTAGATTTGTGCATCCAACCATTCATCAATTTCTTCATGCTCATCCAAAAAGATAGGATCACGAGATTTCTCATCATCGTTATATTTTTGAATTGCTTCATAACGACCCTGTATTTTCTTGTTATATCGAATAAAAACACTATCATTCAATTTCTGTTGTGTTATACGATTTCTTTTCTTTGAATACAACTGCAATATGCAAGATAAGTAGGTAAGTAAATGAGTCTAGGTGGAATATTGTAACCTGTAATCTCTAAATGAGTAAACACTATCCGACAGAACTAGTTATATATGCTAAGTCATGGTCTAAATCACTTATATCTGCTAAGTCAGGTGGGTGGTTTAGTTGACTTAAATGCTAGCACTAGACAGGAGAGTACATAATAAGGGTGAGACGAAACAAATGAATACGTATATGTTGGAATGTGCTCCAGTTTCGCTCACACGGAGAAGAACTACAAGTTAGACTCAAGACCCTGATTGCAAATTTCTGTAAGTATGAGACATCGATTCCTCCATTTGTGATCCACCGATCATCTATCATAAGTCTAAACAAAAAAGTTATTCAATATAAAGATTTCTCGTACTAATGTAATCGGACTTTAAACTTACAAAAGATGAAAAACTTATGGGTTTATCTTTATCTCTAACTCTTATACAACTTGGACTTCCCAAGACCCCAACTGTATCACTATAAAGTCTCAATTCAGTTCTAGCTTGATCAAGTTCCTCATCATCATCAATAAGCTTTTCCATTGCATCATAAGTCCCTTCTTGATTATCTCATACTTTCGGTTATTGTCCATATCTTGGGGTGGGATCTTATAGAATATGGAAGGATTCATATAATAAGACGTGCAATGTAGAGGGTGATTGAACTTTCCCTTCCATATTTTTTTAAAGATCGCCTTGATTATATCCCGAGTCTCTATATCTTCACTGAAGGTGTTCTTGAGTTGATCCCCTGTTGTTATCATTGCATCAAAGAAACAAGGCATTGTAGGGTTCCGCTCTATATCGACCAACCTTACAACCCTAACCAAAGGACCAAGCACTTTTAAAGAGAGTATAATATTTTCCAAAAATGTATTACTGGTGACAATTTTCAGAACATCCATTCCAACTTTTTCCCTTGCAAACCTAGATTTCGCCCAATTATCTTGCACAAACATCATTTGCAAAGGAGTTTTATGTTTGTTGAGGATTTTCAGTTTGTAATGTTGAGTTGCAAATCTAGTCTTTGTAGACCTATGCAACTCTTTTTCACCTGTCATCTCCCTCATCAAGTTCAGAACTTGAAAATGAGCATAAATATATGTAACAAGTCTCTTACCTAGAATGACAGAAGATTTTATTCGCAGAAGCTTGGCACCAAGTTCTTCTAGCATCAACTGAACTCAATGAGCGGCACAAGGAGTCCAATATAGTTTTATGTGTACTGCCATTAAATCAATCCCTGCCTTTTTAAAGTTTGAACCATTATCAATAATGAATTGAATAATGTTTTCTTCACCAACATCTTCAATTACATCATTAACAAGTCCACGTATGAAGTCGGCATTATTAGATCTGTCAGATGCATCCACAGACTTCAAAGAGTTAATAAGATGACGTTTTTTTCCATCTGTCCAACCATCTGACATGATAGAACATCCAAATCTCTTCCAATGAACCCTAAATGTATCAACAAACTTCTTCATTTCTTCAAGTTTTTCTTTAAAAAGATTAGTACGAATCTGATGATATGATGGCGGGGGCATAGCTATCATGAAAGATTAAAACCTTAAAAGGCATAAGTAAAAACTGCATATAGATAACAATTGGAACTGGAACTGTAAGAAAATGATCAAATGCAGCTATAAGAAAGTGATCAAATGTGTCATTGATAATAATTTGTTGTCTGTAAACTAATGTGTTGTAAACTAATGTGCTGTAAACTAATGTGCTGTAAACAATTTAGGTCAATTTCCAACAGGCATATGTCCAGTGCTGTAAACTAATGTGTTGTAAACTAATGGGGATTAGGTCAGTTTCCACAAAATACGATTACTCACCAGAACATCAAATTCATGTCAATGTAAATACTAGCTAGCTGCATCAAAAGTAGTAAACATACCTTTCCCATAGTCACCAATCGCAAAGATCATCTCTTTGAAACTTTGGCAACGAACGACATTAAAAGCTATAGAATTCTCGGTCATCCAAGTTAAATTTTTTTCCATGCATTTATCTTCAACCTCTCTATAACTGCACTGCCTCTTTCAAGAGTGTCTGTTGTGTTTTATTGTGGTCTGTACTCATGTATACATCAATTAAACCTCTAGTATCACTTTGTCCTTTGAATTTTTTCTTCGAAGGAACTTGTTGACTGCCACTACAAATACCGGGATCATTTCCAACTTCATTTACTTCTAAGTCAGTAACATCATCAGAGTTTTCATCTAAGTTAACACGCTCATATATCAAATCAACAATACGATCTCTTGGTGTTCTTTATAGAGTCTGCTTGTTTTATCTTATTTATAATTTCAATGGTTGCTTTTCCACATGATGTAACATTCCCTGTCTTTTGAGTGAGATGCTCCTTAACTGCAGTGATTCTGCCAGTCATCACTTCGAGACATAACAAACAAGTTAGTTTGTTAAGATTTGTTATATCTTTGCGTTCAGCCCATTCCCATGCAATGTCTTTAGTTTGAGTTGAAGATGGAGGAGGCAATGACCCACATGTAGTGTCTGCTGTGTTCGCATTAGACGCACTAGAAGAAGCCATAATCACAATTCACAACCTGCATACAGTACAGGAAACAAATTAAAACTACATACAAACTTCAATATCTATTTTATACACAAAACATCGGCAAGTAAATACATGTCAAGTTCACACCTATTAGCATCTAAAGTTTGAACACACTTGTTCTTTTTCTCTCTTCTACTTACTACTGCACTTAGTAGGTTTAATAACATTTATGTTGGTTGGTATGTATCAGAGGGTGTTTTCAAGGATTAGATGACATTTTTATGTGCCCATGCACTCAGTTTCTTTGTCAATGGAATAGTATAAACCAAATGCTGGGTATTGGCATGCTTATAGTTTTTACAGAACACTTCTGCTTCAGAAAAATATCCAAAAGAATCAGCAATCTCCATGATAGTAGCTTCCATTAAATTAACAAGGCGAAGTCTATGTTCTATGCAAGTGCTTTTGCTGTGGTTAAGGGCACAAACATATTGTGCATTGTTTCTTTCTGATGTCTTCTTTCTTATAGGTACATGTAAACATGTTCATCTGCACTACCCTGCAAAGTGTAAGAATGGTTTGCAACTTATACGTAGCCAGATTGCCAGAGTCTGTCAGACCTGAAATGTAGAACTAAAGAAAACTCTGTCTTTCAGACCTGAAATGTAGAACTAAAGAAAACTCTGCCGCCAGTTTTGATGCACAACTTTAATCACCAACTTTAAAGAACTAGATAAACTTATCCACCAATTTAGGCCCTGCATGGTACCCCATGAATATTTGCAAATGTCTAAGTTGATACATGCAACACTATTAGAAAACAGGATAAACCTATCTAGTATCCACCATTTAGGAACTCCAAAAATATTTGCAAATATTCACAGCCAAGTTATACTTGCTTGTACTTAGTGGCAAGTTGATACATGAGCAGGATAAATTTATCTCCCATTTAGAACGAAACAGATTAAAACGTAGGTAAAGGGGGCTTACAGTTCAGGAACAAAAACAAAAATTTAAAAAAAAGATTGATACACTCATATGCCAATTGCTTCTGATTTCAGAGATATATTTTATAGGTTCCACTAGTAACTGCTTTGTTAAACAAGAATCAATTAACTGGTCAACAGACGAAATAAGTTCATCTTGCTCTTTTGTTGTTGGAGTAGTAAGATACAACAGAAATGATCAAACTTATACAAACAAGAATCAATAACTAGTCATGATTTAATATATACCAGAAACTGTGAGAAACATTTATTGTGATCAAACTGTGTTAACAATTAGCAGCAGTTTCTGTAAAATCCTATATTTTACAGTTTGCTCTTTTACATTGTTTCTGATCAATTAGCAGCATTTTCTGATCACAGTAAATGATAAGCATGCAGAAATATTGTACATAATACATATATAGTTTATGGAACCTATAAATTGAGCAAATGATAAGAAACCTGAAAGAAAATATTAATAGGAATCGAACAATGGGATCTCAATGGTAGTAGGATTACTTCACTACTTCCTAACCACTAACAGGTTCGAGAGCAGTTGGGTAGAACAAAAGGTCACCAACCAAGCTCAATATTATACAAGAAATTCTTTTGCCAGTATTGCAAAATGGAAGCAATAAAAGGATTGTTGTCAATAATTCCTATTTCAGTCATATTAAATCTATTAGAGTCCACTTACTCATTAACTCAAAGACCAGCATTGTACACAAGTTTTAGTGTAGATTTGTACCCAAATCACTACAAATGCATCTGAAGTTCTAAAGTACCAGATTCAAACTCTCTATTTAGCTTCATAAATATTGTTACAAACTACCCAGAATATGATAAAAAAGATGAACCATCAAATGCTATAGAACTTTATGAAGACCCATTACTCTAAAACCTTAAATAAACAAAAACCCCTGATCAAAACCTCATTAGGAACTCAACTGAGCAATACATGGAAAAAATATGATAAAAAGGAAAACATGGAAAAAATAATTAAAACCAGAACTTTACCTGCTGATCTTGATGAAGGTATATGGTTATGTGGAAATCGGTCTAGATCTACTAATTCCTGTCAATCTTGATCTACTTGTTTGATGAACAAGAGAAGATTAAAAGCATTCTGAAAAACTGAAATAGGAAAAGTAAAGAAGATGGAGAGAATCAATCGAGAGATAAAGAGTAAATAGAACCGTTGGATTCGTCAATCAATCTGAAACCATTAGATTAGAATAGTGAATACTCATTTTACCCTGGATTCGGTGACTCGTCTCGGCCGAGATACGGGCGAATCGGCAGATATTCGCGTCCAAATATCGTTCAACGAAATCTCGGAAATCGACAAGGTCTTGAGGCGATACCGCAAAAAGCGTCGTTATCTCGGCCCCAACGGCCGAGATTGACCACATTGGTCCCAATTCTTCCCACAAATTTGAAATCAATTTTACTTTAATCTGTTTTAATTGTAGTTATTAAAAATTAGTTTTAAAAATTGAATTTTTACAAGTATGAGTATCGAACCTTTTTACCACTATATAAAACCACATCACCCCCTACAAATATCCCTCAACTATTCAATATATACTACAACAACTCAACAACTCCAAATCTCTCGAATATCTTTTGTTTTAATGAATGGTTTCACGGAAATATTTTCTTGACCTCTCGGATATATTTTTCATCTTAATGATCACATCTTGGTAATAATACTCGGTGATTTTCTTGCACGAGTTATCAAACAGTTATAAATATCAGTTGAAGCTAGAAAGAAAAAAAATTAAGTTTCCGAGATTTATTTTTTCCTTCCTGATTTAGCGAGAATCAAATATTTATTGTGATTTTGTTGTGTAAAAATCCTGTAAATAAGATAAGGTATATTCTTGTATTTAAAACTCCTTGAATATCTCCAACTACTCTTCACCCAAATCACGCTGTTTGAAGTTAAAATCTCCCGCCAAAAATTTATATTTGAATTTGAGAAGAAGATGGTACCCCCTAAACCAAAAAGTGGGTGCCTTTATAATTGGGGTGCCCTTATGAAATCCTTGGGTTCCTTTAGTAATTTTTCCAGATGCCTTTAACACTTTTCGAGCCAATTTTTCCAACATTATTTATTTCCCAAAAACGTCTACAAACACATAAAATAACACAATTAATACACAATCGAGCACTATCAATATAAAGAATTGAGGCAAATCAGACACAAAAATGTGTCTATCACTCGCACAACCTAGCACTCGAACAACAAGCATCATTCGAGTATCATTGCTCCTCAGCTGTCATGATGATATCATAAAACTACTAGTGTAACATCAATTAGACTCTCTACGTCTATGATCCATCAAGCATCACTTATTGTTTCAGCATAAAACTTATGCTTCATCTATCAATGAATCAACATGCTAGACTCATCAATATGCTAAGACTAGCAGTCTAGCTAGGTCAAAGACTGACCGATTAATACACGTCAACAAAATAGACTCAACCATGGTCGAGACATCAATCATGTCATATGGGGGGATATTCACTAGGGTTTTGGTCTGGCGTCCTACAACAGGTGTGGTGTAACAATACACCCATGACGAGAGAGTATAAAGTTGTGTCGGCAGTTGAAGGAGTGAAGGGAATAATGGTCGCACAACTATCATGTCCCACTAACACGATGGAGTTGGTTATCAATACACGATCTCCACTTCTCTACTCTCCCACTCCTCTGCAACTTCCACCACTTCCGAGATCAATGTGTTAACTTTCAATGTTATAAATAGGTTTTTCAACCTATCGACAAAAGGATAAGAGTTTAATCTCACAAGCACCTGAATGATCACAGAGCTATCATCTTTGGGACTCTCATAAAACTCACTTTCATCTCCACAACATCTTAACACACCTTATCATCATTGACATTCAATTCCATTGATCTCAATACTCTCTCTACTTCCCTTCTTACATATTAACCCTTCTCCTTCCTTTTTGACTGAAACAAAATTGGAACGGTCATTTCTTGATTTAGGCGCATTTCGTATAGATTGATCTCTCGAATCTTAAAGTACTTATACAGTACAAATATTTAGCATTTAAGCGATTGGTCTTTGATCGATTTCCCCTTTAAACGACTTACCTCGACTGGCATAGCTTGATCTCTCATTTGCTTTGACTGACAATAGTCTTCTTTATCATTTCCCTATTTACTCCCAAATCGTTTTTTACCCACAAACAGAGGGAAAATTCGGTATGGATAGAATTAGGAAAGAACGGAGGAGGAAATTCATCTTGGGCATGATTCTGTTCGATTTAAGAAAATTGAAGTTCATTTTTATACCATCTTCCTATAGTTGATGTTATTTAGTAAAAGAATTATTAATACGGAGAAAAAGAACTCAACTAAGTAAGTGATTTAATATCTTTAGTTAAATTAGGGAAATTAATTTTACTTATTTTTTAGTTTTTGTTTGATTGTTGGTGTTCAAATTTCTTGTTAATAATCTTCGTTTATATGATATTTGTTATAGAATTGAATCATTTTTATTTAACTTTTAATGTTTGTTTCAATTCTAATCAGATGGTAAATTAATCTACATACATAAATGAAATATCAATAGCTTCAATCTTTAGCTTACTTCGTGAATTATAGGCTTTTAATCTTTGAATCACATGTTTAATTATGATGTTCTTTGGCTTAATTATGAATCTTTTCTTGTGATACAGGTTTGGTTGTTGTAATTTTACCCTTTAGTGTATTGGTGGATTGAAAGAACCAAAAGGAGGAGTTCTTGAAAGAGGGAATGCTGAAAGATGTGCTTCAATGGACCATATCTAAATTAGATCAAGTAGATCAGCATGAGCTACTGATCAATTTGTGACAAATTTCGGCCACACATCCCAATATGTCTGGACAGTATATTCTTTAAGTGTTAGCACGTGATTTTTAAGTGTGTTCAAAATTTAACCAAGGGGCAAACTACATATATAAGTTACTAATTGAAGTTAATTTTGACTAGCAGTTTGACCAAGCCACCACCTGACTAACGGGTCAACGGTCTAAACACTAAAACGAACCAACTTACGATCCAAACTCAAAGGCTATCTATGTATATACCCCCAGAAACACTATCCGTACCCCCTCCTAATTAGTTATTTCACTTCGTGAATTTGTAAAAACAAAAACAAAGGCACCTTATTAAAAATTACCTTTTATAAAATCAGTTATTTTATATTCCCAGAGGTTTTCTTACTGCTATTATCGATGATCAAAAATCATGAAGTAAAAAAACGTTTTTAGAGCCATAAGTTTTAGATAAGATCGTTTATTTACTTCATGATTGTACAAACTCTTCTTTTAGTAAGCTAGTAAAACTAATTAGGTATTTAGAGATTGTACGGTTAATTGATAAACTAAAAAAAAAAAGAAAAACCTTACATTTTTCTTAATTTGGAATTGAAAAGAATTAGATCTAGAATCTTTTGTTAATCCAAAGTCTATTAATCTTGAAAAGCTTACTTGTTATTTAAAATAAGTTTACATCACCACCATTAATGGATGAAGGTAGTAATTTGCTTTCTATTTCTGTCAAAATCGTACCCATATATATTTATTGATCTTGATGAAGAAGAAAAATAAAAATTATTAATGGTGTTAATTGAATTTCAATGAAGAAAAATGTAAAGTAGGTGTTTTTTAGAGTGTTTGGTTGTGATGGGGATATGAAAATTAATTGAAAGGGTAGTTAGATAAAGGGGTATTAATAGTACTTTTAGGGATATATAAAGAAAAATCCTACTCAATTAGGTATTAAAACTTATGACCCGAATACTAATTTACTCATGTAAGTAGGTTAAAAAAAAAAACTCCTACGTGCATGAACTCGTCGTAGTATCCACAGATTCCGTACCTACGAATTCTTCCCACCCACCGGCTATAAAATCTTTGATAAGATTCGCGTTGACAGAAGTTTTGCTTCAATATGCCATTATTGATCTTTATGATCAATATTATAGGACAGGTTTTAACTTGTGCGATTCATATAAGATATTAGTAAGACAGGTTTTAACTTGTGCGATTGATATAAGATGAAATTCTATGTTTTAGTTTTTGTATGTACTTAACCAATTATACCAGAGGTTGACCAACTGCACCTTTTTTTTATTTCACAGACGGCAAATTAAACTCCAACACGTATTACTAGTCTTTTTTTTGAAGCATTATTACTAGTCTACGATTGATTTCAAATTTCATGCACTTATTTTCATTTTGTTCAGCGTGGGTCGTGAACCATGCTCCTTATTTATCTTCGATCTTTTTGACATTCTTCATTCTCGATCTCTCTCTATATATAATGGTGTATTTTGTTCATTTTGTTCACATATCTATGTGTTTGCTCGATTTTTTGTTCAGATATCTTATGCTTTCAGAAAGTGCTTGCTCATTCTGTCTTCACTTAATTTTCCAGAAAGAGTAAAAGTATATATTTATGTCGTCTAAAAGAGAAAATAGAAGATCGCAGAGGCCGGAAACTTCATCCTCAGTGCAAGATCCTTGCTATAGAACCATAATTGATTACGCTGAGCGCACTGGTAAGTTAAATCTCTATCTTATGCATTCATCACATATTTAGTCTTGCTATATACAACTAACTATAAATCGAAGAGCTAGGGATTTGAAACTATCGTAAATGAAGGTAAGGCTTTGATTTTCTTATGGGTTAAACTAACTCATTTTGGTGTAGCTCTTTCGTTTTGATTGTTTTCTTCTTCTTTTTTAATAAAATTTTTAGGCTATTAACAACAACAAAAAAAAAAACTATAAATCAATTTAAACATCAGAAAACAGTAGAAATGAGATTTTGTTCTGTAACACTACGTGCATTATCTTGTTTTGCAATATCGAACTTTGAGCCTGATCTACTTCTTCAAATTTCCTGGGGGATACTGATATCTGCTTGGTGAACGGTGTCGGAACCAAAATTCTAGATAGGAGGGGAAGAAAACTGCTGATATAAGAAAAGTAAAATTTAAAAATACTTAAATAATAAATTACAAGTTTAACTTTAAAGAAGCTCCCGAATCAATTTGCACAGCTGACTTCACTTGTTTTTATTTGGCGTCATTTATCCTTATTTGACGCTGCTCCAAAATGATATATATTGTGAGTTGTGACGATGCTTTTCTTATCCGAAAAAAAGATACTCCCTTGGTCGGTTACTATGACCAATTGACTTATGGAGTCAAATGTACATTTGGCCTTTTGCTTCAAACAATTAGCATGCTGCAAATTTAGATTATTCCTTTTGCATTTTGGACTTAACAAAAAACAACCACGTAATATTCGAATGTTATTTTCTTGATCCATTGATAAATTTCTCAATAATTTTAGTTTTATTGTTCAAAAAGACAATTGAACAGGGTGTCTTTATGTGTGATCAACACGTTTAGTCATTTAAAAGGCATCATATGATTAAAGATCTCTATGTTACATGTTCAATTATAGTTGAGTCTCACAGCAATCTACTCAACTCTCTGATCATATAATGATGCATTGTCTCTGTAAAGTTAGGAATTTATCGAACATTAACTGTCTATATGCAGATAAGGATGTTAAAAGAAAGATGAATTCAATGAACCTGAAGTTGATGGACATAGAGAGACAAATGGAAGCAGTTGAAGCAGAAATTAGCAAGGCCGCTTACACATGATAACTACTTCTATCCACGGCCACAGGGCTGGCACAGAACACCTAGTTAGACTAAATGGAGTAGCAGATATGACATCAATTTGTAGATTTTCTCTGGGTTTTTTTCTTTTTGCTCTTTTTGTTGTATTTGTTGAGTTTCCAAGAAATTCCAGTTTTATTACTAGATAGTATCAACTTGTGCATGGTTTCAGTAAACAGTGTGGTTCAATGTAATGGAATATGGTTGAAAACCGTTGACCACCGAATCAGCATCCCATTTGGCTGCTGTATACTTTTTATTTTGCCAGAACTAGGTAATTAAGTGATGATACTGGTAATTGCCTGAGATCACTAAGGGAAATCGACAGCAAACAGGTCGTACCACATCATTCATATTTGTCAACACGGCAATTTATCAAAACAGAATTTACAGCTTATCAGTTTCAAGATACTTTATTATTAATTCTAAGTTCGAGCCTTAAACTTTTTATTTGACACTCTTTTAATATTATTCCCTCCGTATATAGACGGATTTTTAGATTTTAGTAGTCTCGTTAGATAGATACTACTCTAATACTAAAATAGGTTTTTCCATATATTACCCTTATTTATAATATATATGTATCATCATAAATAAGTAGATATTTCTAGCTTTGGAAATATGATAAAGGATAAAACTTAAAAAATAATGTATATTTTTAAAATAAAAAACTTTTTTATTCTAAGAAAATTTCACTCTTACTTTTAATATAAGAAAAATATTTGAAAAAAAAAAAAGTTTGATAAGTACAATAAAATTATAAATTACACCCATCATCATAACTGATTTTAGCACAAAATTGTTAAGGTAATATTCTTTGTGTAAACTAAGTACACTTGAAATTACTAAAACTGTTTGGTAGACTCGTAAGTCGTATCTATATTTGGTAAAGATATTTGGCGTCTTTTTGTTTTGAATTTTTTTTGTTTATTTTAAAGTTGATCTAAAAGATGTGTAAAATTCTTCACAATATGGCGTACTTATGTTGCCATATGTCATTCTTCACCATATTGATGAAAGTAATTTACGAAAGAAGAATATGATCAGAGCTGAAAAGTATAAAACTTTATCTTCGATTATTTTGACATTCTTCATTCCCTATATATATAAAGGAATAATTTGTTCATTCTCTAGATATTTTGTTCAGGTATCTTAGTGCTTTCATAAAGTATCTGTATTCACTTATCTATCGATTTTACAGATATCTTAGTGCTTTCATAAAGTATCTGTATTCACTTATCTATCGATTTTACAGATAGAATAATGTCGTCTAAGAGAGAAAATAGAAGAACGCAGAGGCCGGAAACTTTGATGAACCCATCCTCAGTGCAAGATTCCTGTTATCAAACCATAATCGATTACGCTGAGCGTACTGGTAAGACCCATCTCTCTTTTATACATGCATCACATATTTAATCTGACAACTTACAAAATGTACTCAATTTAAATTTTAAAAACGGCTTATTTTAATCTAAGATTACTGATAGAGTACCAAAATATAAGATAAAATATTCTTAACATTTGAAATGGTACGCCCCAAATAAACTGGTACCTCCACTGACAGCCCTGTTCTTTTATTTTTTCTGGAACACTATCTTGGTACCTAACATGTTTATGCAATTCAAAAGGCATCATTTAATACAAGATTTCTCTACAACATGTTGAATCAAAAACCATATAACAAAATATGATAAACTAATCAGCTCTGGTCATAGTTAATGTAATTACGCATTCTCTATAAGGAATTCGTAGAGTATTAACTGTCTTTATGCAGATAGGGATGCCAAGAGAAAGATGAATACCATGAACCAGAAGTTGATGGGCATAGAGAGACAAATGGAAGAAGTTGAAGCAGAAATTAGCAAGGCCGCTTACACAAGATAAAACAACTTTTTTTTTTAGGAAAGATGCCTAAGACGAGGCGATCGAATTAGGCAGAAATGTTACTAGAGATAAATTGTCACAGCTCATTCTACAAGATTTCATTTGAAAATTTATGCAACAACGATACATGCACAAACGCCACGTTGTTACCACACGGGTTATACCCTACTATTATCCCAGCTACACCCTAGTCTCTATAATATAAATTAGAGCGCTTTTCTTTTATAAGTAGAGAGCCTCAATCTGGACCCTCTTATATGCGCACTGGCCACGGAGTTTCTGCAAAATTAATACTGCCAAATCAACCATAGGTTGAAATTTTGAAAGTTCTTTCTCTAATGGTATCCTCTGACCTTGAGCTCCCACTGCAACTCGATTTTAATAAAAATGAAAAACACCTAATAGCTTTGACACAAGGCAACAAAGTTTTATGCCAAAGGTGGGGCGGAAGCACAAGTTGATTAAACCTGACTGTAGCCTAGGTAGTAATTAATCACTAGTAAAAGATATTGTTTTTAAGTTAGTCCACTAAGTCCATCGAATTAGTTCACCAAACCTAATTATCCAAGTCTAATCATCTCGTATGACCAACACAAGTGTGAAGCGGACTTGATGGAACTAACACACAATATCATAAAACAACTTCACAACTGCACATCAGTATACAAGTAGACATTCTAAGGAAAATAGCAGCAAGAAAGTTCTTTATTAAAACTAAAAAAACCCAGACAATATACAGGACTAATAGCCTGTTACCACTGATTGCAAGAAAACTCTCAAGATGCCATTATCAATTCCGGTGTCCTTTTCACCAATCTCCGTTGTATCACAGATGGTGGTGCATAGTTGATTAGTAGGGCAAAATCCCCCTGCATGGGCGAACTCTTAAGTTCTTCAACTGGAAAGAGGATGCGGCCAAGTTTCTTTGTACCTCTAAATGATAGATTAATTCTAATGGCGAACGCGGATACATATGATGCATGGCTGTCGTCAGCTCGTGTCGTAAAGTGTTGGGTTAAGTCCCGCAACGAGCGTAACCCTCGTGTTTAGTTATCACCATTGAGTTTGGAACCCCCTTATTTGTATGCCATGGGTTTACAGTCCATCCATTAGTTCGGTTCATATTGCGAAGAAATGGTTTCCCATTAGAGACACTAGCATTATGTTTGTTATTTGTGAGTCAGATCTGACTCATCTGGGTCTGACTGAAATCACCTGATTCATCTGGATCTGACTCAATATGTTTGTTTTTTTGAGTTAAATATGACTCATCTGACTCAAATATGTGAGTCAGTGGTTTGGTCCAATGAATCAGGGATATTTTCATACCTGACTCAAATGGATCTGAGTCAGGGGTTAGGTCTGACTCAAGTCGCGAATCAGATCCGATTCAAAATAAAAAGCAAACGGTGTGACATCTTACTCGGACCGAGTCAGGGGTCGAATCAGACCCATATGTCGAGTCATCAAAAAACAAACATGGTGTAGGTCTCTATTATCTGTTGACTCTTTTGAAGCTCCTAAATCATGTATTGTGTTTGGATTTTATTTAAACTAAACATGTAACATTGAGTTATTTAGCATCATAAACATGTAACTAACAGTTTATTGGCATCATAGAAATGCAGGTTACTTTCGAGGAATTGCAAGTCCGACAACCATGAAAGTAGGGATAGCTACATTTTCTGCGATAAAATGAGTAACGCTCCTATTTTGTATTTCACACCTTACTTTTTCTGCCTTTTCTACCGTGCTAGCTAAGTGATAAAATTGGCTGAACTAAAATCAACACTAGTAGGCACAATTTTTTTTTTAAACTCCTCTTCTAAAATCCTGGTTCCGCCACAGCCAAAGGACTATAATAACCTAACCTATAAGGCTATAATTTTAAGGCACATTTTTTTTTCTATGAGAAAAGACGAAATTAACTAATAGTGCATATATCCAAATATGTGAATGATGCACTATGCATATTTTGGAGTGTATACCAAAAACAGAGGTGTGCACGCCAAAATGTGCATACTGATATTCATTGTGTGGTATTTTTTATTAAAGAAAAAATATGTGAATTCTAGAACCTATATATGCCTTAAGAGTTGTCCTCGAGTCCAATGTAGTTAATCTCGGATCTCGGTCTCGTCTCGGCCGGGACCTTGATACCTTGATAACAATATCTTGGGGAGATTATCGGTGAAATATCGGGAGTCCCAAATCTTATATCCAAATTTTATACATGTGACTGCCAAGAGTTAACTATATTTTTGTTGATTTATTACCAAGAATCTTAACAACCATACTTTAAGAAGAGATAATATTAGTATATTAAATTCTAAGTTCAAAGTTCCAAAAATCTAGATTAAACAACAAGCATATACCTTGAATATCGGGCGAATCTCGACCGTATCGATTGATACAACGATATTTGAAGATTCGTCGCGCTTTTGAAGCGATACCTTGAATATCGCCGTTATCGCGGCCGTGACGGCCGATATTGACCACATAGCTTGAGCCTAATTAAGCCAATCTTCAACATACCCAGAAAAATCCCGACCAATGAATCATACAAAATCTAAAATGTTGCAGAAATATGTGAGTTGCTCGTATAGATCCGCTTCGATGTACTACAGTGATTCAACAAGATATCACAAGGAAAAGAACAACATGGAGAAATGAAAAGGTTGAGGGTGAGGAGGACCTTTCTCATGAGGTGTCCATTGAGGCTAGTTTGGATAAATTGTTCATTTGGTAGTCACCAGTTGTGTGCAGATCAAGACTATATAGTAGAACTTCGAACTTCGTTAAATTAATCCGCGTTAAATTAATAACTTTACTAAAATAAAATCTTATATCAATATTAATTTGAGCTAGTGTGGCAAATTAATAAATTCGCTAAGTTTATAAGATAATAAAAGTTTTAAGTTCTCAATATGACCGAACTAATATAAATTAATAATCAATGTAATAACAGTACATTATGGTACCTTATTCAAATAGAAATCCAAAATTATTTGTTTCTCGTTCACATTTAAATAGTATTAGACTTCATTTTTAATTTTTCGTAGTCTTTTGAGAAGTTTCGAAATAATCTTTTTGTTTTGTTCTTCTTATTGTTTTAATTTTAACATCAAAGTGTACACATTTAAACACATAGATACAATACATTAACTTATATTATGCTATTAAATAGTTAAAAAATTATTTCAACTGAAAATAAAATCTTTAGATATTTATTATTATAAGAAGATGATCTACACTTTTATTTTTGAAATCTAAACTTAAATTTAACATATGTTTCGATATATTAATAATTTATTAATCTAGCGATAAATTAATATTTCGCTAAATTACTAGAATTTAGTGATCCCAAAACTATTAGTTTGTTTTACTTAATTGCATACTTCCTCGTCACACTAAGAACCAATTACAGTAAAACAATCAGAAGAACCAGAGACTTTATACAGAAGTTTGTGTTGGTAGATTGAACTCTTTGAAGTTAATAATATGGATGCATAAGAAAGAACATACAGTCATTATGCCCTTGTAATACATGGAAATGAATCCATCCACCTGGGTTTTACCTTTTTAAGAATGCAAATTAGAGTTGCTAGAACTACCAGAATCTTATACACGATAGAACCAACAACGGAAATAAAGAAATATCATAAAAATCCTAGCGTTTTTTAGGGTGACTCAAAAAGAATTTAGGGCGACTTATTTATACCCATCCAATAGATGTGGCTATGGGATGTCCTAATGGTGAGTAAAATACCCTATATGCCCTTTTACTAATAAACGTATAAAAACTAAACCTGATTGTTTTGAATCAGTTTCTTTTCTTCTTCTCTTCATTTAATCCACCGATCCTGCGAGGAAATTTTCAAAACCAATTCATCGTATCTCATTGTATCGTCGTTAATCGCGTATCAATTCATCGTCGATAATTCAATTTAAAGATGGCTCGACATAAACAAACTACCCGTCAAGCTGATAATACTAATTGGCCAAATTTTGCCGAGAGAATTAGAAACAGAGAGATTGTCGAAGAACATAGTGAAGAAGATGAAGAACACGAAGATGATGATCTAGTTACGGAGACTGATTCCGACAATCAGCCTCTCCAGAACTATCTAATGGCTCCAATAAGGTAAGGGTTTACCATTATTTGTGTTTATTTTGCTTCAATTGAATGAAATCATCAATAGAATTTCAAGGGTTTTCGGTGATTTCACAAAATCGGTAGTTTTGTGTTTGTATTTATCTACCGATTATGGTCGTGTTCTTCATTCCTCGAGCACATCGACCATAATCGGTAGTTAGATTCAGTCTTTAACTACCAATTGTGTTCCTGAACCAAAATTTAGGCTTAATCGGTAGTTTACTATAGGTTTAAACTTCCGATTATGAAAGTTCGGAATTCCTCAAGCACAACCATATAATCGGTAGTTAGAATTTGTTATTATCTACCTATTGGCTCTCTGTACTCAAATTTAGGCTTAATCGGTAGTAAATTTGCTACCGAACCAACGATTATATTACATGGTTTCAATAAGTAGAAAATTTATATCCCTACCTACCGATTATGAACAATCGGTTGTTAGTTCGTTTGTTTGACTACCGATTATGTGTGTCCATAGCTTAGAGTTTTCTGTTCCAATTTTTATGCATAATCGGTAGATAATCTAGGTCCCGAGTTACTGATTATGGAAAATCAGTTGTTAGTTTGTTTATTTGGCTACCGATTATGTACAATCGGTTGCTATTTATGTTCTTTATCGACCGATTATATAGTGATTAAACAGTGTCTTATTAGAAATAATTGTTCTTTATTTTGTTTTTTAAGGGAAAGGCGAGCTAAGCAAGCCCAAGATACAATTATTTTGGGGCCTTGTTGTGAAGGGGGTAAGAAATTAACAGCTAGTGCAAGAAGAGAAAAGAGTGCTCGCGAAATCTCTATCATCGAAGGAACTCAACCAAGTTTTACAGGAGTTAGAAACCAAGAAGAAGGAGAACCAAGTGTTCCACAAGTTAGAAACCAAAAAGAAGGAGAACCAAGTGCTACACAAGGAGAAGGAAAAGGTACAAAGAAGGTAATTAAGTAGAAAGGAGGACACCAAGTCCCCGCCTATTTGAAGATGAAGGGTATTGAAGCAGGCTAAATCCATGGGTTACCAAGAGATGGAGGAGATCTGTTATTTGGATACAAAGACTCTTGGGCCAAAGAAATTTATTCAACTGAGGTAATAATTAAAAAAAAAACATTCTTAAGCCATTGTCTTTTTATTCGTAGAAGTGTTAACCGTTAGTCTAATTATTTTATAATTCGTCGTGTATATTAGGACCATTTTCGGTCCGTCTACTCAAACCTACAGCTGCACCAAGAAAAATGAAAGATTGGCCGTTAGATGGTGAGTGTCAAAAGTTCAAGCAAATTATTTATAACTCGGGGTTATCTACTGCTCCTGAGAATTCAATGTTAGAGCATGAAGGGGTGTTGATATCAGCCTTCATGGAGAGAATGTACCCTGAGACCGATACCTTCCACATGTCGTTTGGAGAGATGACGATCACCCCAGATGATGTGGTGCATATTCTTAGTCTTGCTGACCATGGTACAACCGTCAAGTTTGATTACGTAAAGCAGTTAAGCTGGGAACAACTTTATTTTTACACTCAGAAGTGCCTTGGTTGGGATCGAGATATATCCGACACTGAGTTCAACCGATGCTTTCGTTACAAAACTAGACAGTTCAACATGGTCCACATGATGAATATGTTCAAAGGCACCAAGGATAAAGAAGAAATGAATCCAGAGTTTAGCGGCGACGAAGTGAATGCTGCAGCCACTGCATATCTCCTATGTGTTTTGGGATGTGTTATTTTCCCCAATTGTAGTGGCAACCGGGTCGACTCCAACCTTCTACAACTTTGGTATCCTCTCAATAAAGTTCGTGACTACTCGTGGGCACCACATGCCATGCGTTCTTGATGGAAGAGTTAAGAAAGGCATCAAGGGAATCAACTAGACAAATTTCCGGGAATGTGAGCCTACTACAGGTATTTTGATAACTCTATTGAAGCTTTGATTTTTATTATTTTTTTCTCTTTTAAGAATCAATTTTCTCATACTTGGTTTGATATGTACACTAAACATGGATCTATGACCACTTCCCATCCCTCGAGTTGGCCAAAGAGAATCCGATATGGGAGAAAGGAACACCCAGGGAAACAAAATACATCTTCGACAACAACCTTTCAAGATATAAGGATCAGGAGTTGATTTCTTTAAGGAGGACATTAGACTTGATGACGTCCAAAGATGTATGCTTTGATTCATTCAAGGAAGACCGAGCTAGTGGACATATATCGGGAAGGTCTGAGTTATCGTTTTACTATGGACCCTTGTGGAATCCCACTGGATATGTTATGTAGAATCCCTCTAGGATGATGCGTCAACTCGGTTATTTCCAAGAAGAACCTTGGAGTCACATGCGTGGCAGGTTCAAATTGGACGTGGAGAATTCTGTATGTGGTAAGGACTCTATCATAGTAGTTTACTCTGGTAACCTATCCGTTGAAGATTGGAATAACATGATGTAATATTTGATCAACGAGGGGAGACCTGTCAACCGAGGTTAGAAACTATATCATGGCTATATGGAATGGTATTGGGAGCATTTTCATCTTCATGTGATCCGTGAAGATAAATGAAAGACCACTAAGGTTTCAGATTATACTTGTATCATCAAAGACAAACCTTCGGGTTATGAGAGGCTGGTACATAATGTTCTTTCCTTTTGATTTTAATATTACGACTTAATATTTTAGATAATAATCATTTGATTTTTACTGCATAAAAACAGAAAAAAAAAGGTTTGCGTTTTTCTCCAAGAAGATTGATGGGTGTATAAAGGCGGGGGTTCCTGTATCAGTTGAGAAGATGAAATAGCATAAAGATCTAATAGATAACATTGATAATGAAGCTTATGCAAGTAAGTTTGGGGAGAAAGCTTCGTACAAGGCTAAAAGGCCAGCAGCAAATCCCAGTAAAAGATTTCGTGGTTCATCGACCGCTGATGGTGAAACCAATGTCCCTGATGCTGAAACATATGTCCCTGGTGCTCGTCGTCCTCGTACTAAAACCAAGAAATCTAGAAATTAGATCGTGCTTGTCTTTTTAGAGAACATCATTATCGGTTGATTTGTAAGAAACTTGTTTAATGTTCTAACATTATGTTTACTTTATGGATGATGAATGGATTACTTTACGGATGATGAATGGATTTTAGGTTCTTTCTGTGAATTATCGATTGATTTGCTAGAGACTCATTTTTAATAAGTAACTTTGTCAAAAATTTTGCAGTACAATCGGTAGATACTTGGTTTACATCAACTACCGATTAAGCATGTTGATCCACAATCGGTAAATAATTATCTACCGGTTACACCTGTTGATGGAACTGCTTGGTTTCTGGACACAATTTACATTATAATCGGTAGTTAAAAAAAATTCTTAGACTACCGATTATGGAATATGAATATTTTTAAAATTTGATAATTTTTTCAATTTTGAATTTGCGGTAACATTTGTAATCGGTAGTTTAATAAATTTCTTAGACTACCGATTATGGATAATGAATATTTTTGAATTGGAAAAATGTTTTAATTTTGAATTTGGGACAACATTTATAATCGGTAGTATAAGAAATTTCTTAGACTACCGATTATGGATAAAGAATATTTTTCGAAAATTAAAAATTCTTTTAATTTTGAATTTGGGGCAACATTTATAATCGGTAGTTAATAAAAAATTTAGACTACCGATTATGGATAATATAAATTTTGGAAATTTGATAATTTTTTCAATTTCGAATTTTGGGCAACATATACAATCGGTAGTAAAAGAAATTTAGTATACTACCGATTGTCATAATCAGAAGGTAATGGTGATCCAGATACTTCCGATTGTTTATATTCGTACGAACTTAGTGTACATATTTCCCGTACACTCTTGTTACACCAGGCCTTAACGGCTCTTATATAAGGAGGGTGACCTCTTCTCATTCATGCACCTCCAATACATTTTAACTCTCCAACATCGAAGTAATCATCGTATAGATTAATGGCTCAACCGTTCATGGTAGAAGAAGATTTATCGCTATGTAGGCGCTATGTGCAATTCTATCCGTGGCGGGGAGAAGAACGTAGGAAAAATGATGTAATGAGTATGAGTTATTTGGAGAGTATTCACGAACATTTTTGCGTTGACACCGGGAACCCCAATAACCGTAATAGAGCTGATCTTTTTTGTTGATTTAATTGTATAAGCAGAGAAGTTGATCCATTTGTGAATTTAACTTATCTTGTCAATCGATATCGTTTGAGGGGTGAAACTAATGATGAAGTTATAGCGAGATCTCTCGAGGAATGACGACGATGGAAACGATCAAATTACCGTTACGAAGCTCATTTCAATATCATCAAGGTGATGGACAGATTCAACCGTTTAAGGTTCGTCCATGCCGCTTAAAGTGAAGGATATTCTCCAAGACACAATATGTAAATAAAAATTAATATAATAATAGTGTAAGAAACCATTTATAGTCTTTTATTAACACAAAACCTAATTAGCCTCTTTTTCTTCTCATTTCCTTCTCTACCTCTTTATTCTTCTTCTTCTCTACCTATTCTTATATTCCCTTTCTTTTTCCATTTCTTCTCCTCTACCGATTCTTCTACTCCCTTTCCTCCTCCATTTCTTCTCATTCTCCATCGAAAATGGCTCCAAAAACTTTTGCTACACAATCAAAGAAGGGAAAGGAAAAGATGGTGAGCGAAGAGTAAATCATTCAACTCGATTCATCAACTGATTCCGACGATATGACCCTCCATCAATTTCAAAAACCCTATAAAAAGTAAGTTATATTGAACTTTTATGTTTTTAGTGATTACTTTGAAGAAATCATGATAATTTTTTTTTTATAATTTTCTGAAACGACGCATAATCAGTAGAAATCTGGTAGACTTTATCTACCGATTATGCCTCGAGTACATCATTGCTGAAGAACATCATGAATAATCGGTAGATATAAAATAGACTTCGTGCTGATTATATATTGTGTGTAATCGGTTGATATTGCATAATTTTATCTGCCGATTATATATTGTGTTTTAGATAAACCAGTTTTAGGGCTACACTCAACCGATTGCATATAATCGGACATATACTGAGAAACACGACCTACCGATTGTGTATAATCGGTTGATATTGCATAATTTTAACTACTGATTGTGCTTAATCGGTTGATATTGCACAATTTTAACTACCGATTGTGTGTAATCGGTTGATATTGCATAATTTTAACTACCGATTATGTGCTTTTGTTTATTTTATAATAGCTACTGTGTAGTTAGTTAATACTCCATGTTTGGGTATATTCATTAGGGTTATGGATGAAGTTTTGTCTCCGTCTGAAAAAGCTGAAACTCTTTCCCGTCCTCTTTTCAATTTACCGAAAGGAGTTAGTGATGTACAAATAGCTCAAATGATGTTGGATGATCCGGATTTTTCACGAATGATGAACGATCCTGATCTTGGTGGAACAGTACTGACAATCCCCTCAGCTACGTTGAATTTCCATCTTCGGATGAAGGATCAAAGGGAAAAATGATTCGAATGATGGAGGCTGATCCGTATTTTGATCCTCGACTCTTTTTCAGGGAAAAAGACTTTTCAGGCGTAAACCCATACTACAATAAAGATGGTGAGTACATAGGTCCAATTGAGAAAGATGAAGTTGTTGATGAGCCTAAGAAGAAGGAGAAGAAGAAGAAGCGAGTAACAAGGAGTGGAAGAATTTAATGAGATCAATGAGATTGATCACTTTAAATATCTATGCTGTGTTTTTTATTTTTCGTTTTTTTTTCGATGTTTTAAGTTATTTTGAACAAGTTCTCTGAACAATATGTAGTAAGTGATGAACATGGTATGTTGAAATAGTATTATGAAGTTAGATGTTAAGTGAATTTTCGGTTAGAGACGGCACATCTTGATACTCAGCTTCAGTATGCTCATTCTTAGAACAAGATAAGAGTGGGTAGGTAGCGTACCAAATCATTTGCATAGTGTAGGGAAGTATCATGACCCTCATATGAAACATGATTAACCCATTCAACAATCTACATAAAATAACAGTGAGTTAGATAGCAATAATCGGTAGATAACTATGTTTTTATACTACCGATTAAATACAATCGGTAGTTATTTATGTTCACGTACTACCGATTATGGCAAGACAAGTTCTGTACACAAAAACAAGTATAATCGGAGGTTTAATTTGTTAAACAACAACCGATTATACAGGAATCGGTAGATAAAATTGATCTTTAAACTACAGATTACAAAGTGCATAAATTTTAAGTTTAATTCAATTCTGGATACAATCGGTAGATATAAATTCATTTTTGGGGCGACTTGTATAATCGGTAGATATGGTACTCCATTAAACTACCGATTATGAAAACAAAATTCGAAAAACAATCAATTTGGGAATTTTGTTTAATCGGTAGTAATCCAAATCACGAGACTACCGATTATACCATTATTTTGACACAGGATTGTGTAATCGGTAAATATGGTACTCCATTATCTACCGATTCTGGGACGTCCATGGCATTAAATGCATGGAAAAATGAATTATTATTTTTTAACGATCACATCCAAACGCATACAAAGTGGGTTTTTGAGCTTCAATATTATGTTCTTCATGATGTTTCTCACTTCTTCCCCATACTCATCCATGTTTGTTATTGATTTTAGGTAAAACCTAGTTTTCCCAAACTTCTTCTTCTTCTTCTCTAACACACTCTCTATTTCTATTCTAAAACTATAACTCAAATAATTTTCTAACACTAACTATAACCAAATTTAACAAACTAATAAATCAATATTAACACTAATTAAACAAGAAAGATTAGTCATTAAAGAAAATATATGAATAAGGGGTGTGATGATATCACTTCTTAGTGACCTTATTTTGATTTATTAGTCGCCCCTCAAAAACGCTAGGATAAAAAGGCATTGTTAGTTATACAGAATGGAAGTTGTAGTTTCGTTATCAGATATATGGGGAATCACTTCAATAAAATGTCGCACTGAGAAAAAATAAACTAATGAACAGTATCTGATTTCAGCAATTTACCTGGTTAGCTATCGTGGCACGAGTCATTCTACCTCTTAACACCACTCTCCTCTAGGCATTTAGAGCAACGCAATCTGCACCAAAAGGTGCGAGATATTTTCTCTACTTCTGACTCTACTGGATTTCCAATGCTTGATAATGTGAATGCAAAACTGGAGACTGAGGGACATTCGAAAGTATGAGAGCAACTGGGACATGACAACCTCAAAGGCTTGCAACCTCTATATCTGCTAGGAAAGCTTCTTCCAGCTTTATCTTCTAGGAAATGGCGCATAGGGTATTAGCTACATGTATACTACTCAATGAGCATACCTCTCATAGGGTCCATTGCAGATAAGAGAGGGGGAGATGACTCGCTTATTGCTATTTCACTGGTTTTAGAGTGGATTAAGTGACCACAGTGCTAACAAAATTAGTAACACCTAAAGTAAACATGGGAAATAACTGCTGGTTATGATGTTCAATTTGGCCTGATAGCAAGTGTTACTGACCTTGGATATGTCAAGACCCAAAAAATTAGCCAAAAATAATAACCTTTGCGTTTCTTTACTTCTTTTTCGAACCCCATCGGATATATGCCTCCTTCAAGCATACGAACAACAGTGAGATGTCTAAGCAACCCAGATTCTTCCATTATGATGCCGACACAGATGAATCAATTAAACACATAACAAAAGTTCACGCAGTAAATAAAATCAAGTCCTTCTGTCTTTGACAAAAAAAGGTCAAAGCAAACATAACCAATACATCCATGTAAAAACTACAAGTTATGGAAGTCTTTTAAGTTATATTTGATTGAATGATAAATCTTGTGCTATGCACATAGCTAATGCTTGTAGCAAAACTGTCGAAGGTTCACCAGCTTATTGTCTTGGCTAGATGTAATAAAGTGCTGTTTGAGGATATTAACAACAAAACTGATCGTCTTTAGAAAGATATTGGTTATTCTATGATGTGATTTGGAATTACCCAATATAAATAACTGCAATCGCACGGCGTCTAACTGGTAGACAACGACAAATACGGGTCGAACCCACAGAGAGCGGAGAAATACTGCAATAAAAATCTCTAATAACCTAACCAGAAACAATATTTTTGGATTTTTAGATAAAATAATAAAATAATAAAACAGATTAACTAATAAAAATAAATCTAATGGGAGAGTCGGTAACCAGGGTTTTTCAGTATCCACCACTATTTCTATTTAATTACTGAAATGAAACATAACTCATAAATATTCATTTATTGTTCGTTCTATCGACATCACCTATTATATGTATTAGAGTCGCAAATATCACTGGGACGCCCTAAGCATGGCGCATCAAAAGCCCTAGTCTGAAGCATACACCATCTAATTGCGTTAGCGAGAAAATAATAAGAAGCTAATTATAGGTTCACAAATAATATCCGGCTCTAAAAAGCATACCCCATCTAAAGATTTAACCAAAGCATGGAATATCTAAAAAGTAGACAAACATATTTATTATCCTATTGATTCTGCGCATAGGTTACTGAATTGTACAGAACCGGTGAAACGACAACTAATTTAGATTTAAATCAATAAACAAAATCATGGAATTAATCTATTCAAATCATAATGGTCTATTACTCAATCATTCAATTTAATTAGGCTTGTACCAAAAATGGTTTCAACATAAAACCCTAGTTACAAGTTTAATTAGAACATGGAGTTGGGTTTCTTAAAACCCATAAAAACAAATAGAAGAGAAGAAAGGATTAAACCTAATAAACAGCAGCTTTTTCCCCTTCCTCTTGTATCCTTCTTTGATGTCAGCCGTCTTTATCAGCTCTGAAAACAGCACCAGAAAAACTTTTGTATCCCCCAAGAGAAAACCGGTACAGACCCCCCTTCACGTCTTTTTTTCTTTTTCCTTTTAAACCTCGGTTTTCTTCATAATTACTCTACTTTCTAGCTTTGACCTTAGCCCTAGGTCTTACGGTAGCACACTCCTTCTTTCCCACGTGCTCCCCTTGTTCTTCTTTTAGTTTGCTTTCTTCACTATGACAACGAACATCACATGTCCTGACGCACATCAATGTTCCCCTACACCTTCACCTATCACGTCACAATAGACCAAGCCTCTAATCATCTAGCCCAACCTACTCCATCACCGGACCCCACATTTTCTCACGTAAGGCTTGAAAAGCAACCCAAACTTCACTCTAGCCTCTGTCTACTTCTCTCACTCTTCAAAAGGCAACTGACGCCTCTATTCTTTCACTATCCAAGCTTTGGAAGATAGGCTACTAGCCTATAGCCACTCTACTTTCTCATACGCCAACTCCACCATCATCTCTTCTTTCTATCTTTCTTTTAGTACATTCTTCTCCATTCTGATGCCAACTCACTCTTACTTCACTCGGTCAATAACCTAGCTCCATACATCCTTCAAAAGCAAACCAAGACACTGCCTGACGACTGTGCAGAATTTCACTCCACCTGACAACTCAAGTACACCACAAAAGAGCCTACGTATTTTTCTTTTCCGCTTTTTATTTCTCAAGTACTTCCTCCAATTGAACCAAAATGGAACTGCACCAACAAACCATTTTCTCTTTTTTTTTTCCCGTAGCTACGTCCTCTTTTCTGTCGTACAGACCAAGACCATGTACGCGGATTCTTATCATTGTGCCGGATCAAATCACCTTTTATCCATTTAACAGCCTTTAGCCGTAATTCGTTTATAACTTTGGATTTATGCGAACCATCTAATAAAACAATAAAAATATATTATTAAAACAATTTCAAGCACTAACAAATATAGATTAAGTGGTAAAAATATATGAATTATGTGTTTATCATTCTACAAGCTCATCCACATTCGGATGAGTGGATCACAAGATTATGTCAGTGCCTAGTGAGCTAAGGAAATGGCATCAAATCTAGCCTGATTTTCATAAACAGAAGTCTTGTGTTGCTTTCCTGGATGATATAGACAACAATACCAAATATTTCCATATCATGACCAACAGGAAAAAGGTAAGAAATGACATTGATAGTCTGAAGGGTTTGAATGACATGTGGGCTACTAACGAGAAGAACTTGAAGAAGTGCTCACTAGTCACTTCCATAAAATAAGCACTACTTTCTAACCCTATTATTGAGGACAATCGGTATAGCACAATTCTTTCAAGAGTTATAGAAGAAGATAATATTTTACTTCTCACAGCTCTTACAAAAGAAGAAATCTTAAGTTCTTCTAAGGTTATAGAAAACTGGTCTTCACCGAATACTGAAGGTTTCCATGCAGGTTTTTATAAATCTCAGTGGAATATTTTTGGTGATGAGGTCTGCGAAATGGTGATTCAGTTCTTTGTATATTTTAAAAGAACTAAACAAAATTTATATATCCTTAATTCAAAAAAAAAAAAGAAACCTATGAATCTGGTGGATTTCAGACCAATTGGTCTCTGCAATGCCTCTTATAAGATCATTTCCAAGATCTTGGTTAAAAGGATGAAGCCTCTTATGAAGAACATTGTTTCTCCATATCAAACTGCTTATGCCTATGGAAGGCTCATCAATGACAATATTATTAACGCGTATGAGATAATACACTCCGTGAAGAAAAAGGATGGTTATAGTGGTTGGCTGGCTCTCAAATTAGATATGTCGAAAGCATTCGACATGCTTGAGTGAAGTTTCCTTCTCAAAGTTCTAAAAAGTTTTGGTTTCTCAAAAGGAAAGTGTCAGCTTATTGACCAATGTATCAGTACCACAACTTTAGTTGTAATGCTAAATGACACTCCTTGCAAGGAATTTCAACCCACAAGAGGTTGACACTCCTTGCAAGGAATTTCAACTGACGGGAGGTACTCGCTAGGGTGATCTGCTATCTCCTTATTTATTCATCTTACTTATGAAATTCTTATCTAGAAAATTAACCGAAACTCATTTCACCGGTACAACTAAAGGGATATCATGTTGCCAGAGATGGACCTCCTATTAATCATCTTCTTTTTTTAGATGAATTTTTTATTTTCACTCAGACTGATCTTACTAGTATATATAATCTTAATAAAATTCTTGAGAAATTCATTTCTCAATCTGGGAAGATTATAAAGTTTGATAAGTCAACAATATATTTCAGTAACAATTTAGATGAAGACACTTGTAATGCCTTTAGAAATATTTTTGGAGTTAAAAGCATGGATAAAAAGGAGAAATATTTGGGTTCACCGCTTCTTATAGGTAGATCCAAGAACGAAGCATTTAATGAAGTGAAGCAAGCATTTGATAGAAGATTATCAAATTGGCAGTCAAAATCACGTAATCAGGCAGGCAGGTCTACTTTGGTTAAACATGTCCTCAACACGGGTTCTATGTATCAGATGGGCACTTTCGAATAGCCAAAAACTCTTATCAAGCAATTTAATTATGTTCAAAAGAGATTTTTTTGGGGTCGTAACTCTATTAGAGGGGTTAACCTAATTACTTGCCGAAATTTGTGTAACTCTAAAATTCAAGGTGGTTTTAACAAAACTCGCCTGGAGAATGGTAGTTCAGTTGAACAGTCTATGGGTTAATATTCTTAATTCCAAATACTTTAAAGGCAAGAATCTACTTCATGATACTTCACAAAAGAAAGCTTCATCTTGGATCTAGCAAGGGATCGAATTACGCAGGGATATTGTTCAGCAAATTACTTCAGGATCATCAACAATGGAAAACATATTTTTATATGGCATGACGGATGGGTTAGAGGTCAATCAAACATATTAATCCTTAAAGCTAAATTTGATTTTCAGTATTAGCGTGTGAATGAGTTGATAAATTTTAATGGAATCGGCTGGTACAACCCACTGCTCGAGTCTTTTTTTGAATCTGACATAGCTCAAGAAATCAAGGTGATAAATCTAAATCCTGAAGAAGAAGATGAATTTGTTTGGTTACCCTCCAGAGATGGTAAGTTCTCCATTAAGATTACTTACACTAATGGAGAATATGACTGCAGTTCATCACAGCAACAACCAAGTTCCAAGTGTTGTGTGGAAAAAATTTTGGACAACTAAAGCTCATCATAGAACCAAGTTATTCAAATGGAAGATTTTGAAGGAATCAGTCCCAAATGAAAGAAGGCTTGCTGCTTTTAACAATGATATGGACATTAATTGTGCTATATACAATCATCATGAAGAAAGCATTCAACAATTAATTTTTGAGTGCAGTTGTAGAAAAACAGTTTGGAGACTTTTAAATGTCAGAATCGATGAGGTAAGTAGAAGGAACATTACGGTCAAAGAGTGGATAAAATCTTATTTCAAAAGTAATTCTCAAGGAAGTAAACCAGATCATCACAGATGGTTAGTTACTCTAACGACAACATGCTGGTTGTCATTAATCCCTTACAGAAGTGATACAAGCCCTTACAACAGTGTTACAGCAGGGAAGTCTCTAATCCCTTACAACAGTCTTACAAGAATAAAATACCATCTTAGTTTTTTTGAATTCACTGATAAAATCATTTCTACGAGAGACAGACACAACATGAGAGCATTACATACTACCAATTCTAATTGGTTACATCCTCCATTAGACTTTAGGTAAATAAATATGGATGCATCTTTTAATTATAACACTAACTGCAGTGGTACTAGATTGGTACTTCGTGATTGTGCAGGTGCCTGCAAAGGAATCAAGGGAAGTTTCGCATAAAGAACCTTAGATCCAGAAGTAGATAATGAGTAAATGACAATATTGTCTCAATAGATAAAATGGTAAAAATAATGAGTAAATGATGCACGTCGTTTACACAACGAATTAATTATTTATGTTCCACACAATTAACTGGTAATATAATGGTAATACGTTCATTCTTATGAAGAGCAAGGAATTTTTAGTTGTCAAAAATATCAAAAAGAAGATTTTCAGGTTGCAAAATAAAATAAAATAAATAAAATAAAATATTTAAAACTAATTTTAAACAATAAGAAGAAAGACGACTAAGGAATTCTTGGTCATCACTGAAAAGAAACTTAATTAAAATACTCGTTTATTTCTTGTTAAATATACATTGTCACCAACCGTAGAATAACAATAAGCTCAGCTATCCTCAGAAGTTTTGTTGCCACTGGATATGGAAGTGCTCGACTACCAGACTCTATCCAACTAACCCGCTAAGAATAGGCTCTCAAGATATAAATTAATCGGACGCTTTACACTTTGTGAATTAGGTTGATCCTAGCATCAGACACATAAGCTCATTCTGCTTATTAGTGTCATCTTTTTACACAATCACTTAACAGAATCCCTCTATCAGATTTTGGGATGTACAACTTGGGTAAAGAATTGGGTAAAAATTACACGTACCACACAATGTTGTACTAGTGGAAGAATTATTATTAGGTTGATTTAAATGTTCAATCAAATAA
The DNA here is from genome assembly GCA_023531435.1 of Papaver californicum. NCBI lineage: Eukaryota > Viridiplantae > Streptophyta > Magnoliopsida > Ranunculales > Papaveraceae > Papaver > Papaver californicum. The sequence goes on from JAJJMC010031210.1 coordinate 22,022,056, forward strand.
TCCAATAATAATTCTTAAACTATAAAAGCAATAGAGATGATCGACAATTGATAACAAAACTTAAAATAAAGTTGTAAATAATATAATTTTATTATCCAGGAATTTGAAATCATTCATAATCAAAGAAGGAGATTAACTACTCATGATACAAAGAAAGAAGAAGAAGAGAAAACAATAAATCACAACGGTTTTCCCTTGTGAGGGGGAACTCTAACCTCTTGTGCTGGCATATCCTCTTGCCTCCTTGTGTTGCAGAGAAAATTATGTGTGAAAGTTGTATCTAAGCTCCCCTTTACATATGATTTTGCACCCTCCTCTTGATGTCTATCCAACTAAGAAACCTGATAACCATCAAATATTTTATCCTCTTTTTAATCCTCATCTAAGTAGAAAACTTAACCCCCTCAAATACTAACACCTTCTTTTAATCCCTTAGGACATTTAACCTCCTCAAAATCCAACAAACTCTTATTTTCACGTCTAAAACGCGTCCATTTGTTCTCTTCCCGCACATGCCAAACAAAAATCCAATCCAAGATGGTTTCACGGTTTTGTCATAACTTCTTCACACGAACTCAGAATGACTTCATTCTTTTTATGTTGGATTTGTCTTTCGATTCTCTTCAAAATATGAGAAGAAATCCTAGGTTTGAAAGTTTAGTTTTTTACTTGGTAGTCATTCTTATGTTTTTCGACGTTCGTTGCTCCTTTTCGTCGTATTTCTTCCACTTCTCTCGGCTCTTAGACACTTGGATACTTGGAGTACTTCACTTCTTAGGTATTTTGTAGCCATTTTCACTCTTATTGGGATAATTCATCTAATGAAAACAAATGATAAAACAAGAGTAACAACAAGTAATATACCAATATTATAGCTAATATTAGTATGGAATTGATACTAAAATCATGTAAATTATGCACTTAACAGTAAATAGGATATATGGTCAGCCTTCAGATAACTTTTTTAATGAAGTCCTCAAAGATGTTTTTTTTTCACCAGTCTCCAATGTTCAAGGGTTATTCAGAGAATTCTGAGACGAAATTACCATGCTTTAATCCTAGTACATCACTGACTTTAATAGACTATAAATCAATATATAGTTTTTTATCTAATATTGAAAACAATCTTGGCATACCAAAACTTGTGAGTTTGAACCGAGCAATATTCTAACATCTCTAGTGGATGCAAATTCCTAGAAGCATAGATGATTGATTATCCATCAATCTACAATAAGTGACTGATTTATGATTTCTCTTTTATCTTTGCGATCGTTAATATTCCCTATCTTTACGTTTTTGGTCAAATCAAAGGAGTATAAACCTTGAATGCGATTATATCGTTTGAAGGTTTATTGATCCTGAAGCCACTAATTCATTCACCGAATTATACGTGCAGAAAAACTCTGAAAGGGTTAAACTATTATCTAAAGAATGGTAAGATCCCTTAAATAAGTCATAAGTACAAGAATTCTGCCAGTATATTTACATCCTTCGATTAGGACAAACTTTTCAAGATTAGTGGCTCTTAAATTGACTTGCAAGGATACGATTGTAATTGTCTTATTAATCGCAAGACCTTAGGTTACAATCTGATGAGATTGTTTTCAACAATTTAAATTATATTGTTACAAGATGCATGCCTCAAATATTTAAACTTATAAAAGCTTATAGTTATTAGAGAAATAAGATTCTGCTGGTGACATCTCTACTGAGTATCGCTATGGAAGAACAACATGTATTTATACAACAAAACTTACAAGGACGACCGTTAGTACTCAAAATATACGCTTGATAGTTTCTCCTTGCATTCACATTGTGATCAAGTTATATTTGTAGCTGATAAACACATTTTCGTGTCTTATTTGATCTCAATTTGTATATTGTTAGAACTCATTTGTGTACTTATATTGTGATTTTATTGTGTTTATAGATATTTTTGGAAGAATAAACTCTTTTGGAAAAATTAGCTCAAAAATTTATAAAGGCACCCAGGAAAAATACTAAAGGCACCCCCCAGAATTGATAAAGGCACCCATGCCTTGGATGAGGGCACCTCTTTGAAATTCAAATAAAGTGTTTAGGCGGGAACTTAACCTCTCTATCTGTGAAGTATTGGATACGTGATTTGGAAGGCATTTTTTTGGTTTTAAGACAAGGTATTCTCTTGCCATTAATACCAAGAGTTTAAAAAACAAGGGAGACTCGAATCATCAATCAGTTGTGTTAAAAAAGGAGTGGATATTTTCTCGATTTTTTTGATCCGTGTAATAATAAAAATCTCATCTCCTTACAAGATTAGGAATGTCGAGAATATTTCCTCAAGTTATAATAGAAACAATATCAAAGAGTATCGAGAGCTGGAAGAAAATCAGTGGAAGAGAAAATAAAATCAATCACCGATCTGCCAAATTTGATTATCATTAATGGGGGGGATATTCACGAAACTTGGAGAGTTACGAAGGATGCACTATAAATAGACGAGTTGTAGGAATGATGAGTGGGGGTCTGGAGAGGCCAGAGCGCAAAAATCAAAATTCCAGAAAAGTCTGCTCATGATCATGATGAAGAAGATGAGGAAAACGTTGCCATAGGGTTGAAGTTTCTGTGACGAAAATGTTGAAGATTCTGTTGCTAAAGCTTTTAACTTTGCAAAAAATAGATTTGTTTGCAACGTTTATCTTCAGGAAACAGTTATCCCTCTGTAACAGTGAGTCTCTAACGTTTATAAACGTTGCAAACTCATTGTTTTCATTGTTTTCATTTTTTTTCACCATTTGTAAACACCTGTTTGAGCAATGAATGAGTGTTTTGAGAGTGTTTTCAATATGAGGAGCTAAACCCCATCACTGGGCGACGGAAGAAGCTATTTTTTCCAAAAATTATGTGGTCATATTTATTTAATTAATTTGTGCAATTCTTTTATGATTATTTGCCTTGGTTAAAAATTGATTTAATGATTTTTGTTAAGCAATTGTGATTTCGTTAGATGGTACATGCTTGACCTAGGTTTTAGATGTTCCATGTTTTTTTTATACAATTGTTATTTTAAAAATCTACTTGTTGTAATATTTTAGAATCAAATTAAACGTAAGAATTGCATAATTATAATTATTGAATTAAATCACTTTAAAATTTCGAAAATAATGGAATCTGAGTCCCAGTCCCAGTCCCTTGTAATTTTGTCAATATATTTATTTGCTATTTTTAGTCTTAGAAATTAGGTTTAAAAATAAATCTTCACAAGTCTTGAACGAACCTTTATTTACCACTATTACAAACATATCAACTTTTGGCGCCGCCGACGCGGACTTTTTTTTAGAATTGCTTTTAAAAAAAATTAGGTTAATTAGTTTAGTTAGAATTTTTTTTTTATTTGTTCTATTTTACGTTTTTGGGTATTTTTCTTTGTATTACAAGTTTTGGATCAAAAAAAAATTTGAGCCAAAGATTATATTAATTGATTAAAGACTTGGAGTCAAAGACAAATCGAAAAGAATGGAAAAAGAAGACAAGATTTATTTTATTTTATTTTTTATTTTATTTTTTTTAATTTTTTAGGGTTTTTATTTTTCTTTTTAGAAAATTGTATTAGGAAATTCTTATTATTTTTTTAATTATTTTAGGTATTTTTATATTTTTTCTTATTTCTTGACTTTGGACTTTTGAACTTTATTATTTTTTAAACCCTACAGAAGGGTATTTAAATATAAACTGCAACAGGGAAGGACGACAATTATGATATTGTCTCGGCCCCTCGGGTTCGTACACTGACACAGGAGTCGGTAGCCCGAGTCGACTACAACTGATTCATCCCCCGTCTGGAACGGGAGGTAAGACTCGATCAATCCACGAATCCCCTGTCAATGGGTTTTCTGTATTCCTTCGTAATGCATATATGTTGAGGACTTGAATACGAATTTATTTTCTAGTAAAGGGCAAGGACTGGCAATATAAGATAAGGACTCGGATTTCCTCACCGTTTCCTTCTTGCCCTCCTTAGGAACACATTACCTAACGCGAACCTAAGCCTAAAATTTGACTAGAAAGAGAACTATAGGGTACCGAGCTTATTGGAAAATCATTCAAAAGGACTGTATTAGTTACTTTGTTAGTCTAACTTAAAGTTCAGGAAGATGATTTTAAGTTGATTAGATGATAGGATTTTAGATTACCCTATATAAATAAACTGCAATTGCACGGTGTCTACAATGCAGACAACAGCAAGTACGGGTCGAACCCACAGGGAGCGGGGACAGTACGACAATTAATATCTCAATTAACTAATCAGAAATAATATTTTTGGATTTTTAGATTTATGAATAAAATAATAAAACAAACTAAACTAATAAAATAAATCAAATAGGAGAAACAGTAACCAGGGTTTTTAGTATCCACCACTATTTCTATTTAATTGCTGAAGTGAAATATAACTCCTGAATATTTAGAGTCACAAATATCACTGGGACGCCCTAAGCATGGTGCATCAAAAGTTCTTAGTCTAAGCATACACCATCAAAATTGCGTTAGCGAGAAAATTGTACGAAACTAATTATAGGTCCACAAATAATACCTGACTATTCTACGGATTTAACCCAAGCATGAAATATCAAATAAGTAGACAAATATATTTGCAACAAGTAGATTTTTAAAATAACAATTGTATACCAAAAGCATGGAACATCAAAAACCTAGGCCAATCATGTACCATCTAACGAAATCACAATTGTTTAATAAAATTCAATTAATCAAAATCATGGAATTAATCTATTCAAATCATAATAGTTTGTATCAAATACTTCATTTAATTGATCTAAACTTCTAAGTGGTTTCAACATTAAACCCTAGTTACAAATTAATTAGCAAGACATGGAGTTGGGTTTCTCAAAACCCATAAAAATAATTAAGAAGAATAAAGAAGGAAAAGATTTAACCCTTTTTGATTTGTATTCACCAGAAAAATCTCTTGTATCCATACCAGCCGTCCACCCAGAAACTCCTGTACTTTCTCCTTTTTTACGTATACTCTCTCCTCTCAACAGTACAGAAACCTTCCCCCTTCTTTAACAAAACCTAGCTGCCTATTTAGCTTTGCGTCAGACGCAGCCCCCGCTTACTTTTCCTTCTTTTCAATTTATACTCTCTTGATTTCCGTAAAAAGAAACAAACCCAAAGAAAAGCCCTAGACTAGAGGCCTATCTCTGACTCTCTTTCTTTTCTTTTTAACCTACTCTCTCACGTGTTGTACCAACACCACCTTACTTACTCTTTATGACCATACCAACCTAAGATACAAATCAGCATAGCCTGCCACCCAACAGTACTTTCCTCTCTACCTAAACCTCTTGTCCAATCAAAGAAGAGAAAACTTGATCTATCTCGTCACGTCAAGCTAACAAATCCTAGCAGCTTCTTCCCTTTTTATATCAAGAAAACCCAGAAAAATCTGACGTCTTCTGTCCCTATTTCTCTGTCTCTTCCTACAACATCACCTTGTTCTCTCTCTAGTACCTAGCCATGTTCTTCTAGCTATTTCTTCCCTTCCAGCCGCACACCAAGACCGAACAAACCCTCATTTTCTCACGTGTCATCAAAGAGAACCAACTGACCCCCTACTCTACTTCAATTACGCACACACGTGCTGTCACACTTCCTCTCTTTTTTATGCGTCATACTGTGTCTGTTTTCACCAAACAGCCATTCCAACCAAGCTCCGCCAAAAAGAAGTCCACCTTCACACCACCTGACTGATCCCATTTCACCAGACCCATCTAATCCACTTAGCCAACACCAAAGTCTCTTAGCCAGCACCAAAGTCTCTGTATACTTTTTGTACGTGAAGTCCATTTCCAGCCTTCTGTCTCGATTTAGCCTGTTTAGCCTTATTTCTTCGTAACTTAGGGTTTTATGTATAATATCTATAAAAACATAAAACTAATAAAATTAATACAAAATCAGTAGTTATAACCTAAGCGGTAAATACGTATAAATTATGCCCATATCAAATACCCCCAAACCTATATTTTGCTATTCCTCGAGCAAAACTAATCTAAAAACAAAATCCTAACTCACTTTCACAGGAATCGCGACTACATTTAGCATATGTAATAAGCCGTTAAACCCCTAGGTGTCCCTAGTGGACGAGTTTTGTCTCGTGAGGGTTTACAAGAGGTATACCCACAAAACCTTTACTCCAAATTTTAGCTACCTGTGAACGATTGAGGATAGACACTGAACAAACTATTTAGTTGGAATACTAAATTCTTCGGCTATATGAATCATTACCATGTATGAATCCAATTGTTGTACACGAGTTTGCACTCAGCGTACTAAAATTCATATAAAAATCTAACTCTACCCAAATAATCATTGAACATCCAAAGTTGAATATAATTCACATTGCTCGAAATCAATCAAATTCAAACACATGAATAGATTTAAAGATGGATATAAAAGTGATGAATGGTGCATATGTTAACTAAGGTGAACGGTGTTTCCCAAAATATTAGTATAAAGTCCATCTCGGATGCTCTTATTTTTATTATTATTATTATTTATATACATAAAAAAAAATTATTATTTTTTTCATGACTACATGATTAGATCTTTTGAATCTAAGCGCACTCTTTTTCAGCAGATTACATGATAGTTCCCATGGATCCTGCATTCCACACTTTCTTAGGCGACGGAGACAGGGATAACACACACATATTGCTATCAAAGTGTCAAATTTTTTTATTTTTTTTTTCAACAAAATTAAAATTCTAACGCATCCGAGCTATGCCTTGTAGCAATACTAGGGCCCCACCAAATCACTTAGAGAAACATAAAATTGTAAAAATTAAAACAGAAAGTGATATGGTTATGATGATTCCGAGATATGCTTGTTCAATGATTATCATGTTATTTCTAACACCTGAGTGCATTCAGATATGAATAGACCATTTAGATGGGCACACCAATTCTTATAAATAAGAGCTATGTTTACGTCTACCTAGAATGGTTAGTGGCATCCTGAATAATCCACAAGTTTCTAAATTTCGGAGTTTCATTATTAGCATTAATTTTCAGAAACTCTACCCCCAAACCTAAATTTAACATTGTACTCAATGTTTCAAACCGTGCAACCTAAAATGGTATGCAATAAATATAAATAGGAGAAACAAATGTAAACCAAAGAGAAGGGATTGGAACGTCTCACCTGATTGACGCAAGAAAAGCAGTATTCTCTGTCACACACATCAAACGATAGTAATAACAAAGAACACTAAAAATAAAAATAAACAAAAAGCCTAAAAGAATATAAAAACAAGAAAATAAAAATCTACCTACTGGATATGTACGGAAAGAATCCCCATACACTAATAACCTGAAAATTTTGGGGATCAACCCAAAATACAATGTACACGAATGATAATTTCACAATTATATTATGGTGACACGGTGACACTGAAACCATAAAAAAGAAGGGATTACCCCCAAACCAAGTTTTTACTACACTTGGGTGCGTAAAGAACAAAATATGGGGATAATATTGGGATTGGGGAAATATCAATTGGTTCATGCACAATATCAGGAACATGCAAGTCCTCTGGGTATTTGGATGCAAAGTGATCCAGCAAAACTTGAGAAGCACACAATTCTAACCCTAAAATAGGTAACTTTTGGAAGTCTAGGGGTCTAGAAACAACCTCTAAGTCGGGTGAATGATCTTGTGAGATAGATTCATCTATAGAATTAGGAAAATCATCTACACAATCATCCACAGGGTCATCTATATGTTCTGTTTGGAACAAAGAGTCACTACAAGACTGATCATCATCAGCATATAATCTTTGCATTGCCAGAACTCTCAATCTATGTTCTAAACTAAGATGTCTGTGTTTATAATACTTCTCATATAACATTAGAGGTGATTCTTCACTTACCAGAGGTGAAGCAAAAACTTCCTCATGCCGTGACCTATTCATATACAGTGTCATCTTAGATGACGTCTCCTGAAAAAGAGTCATCACCCTCGAAAAGTACCTGAAAAGAGATACTAAAACACAAAACGAGTCAAATAGAACTAAAAATCATAAAAATAAAATAAAAATAAAAATATATAAAAAATAAAATAAAAACATAAACTACGATTAGAAAATCAAAAATACTGATTAAAATATTCCACAACCTCTCCCCGGCAGTGGCGCCAAAAATTGATAGGATTTTAGATTACCCTATATAAATAAACCGCAATCGCACGATGTCTACAATGCAGACAACGACAAGTACGGGTCGAACCCACAGGGAGCGGGGAAAATACGGCAATTAATATCTCAATTAACTAATCAGAAATAATATTTTTGGATTTTTAGATTTATGAATAAAATAATAAAATAAACTAAACTAATAAAATAAATCAAATGGGAGAAACAGTAACCAGGGTTTTTAGTATCCACCACTATTTCTATTTAATTACTGAAGTGAAACATAACTCATGAATATTTAGAGTCGCAAATATCACTGGGACGCCCTAAGCATGGTGCATCAAAAGTTCTAAGTCTAAGCATACACCATCAAATTGCGTTAGCGAAAAAATTGTGCGAAACTAATTATAGGTCCACAAATAATACCTGACTATTCTAAGGATTTAACCCAAGCATGAAATATTAAATAAGTAGACAAATATATTTGGAACAAGTAGATTTTTAAAATAACAATTGTATACCAAAAGCATGGAACATCAAAAACCTAGGCCAAGCATGTACCATCTAATGAAATCACAATTGTTTAATAAAATTCAATTAATCAAAATCATGGAATTAATCTATTCAAATCATAATAGTTTGTATCAAATACTTCATTTAATTGATCTAAACTTCTAAGTGGTTTCAACATTAAACCCTAGTTACAAATTAATTAGCAAGACATGGAGTTGGGTTTCTCAAAACCCATAAAAATAATTAAGAAGAATAAAGAAGGAGAAGATTGAACCCTTTTTGATTTGTATTCACCAGAAAAATCTCTTGTATCCTTACCAGCCGTCCACCCAGAAACTCTTGTACTTTCTCTTCTTTTTTTTTACATAGACTCTCTCCTCTCAACAGTACAAAAACCTTCCCCCTTCTTTAACAAAACCTAGCTGCCTATCTAGCTCTGCATCAGATGCAGCCCCCATTTACTTTTTCTTCTTTTCAATTTATACCCTCTTGATTTCCGTAAAAAGAAACAAACCCAAAGAAAAGCCCTAGACTAGAGGCCTATCTCTGACTCTCTTTCTTTTCTTTTTAACCTACCCTCTCACGTGTTGTACCTACACCACCTTTCTTACTCTTTATCACCGTACCAAACTAAGCTATAAATCAGCATAGCCTTCCACCCAACAATACTCTCCTCTCTACCTAAACCTCTTATCCAATCAAAGAAGAGAACACTTTCTATATCTCGTCACGTCAAGCCAACAAAGACTAGAAGCTTCTTCCCTATTTATATCAAGAAAACCCAGAAAAATATAACGCCTTCTGTCCCTATTTCTCTGTCTCTTCCTACCACATCACCCTGTTCTCTCTCTAGTGCCTAGCCATGTTCTTCTAGCTATTCCTTCTCTTACAGCCGCACACCAAGACCGAACAAACCCTCATTTTCTCACGTATCATCAAAGAAAACCAACTGACCCCCTACTCTACTTCAATGATGCACACACGTGCTGTCACACTTCCTCTCTTTTTTTTTTTGCGTCAGACTTTGTCTGTTTTCACCAAACAGCCATTCCAACCAAGCTCCGCCAAAAAGAAGTCCACCTCCACACTACCTGACTGATACCATTTCACCGGACCCATCTGATCCACTTAGCCAACACCAAAGTCTCTTAGCCAGCACCAATGTCTCTGTATACTTTTTGTACGTGAAGTCCATTTCCAGCCTTTTGTCTCAATTTATCCTGTTTAGCCTTATTTCTTCGTAACTTCGGGTTTTATGTATAATATCTATAAAAACATAAAACTAATAAAATTAATACAAAATCAAGTACTAGTAAATATAAATTAAGCGGTAAGTACGTATAAAATATGCACATATCATTAGAGCCGCCTTGTAACCCAAGGAAAAGTTGCCAAAAAGGCAGGGTTATCAAATCTCATTAGAGCTTATCCTGCTTCTATTCGACTTAATCTAATTCGGATCGTTCTAAGAGATTTGCTAAAACTGTAACTACTTGCCTTTTTGAAGAATAGAAGTTGGTCTAGAAACAATCTTAATAGAGCCATCATGTTTTTTGTTTGCTAGATCCAGTAGGTTTGATTTGGTTGAGTCGGCCTTGTTTGTGTTTGTTTAGAACCTCTTCCGGTAGGATTTATTTTTAGAGTTTATTTTTGTAAATATATTAGGAAGTTTTTGTTAGAAAATTTCGAACCGATATTATGAGGACCAATATAATGAATATCTGAATGAATTTCAAAATAGACATTATTAGTACTATCAACATGGTGTGGATAGTAGTCGGGACCACCACCAACCTTTTGAAGGTTATTGCTCATACCAAGGTGATCCCAATTACTATTTATACATACACCCGTCTTATGAACATGAAAATGAGCAAAAGTCGAGTTCTTTGTCTTGGAGGGATGCCTTAAAGCAGTTGCAATCTAGTACTCATCACGAACCTATTATGCCTCTAGAAGAATCACCTCTAATGATATATGAGAAGTATCATAAACACACACCGCCTAGTTTGGAACAAAGATTGAGAGTTCTGGAATGCCAGAGATTATATGCTGATGATGATCAGTCTTGTAGTGACTCTCAGTTCTATACAGAATATAAGGATACCCTTGATAACTATTCACCTAGTCAAGAGGACGAGGATAGAATTGGTAACACTACTTATTTAGACGAGGTTCAAACATCTTCATATTATTATGATAATGAGGATAGTATTGGTGAAGAACTTGAAATATATAGGCAAAGTGATCAAGAAATTGTCACTCCAATTGTGCTTCATGATGATAGTGTTATTTCTGTTTCAAATCCAAATAATTTTAATGATTATTCACCTATTCAAAAGGAATAGGATTTGACTAGAGATACTACTATTTTAGACGGTGTAGAATTTTCTTGTTGTGAATCCGATAATGGTTTAGAGGAACGAGTTTGTCCTGAGACTAGTGATTTAGAGTCTGACGATTCGAAGACAATAGTCTCTGACGAAGATGATAGACTCATAGAGAATTTTAATTTTACTCCATTTGAGAGTAATGTCCACCTAAGTTTGGGGGTACCGATGATTCTTGTGATTGTCAAGTATCCCTCCTTAAAGTCCCTCACTTGGGACTTGACATATGCACCTCTACCATTTTTCAAGATCATCTTCAAACTAGATTCCCTAAACATGTTGATGTCCAGAAAGAAGTTCAGTTGTTAGAGACTCATCCTCTGGTTGATGTGGTCTACCCAGGAAATAATACCAAGTTTGACTTTGTTTTCCCACCAAAATATTTTTTTCCATATGCGGCAATGTTTGAATTTCAAATGTGTCAGTTATTAAGTTTTGAGACTAAGCCTAATTACTTTAGGAGATTAGAATCGACACATTTGCTTAAGAATGACCACCATTTTCATAGTAGTCAATTGTGTGGGTCAAGTCTGATTGACTTTAAGGATCCACAATTATTCAGGTTATTATTATGTGCCTTAAATGTATTATTTGAGTTTTTCCATACTCTACCACCTGATCTTCCGGATTCTGCCTATGAGGAAAGTCATCCTAAAGAGATTTATCTAGACCCTTTCATAGAGCCCGAACCTGAACCTCAACTAGATGTAGTTGTCAGAAACAAAACACTAGATAGGGATAAGGTTGTACTCGGATTGTTCACTTTCTGGGCCTTCTATAATTTCCTTCTATTTTGGATAACATTATTTTATTCAGATGACCCACAGTTGTTCCGACTATTGCTATATGATTTAATGAGGTGACTAATTCTTTCTTAGTCTTGCTGAAAACTTTAAACTTAGCACTTCTTGGGAGGTAACCCATGCTTATGCGACACGGTAATATCCTTCCTTAACTTATTTCCTTTGATTGGTAACAGTTTCTCCTTGTTCATTCTTTTAATAATTCATCTTTAGAACATTGAGGACAATGTTAGATTTAAGTTTGGGGGTAAGGGAGAAACTTTTAGTGAAGTATGAAACTCCAAAGTCTAGAAACTTGTGAACAATTCAGGATGACACTAACCATTCTAGGTAGATGGAAACTTAACTTTTTTTTCTATAGGAATTGGTGTGCCTAGTTAAATGGTCTATTCGTAAAAGGATGCCTATCTCAGGTGTTAGAAATAACATGATAGTTGTCACCATATCTCGGAATCTATCTCGACCATATCACCTTCTGTTTTTATTTTTGCAATTTTTGTGTTTCTCTAAGTGATTTGGTGGGGCACCAATATCAAATTGTTATCGCTGTTAGGATGAAGTTGAGTGTTAGAGATCAATCCCCATTATTGTATTATTTATAGCATTATTCAAAAAAAAAATTGAGTATTGACACTTTGATAGCAATACGTGTGTGTTCTCCCTGTCTCCGTCGCCTAAGCAAGCGTGGAATGCAGGGTCCATGGGAACTATCATGTAAACTGCTGAAAAGGACCATGCGTAGATTCAAAAGATCTAATCATGTTGTCAGTATAAACATAATTGTTTTATTTTCAATAAATCGACCGTTGGGGCCCTTGTATATACCAGCTGAGTCGATATTAGTATAAGGATTAAGACCAGTGGGAGCGTATCTCAATCCATTAGGGTTCATCCTGGCAGTGACCTTCAGACAGATATGGGAAATACCGTTCACCTTAGTCAACATGCGCAAACTTCATTTTGTCTATATTCATCTTCTTAATCTTTTCATGTGATTGTACTTTGATATATTTAGAGTATCGTGGTTGAACGACTATTTAAGTAGAGTTTTGAATTCTTGTATGAATTTTAGTACGCTGAGTGAAAACTCGTGTGCAAGAATTGGACTCATATAGAGTAATGATTCCCATAGCCGAAGAATTTACTTTGCCAACTAAATAGCTTTTTTAGTGTCTACCCTCAATCGTTTGCAAGTAGCTAGGGTTTGGAGTAAAGGTTTTGTGGGTATATCTCCTGTAAACCCTCACGAGACAAAACTCGTCCGATAGGGACACCTTTGGGTTTAAAGGCTTATTGCACACGCTAAGTGCAATCGCGATGCCTGCGAAGTAAGTTAGGATTTATTTTTACTTCTAGATTAGATTTGCTCGAGGACTAGAAAATAATAAGTTTGGGGGTATTTGATAGACACGTTTTTGTGTCTTATTTGATCTCAATTTGTATATTGTTAGAACTCATTTGTGTACTTATATTGTGATTTTATTGTGTTTATAGATATTTTTGGAAGAATAAACTCTTTTGGAAAAATTATCTCAAAAATTTATAAAGGCACCCAGAAGAAATACTAAAGGAACCCCCCAGAGTTGATAAAGGCACCCATGCCTTGGATGAGGGCACCTCTTTGAAATTCAAATAAAGTGTTTAGGCGGGAACTTAATCTCTACATCTGTGAAGTATTGGATACGTGATTTGGAAGGGATTTTTTTGGTTTTAAGACAAGATATTCTCTTGCCATTAATACCAAGAGTTTAGAAAACTAGGGAGACTCGAATCATCAATCTGTTGCGTTAAAAAAGAGTAAATATTTTCTCGGATTTTTTTGATCTGTGTAATAATAAAAATCTCATCTCCTTACAATATTAGGAATGTCGAGAATATTTCCTCAAGTTGTAATAGAAACAGTATCAAAGAGTATCGAGAGCTGGAAGAAAATCAGTGGAAGAGAAAATAAAATCAATCACCGATCTGCCAAAATTTGATTATCATTAATGAGAGGATATTCACGAGATTTGGAGAGTTATGGAGGTTGCACTATAAATAGACGAGTTGTATGAATGATGAGTGTGGGTCTGGAGAGGCCAGAGCGCAAAAATCAAAATTCCAAAAAAATCTGCTCATGATCATGATGAAGAAGATGAAGAAAACGTTGCCATAGGGTTGAAGTTTCCGTGGAAAAAAAATTGAAGATTCTGTTGCTAAAGCTTTTAACTTTGCAACAAAAAGATTTATTTGCAACGTTTATCTTCAGGAAACAGTTATCCCTCTGTAACAGTGAGTCTCTAACGTTTATAAACGTTGCAAACTCACTGTTTTCATTATTTTCACTCTTTTTCACCATTTTTAAACACCTTTTTGATCAATGAATGAGTATTTTGAGAGTGTTTTCAACATGAGGAGATAAACCCCATCATTGGGCGACGGAGGAAGCTATTTTTTCCAAAAATTATGTGGTAATATTTATTTAATTAATTTGTGCAATTCTTTTATGATTATTTGCCTTGGTTAAAAATTGATTTGATGATTTTTGTTAAGTAATTGTGATTTCGTTAGATGGTACATGCTTGACCTAAGTTTTAGATGTTCCATGCTTTTGTTATACAATTTTTATTTTAAAAATCTACTTGTTGCAATATTCTAGAATCAAATTAAACGTAAGAATTGCATAATTATAATTATTGAATTAAATCACTTTAAAATTTGGAAAATAGTGGAATCTGAGTCCTAGTCCCTTGTAATTTTGTCAATATATTTTATTTGCTATTTTTAGTCTTAGAAATTAGGCTTAAAAACAAATCTTCACAAGTCTTGAACGAACCTTTATTTACCACTATTACAAACATAACAGTAGCTCGACTGAATTGAGTTGAATTGTTTCCCCTTCCTTCATGTCCACCTATTGATTAGATGATTTTTTGAGTTGACAAATGTTGGATATTTTCAGTATTATAGAAAATAAAATGTTTTACGTATTTTGTTTGCCGCTACGAAAGGAGTTTCGAGATTCAAATATCAGATTGAACACGAATAGACATGATGGTTAATATGGATGTCTATTGGAGATGAAAAGGAATCTCCAACGGTGTGATGGTTCACACAAGACACAACCATTCTCATTAGACACCATAAATGTCTATTGGAGGTGAATATGCGTGTCTAATGGGTGTGAACTCCCTATATAAAATAGTGATGATTGATTCTTATTAATTAGTAGAAAAATCTCGATCTTTATTTTCTCTCTTCTCCAAACATCACCATAAGATCCCTCTAGTGTGTTCTTGGATGAATCAAGATTGTATAAGTCTTAAATTTGATAACGTTTTATAGAGCTTCATTGTATCCTGAAAGCAATATTCAATTACCCAATTGTACTCACAGATTATATTTGGAAGGGTCGAATATTTGTCTAAAAGAATCTTAATCGAGCCTTGAAGCCGAAAGCACAACAATTCTCTTTTAGAGTAGAACAACTATTTCTCTATTAATGTTTTCATCCTCTTATTTTGAACAAATTTTCCAACAACAAATGCAAAGAAACATAGTCGGCCGAATGAAAGTTCTTAAACCCACTCCATGGTTAATTTCCATAGATACACCAACCCTTGAAAGATGTCAAAACATGTGAGTGAAATAACGATTGGGCGTCTTGTAGTACTATGTTGTCGCATATTCCTTTAGGAAGTGAAGACAAATGAAATTGAGGGTCCGCTTGGCACAAAAATTGTAGCAATGCAATGTAATCCTAAATACCTGCAGAAGAGAAAGTCATTTCATCCTTGATACCTCGAGTGTTGGGTTCCACTGGCACCGACACGATGACACAGACGTGACGTGACACGGACGCGAACACGGATAAATTCTCAAAAAACTAGGACGCTGACACATTATGAAACCAGTGATATTTTCCATCAAATTGTATATATTATGAATGTAAATAATAAATTTGTGTAAAAATAAACACATACACCAATGAAATAATACATATACAAAAAATTTAGGCATTATTGGTATATATTCATATTAGAATAGAATGTGACATATGCATATGATGTCATCGATGCGTCACATCGTGGAAACGCGTGCGTCCAAGTGTCGGACGCGAGCCTGACGCGGGACACGTGACTGTTTTAAGTGCGTTCGTGCTACCCAGCTCGAGTGTATATGGATGTTAGTAGGGCTACACATCGTCGGTTCGGCTCGGTATTAGCTAAAAACGTCCTCCAAGCCGACCATAGAACGGTTCTCAAATTTAAAGTCAAATTTCGGTTCGGTTTTAAATCGCTCAGAGTCGGCCCGGTATGGTATCGGTTTTTTAAAGGAAGTTGCAATTAATCAATATCTTTAACACACAGATTGAAAAGTCTGTATCATGCATAGTTACTTTCTGTTCCACTTTTACACAAAGATCATAGTAGATCAAATTATTACATACTAAAAAAAAAGATCTCAACTAAAAACTAAAAATTAAAAGATAGAACACTTGAAGATGTTTATCATGAAATAAGTGAGTCTTATTACAAATAAAACAGTTTGATGCTCTTCATCATAACAAAAACCACTAAATCAAGTATACGATTTTGATGCTCTTCAACATAATCAACTTCTCCACCTTTCAAATAATAAAACAACTCACAAGCTCAACCTAAATCAGGTACAAAAACAAGTTCATCTTTCTTTTCAAACCCAGAAGATATGATTATCCACCCAATCTCTAAACAAAAAAAAAGTATATCATTAAAATCAGTAAAAAAAATAACACAAGCTATTTTTATCATCATCATTATCCCCACAACACCATAATCATATGGTCATAAAGAAATTTGAGGAAACTACATTAAAATGGAACAACATAAGATGATAAAACTACCCCCAATCTAGAAAACTAGGATTTCATTTCCATAAGAACCCAAATTTTAATTTATGTGAACTAATCGATTGATGAAATTAAAACAAAATGTAACCATTAAAGTAAAAGGTAAAGAAATCAATACCTTATCGTTGATAATCGGTAGAAGATCTCAGTTGAATGGGGGATTGTTGATATACCAGTGGAATCAGTTGGAAGAAAGAATAAAATGAAGACGACGAAGTTGGTTTAGGAGAAGAAGAAGGCGAAGAAAAAGAAGAAGGAGGAGTTATCGTATTGATGGTGGTAGGATTACAGGCTCGTGATGATGGGGGTGGTGATAGATGTATAAAAGAGTGGAGGAAAAAAAAGAAGATAAAAAATATCACGTATGGGTTGGGGTTAGGAATTAGATTATAAATATTATAGTTCGACGACTAGGATTGAGTTTTATAATATACTCATCAATGGCTAATATAACTCGGTAATTCGGTACGGTTCTGTCGGTTTTCGAAATAAAACCTATTACCTATACCGATGATCTACGGTTACGTTTTTCTGGAACAATTACCTAAGTCGTTTTTATCAGTTCGGTTAGTTTCGATGACGGTTTTACGGTTTCGGTGTTGTGATTTTTATGTGCATCCCTAGATGTTGGTGAAAATAAATGACTAGTTTTTTTCCGTATAACTATTATCAATGTGTAAATATCTTAAAATTGAAGATATGTTATAATTAACCTGTAAAAAACTTGTTAACTTGTATTTCTAGATAGATATTAAAGCAATGATTGTTTGGTATTTACTATGCTCCCCTGTTTGACCTAGCCCAACGACTAGTCATTTTTTTATTAATATTAATTTACAACTATTTATAATAGATGAGGTCTTTATCTTCTTTAACTATTTTTAACTTGGATTATTTGAATGTATCCCCAAATACCCACCTGATCGTACTATCTTATCCAATTACATTCTAGTGAATTGGATTTTTGTTTGTCTACGTCTCTGTAGTGTAATATCTTTGGCCTAGTCTGGATTATTGCTATTAGGTTAACCTAATCCACTTATGTGGCAAATTTATTTTGCTACGCAAATGCATATACTCCATCAGTATAAACCAAAAGGTGATCTGGATAGGCTAACTAACACACTCGTGGGTCGTGACCTTGTGCATTTTCCGTAGTTCGTTCAAAGCTCACCAAGGCAACTCAATGACCGACACCGACCTTTTACATTCATTGTGTAATATACTGTGGGTCTGTTGCGTCACGCATCAAATAAGTCACCCTTATTCTTTCTCTAGAATCTCTATCCTGATATCTGAGCAAAAATGTGAAGCCACGTCCTACAGCTACCTCCCATTCTCTCTCAAATTTTTAAATGTTACCGGAGAAAAGTCTTTGAGATATACAGTATTCTATTTGATCGGTTCCAACTTATCGGAGCAATGATCTGTCAACCTAAAATTTACACAATTTTTTGTTTTTCTTATCGGAAGTTCTACAGAAAATATTTATTAAATTGATGGCAATCACGGTAGTATATAATTATTTACTCAGATCTCATGAACTCCTACTAATCTAATCTTAGTCATCTTCTCAACGACAGGAGGTTGAGAGGTAAGCACGCAAAAGCACAAAATGAGAGCTTGATTATAATAGTCAAAACGTAGGCCCCACCTGGTCAACCGGAGGAAAGAAAACGCGTCCTATCATATTGGAAATGGGACCCACTATAACCACACGAAAGAAAAGCTAGCGTAGGAAGCGATAGCTACACTGGCAGTGTTAAGTTAACGGTGGGTATAGCCTCTCCACTTCAAGCTGGGTCCCATAAAAACAAATGGAAGAAAAAAATGAAAGAAAAAATGAAGTCAGTTAGAGAGGTAGTTGAATTGAACCGTTGGACAGAAAAAAGAAAATATAGACGGAGAAAGAAAAAGATTAATCAAAAGAAAAAAGAAAAAACCGAGCCAGACGAAAACAGAGCTCTGGTGTAATGGCGAAACAGAAGCTTTGAATTCAGTCTTGATCATGGCAGTGAGGGAAAGAAATTTAAAATAGATATAAAAATTTGAGTTTAGATTTTTTTGTCTCTGCTGCCTTCTTCTTCTTCTTCTTTCTCCTTCCTCTTCATCCCATAAACCCTCCCCCTTTTCTTTCTCTTCTTCTCAATAACCAAGAAATTAATTAAGAAGAAACCCTAAAGATGAAGGATTGTGGACATTTGATGATGCAAGATTATCAGAATTAGGGTTTCTTTAGTTGGAAAACCTGGCGATTTTGGATAGTAAAGGGTTGTTGATTTACGGAGCCAAGAACAGACACTATTATAATCATTGCTACCCTTATAACAACGAATATTATATCTGGTTTGTTGTCAAAAAGATGGGGAGTCAATGGAATCCAAATGCTGGATTCCAACTCCTTGTTAGAATGTCAATATTTCTTCTTTTGATTCTTCTTTTACACATTCATGAATGCCGGTCGCTTAATCTTGAAGGTACTCGTATTATTTGTGTTTTTTTTTTCTTTTATGATTTTTGCTTTCGGGTCCTGATTTTTAAATGGTTGATTGTTGTGGGTGATGTAGGAGCTACATTATTAGAATTCAGAGCAACTGCTACTAAGGATCCTTATGGTGTCTTAGAGAGTTGGAATCCCAATGATAGTGATCCGTGTACGTGGTTCGGTGTCCGCTGCGTGAACGGTGAAGTTCGCATGCTGTAAGTTTTATATTTATGTGTTGGTTTGTTTACTTTCTCATAGTTTGTTCAAACCTTAATGGAGGTATGGGTTTGGTCGTATAAAGCATATTAGAAAAAATAGTTAGGTTGAAATTTTAGCTAATTTGTTGCAAAGAATTGTAATTTGTGTACAAATGTATGCTGTGTTTTATGAGTTGCTGCTTACCCCTCCTGTAGGGATTTGAGCGGTTTCTCTTTGGAAGGCACATTGGCACCCAAACTTGGGAATCTTGGTCACTTAAGATCTCTGTAAGTGCTCTTTACATCTTGAAAAAAAGGTTCAATTGCATGACAGTTGAATCTTCTTGACCGTCTATTTTCTAATTAGATATCTCTCCGGAATGATAGTATTGTGCGAAGTGGGAATATTTTTCCAATGCTGTGTCCGAAAATGGAGAATCTAAAAGTTACTGTTAGGCATGACAGATCGAATTGTCATGGTTACAGATAGTTAAAGATATGCTATGGGCTCATACCTCTGATAGGACTGGAAGTGCTGGATGCATTTCTAGAACTGTTCGAAAAAACGTTGGTTGATGTTTACTGTATGATACTAGAGTTTTTTTTTTCTTTTTCTAATCGATCTTCAGTACGCCTTTACATTTATACACTCATTGACATTTGTAAGTTCACTGTGTACTTTAGTTTTATACTTAATCAGTTTCCAGCATTTGGAGTTTTCATAAATGTCAACTTTTGTATCTTAGCATACATTCCTCGCGGCATTTGTGTTTCTTTTTTCCCCACAATCTTGTTTATCATTTTTCTTATGTTTTGCTAGAGTTCTACAAAAGAATCAGTTCACAGGATACATCCCTAAGGAGTTTGGAGGGCTTAAGAATCTGGAAGTATTGGACTTACGGGCTAATACCTTAGTAGGAACAATTCCAGTAGAAATAGGCCAATTGCAGTCACTGAAGCAGCTGTGAGTCCCTTTCCAATTTCCAACCTCGGTAATTTTCTCTTGGATCCAAATGCCCACTTACCTAGATTAGATTATGTTTTTGTGTTGTAGACTACTTTGCAACAATAAATTCCAAGGCAGTATTCCTCAAGAGGTTGGGAAACTCAGTATGCTATCTGAAGTACAATTTGACGAAGATCTTACTCTTGCTTCTGGATCTGGCATCAGCTGCCCGCATAGAAAATTTGGACACTGGTAAGGTATTCATTTTCTTCAAAGAAATGTTCCTACCAAAAGAAATCTTTCTACAAAACACTATAACTATCTAGTGTATAACTTATGAAGCACTTGTTTTTTGGTGACTCATCTGAGTTCGACTTATCTGGTCAGATATCAGGGTATATATGTTAGCCTGACTTGGTTATGATTCAGTTGATCTGAAATCAGATTCGTCTTCTTTTGAGTATCATCTGTCATTTTTTAGACAGCAACTGATAGACCATGTTTTAGAGCAGCATTTGGCAGAACAGCTTGGAGCAACTGAGGAAGGCAGATCACTCTTCCAGGAGTCCACGCAAAGAAAATCGCTTACATTATCTCAATGTATTGCCACTGTATGGATCAAACATATAAGTCATTACATCTTGAATACAATTTTCTTGGTTCTATGTTGTATTAGTGATAGGTTTATTCAGGCAACTAAGACTGATATTGTTTTTGTGTTTATTCTTTCTTCAGCTTTTACTTGAGAAAAGGCCCGTCACATGTCCCTGTACGAAGGTGTTGTAACAATCTACCAAGTGAGTAGAAAATAATTAGTTTGGATGCATAAAGTTTCTTTTTTTTTTACCCTATGCAGCAGAATGAAAATATCTCTGTTGTTGGCAGGTTCAAATGAACAACTAATTGAACGACATGTAACATATGTCGCACATTTTGTACGCCGGAAATTGCTTCAAGAACCCAGTAACCTCCCTGCTTCACCAGCAAGCAATGTCAACTCGCCTGACCAAGCAGCTGAAGTTCCATTTACCCGGAGCAGTGGAGCTTTCCCCGCCATACCGAATGGCAAGAAGAAACATCTGCCTCCACCTTCAGAAACTTCTCCCGGAGATGATCCCGAGAAAACACCTCCTAGCACACTAAACGCCAATGCACCCCAAAGGCCAATTGAAAATCAATCCTGGAAGACTATGAAGTATATTTATGTGATTCCAGGGGTCGCATTCCTTGTAACTGTTGCTGTAGCTGTGCTCTGCATGTGTCGGAAACCAGGAGAGACCACCATAGGCCCTTGGAAAAGTGGACTTAGTGGCCAACTGCAGAAAGCATTTGTCACGGGTAAATGCATAATTTTGTTTCAATTGATTATCTTACAAATGTAAAACTTGGGCTTATTCATTCTTCAAAAGTTCAGGGGCACCCAAGCTGAATCGTTCAGAGTTAGAAACTGCCTGTGAGGACTTCAGCAATATTATTGACACCCTTGATGACTGCACAATATTTAAGGGAACACTGTCGAGTGGAGTTGAGATTGCAGTTGCTTCGACCCTAATTCCATCCTTTAAAGATTGGAAGGATAGCTCAGAAAAGGCCTACAGGAAGAAGGTATTATTTTTATTAACTCGCATATTCCAGCTTGATGGCACAGGACATTGCATCGCAACAATCCTCAACTGAAATTTCTTATGGTTATTTTGTTTTCTATATCTTATGTAGATTGATACACTGTCACGAGTGAACCACAAGAATTATGTCAATCTTCTAGGTTTTTGTGAGGAGGATGAAGCTTTCCTCAGGATGATGGTGTTTGAATATGCTCCAAATGGGACACTTCATGAGCACCTGCATGGTAAATATATATTACATATAGTAAAGCAAGATATTGTATCAGGTAAAATCTCTTAGATTTTGAGGTATACCACGTGTTCCCTTTTCTGTCTATTTTGCAGTTAAAGAAGTTGAACATCTCGACTGGAACGCAAGGGTTAGGATTATCATGGGAACAGCTTATTGCCTTCAATACATGCACCACGAACTGAACCCACCTATAGCACACCCCAATCTGCAGTCACAAGCTATTTACTTGACAGATGATTATGCTGCAAAGGTGGAAAAAGAATTCGCCATGCTTAATCCTTCTATTGTATTTTATTTTTACACCGGCATCTTTTTATGTTGTCTATGTATGCATATAGTAAATGCTTTAATGTTCTTTTGTTGTGATATCTCTTAGATTGGAGACATCAGCTTCGGTACAAATATTGCCCCCAAAGCAGCGAGTCCAAAGGAAGAGTCTAGACATGCTAAACTCCCTCCATTAGCTGACCCTGAAAGTAATATCTACAGTTTTGGTTTACTGTTGCTAGAAATCATCTCTGGCAAGCTCCCTAATGCTGAAGAACATGGATCACTTATCAAATGGGTAAATCACCATATCGACTTAGTATTGCAGTTTTTGACCTTCGTTATCAACTCTTTTTTTCTTATACCAGAATCTTTTTCCTATTTACAGGCTTCTGAATACTTAAATGACCAAGAAAAAGTAAACTCCTTAGTTGACCCCACACTCAAATCAGTCAAGAACAACGAGCTCGAAATCATTTGTGAGATCATCCAGGACTGCACCCATGAAGATCCAACAAAGCGACCTACAATGAAAGAGGTCATTACTAAACTGAGAGAAGTAATTCCTATATCACCTGATGCTGCTATCCCAAGACTTTCTCCACTCTGGTGGGCCGAACTTGAAATCCTTTCTGTGGAGGCAACTTAACATCTCTGGCTCAGTTCTTTCTTTGTAAGTTAAGTGTTTCTTTTATTTTCCCTACCTAGCTCTTATATGAAAAAAATCTGCTGTATAATCCATGGTGCCCTCTTGATGCTGTATATTCTGCCAGGTTTTCTGTATCCTAGTTTGATCTCTCTCTGTCTCTATAGGGTTATGATGTTCCATATACTTGTTTCCTTTTCTTTTTTTCTCCGTTTCTCCGCTGGCTGTCGCAATAAAAGTGTGATGAATACTTTCACACCCGGGTGCATCCACCCTAATGTATACTAGAGGTCTCTACTCCATATGATATATACTGAGATATGAAGATTACATATTATAGGGTGTCTCTCACTTGTTCTGTAGTAAACATCTGATACTTGTAAACAATTCTTATAAATAGGCTTTTGGGGGCTGTAAATTCTTTTAATCCCGCCAATTTTTGCATGCCTCAGTTGTTGTGCCTCCTTCTTATCCTGCAACCACAGTTTTTTCTTGTGCCTCTGCTGATAACTGAACAACATTGAGGCTGTATTATGACAATTTGTTTGTGATCAGTTTGTGCCTGACAAAAATTAAACACTTTGAACCCAATTTAATTCTCTTTAAGATCTGTACTGTCTGTATCTCCAACATATATGATGCCGAGCTCAGATGTAGTTTTTTTTCTTCAATTTATTTAAATTACTTGCAGATAATGATAGATAAAGAGAGAGTTCAAACACTTTTGGTGTTGTTGTACTACTTATTTATTACCATGGTATTGGGTTTACTATGGAAAGCCTTATACTGAACATCATGTGTGAAGACAAGTATGTAACAGTATTTTGCTTAAGAAAGTGTCTGCTTGACAGATATATTTACCTTCATTTTCCTTCACATGGATGATAGAACACTCTTAATTTCGTCTTCCTTCTTAAATTTTAACCAACTTTTCCTTCCCGAAAATGGTAATATGAGATCTACGTCTTGTTGTCTTTTCTTGTTAATTGATTTTGGAAGTCTCTACTTCTAATGGTGGTTATTAAGTGTTAACTTAAATGAGTCTTTGTTTGATAGAGGAATATTGTGCAGTTTAAATGGTAACAGTGGTCCATTCTGCTTAAATATAGAGTTTTTGACGATTTGCAGTAGTTTGTTCATCTTAATAGTGAGAAAAAAATAATTACTGTAGGAATTATCTTATAACACAGACTTAAACTTATATTGGTTCTACATAAACAACATTGTAAACATAGGGAGAGACAAAGGAATACAATCCTGCTATCACAGAGCTGAGAAGAAGAAGCTTTCTCCAGGCAACTCATCTGAGATACATAATTAAAATCGAGCACATCTTACATGTCCTTTTTATCTGGCGAGTTCAAAATCAATCTTCATCAGGCATGGGAAACTTGTTTTTTCTAACTCAAGGTCTTTTATTTTCAAATAAAACTGCAAAAATTTAGAAACAAAAAACAGATTCGGACAATATATGAAGGCTTAGTAAGATTCAGGAACAGGCAAGTCCTCTTCATCTGGTGGAGCCATAACCCATTTCCCGTCTTCAAGCACCATTCCTTTGTTCTTCTCTACCCACCATGATGCTGGAACTAACTGGTCATCTTTAAGATAGTCACAAGACTTATTAACTAATGCAACACTCCTGTCCACTTTCAATTCAAATTCTTTTTGTTTTCCATTCCAACCAGCAACTATATGGAGTATAGCTTGCAGATTATGCCAGTCGCTAGGATTTTTGGAATCCTTTAAACTCGTCGATTTTTCGAGTATCGACTTCAAAATCTGTCCCTGTATCAGCGAAACCTAATAGCTGACCTGGATAATGCGGTATAAGATCAATAGTGTTATTCATGTGCAATATCCGCAGGTTAGTGAATGTTGTAATCTTATTGCTGAAATCTTTATCACCAATTTGTGGGCTATCAAATACGATAGCCGTCACAGGTACTCTAGATAACCCGTTTTCAACTAAATCAAATGCATATAAGATTGCTAAACTTGCACCCAGGCTGTGTCCTGTTAGTATCACACTTACGTTTTCATCTTTATACATGGTTACTAGTCTTTTAATCTTCAAGAGAACTTGGGTTCTCGCACTTAGCTTTGTGAATTGGGAATTTGTATTACCAGAATTGTAAATCGTGAGCCAACCCTTCATAACTTGAGGCATATTTTCTTCATCATCAGCATTAGTATCTTCATTCTGTTTGCAAATCAAAATGTCATACCAGTGGCGTTGGTGTTGTTCAGTTGTATGTTTCTCAGTAGCATTTGTCTCAGCGTTAAGGTATTTTGGCTTCAATAATGGCTTAATTGATGCCTTTTCCGCATCAAACACATTCATCCATTCAAGAGCCGTTCTTGTACCACGCCATGCTACGTATATTTCCCGTCTTCCAAAAGTTTTACTAACTTCATCAGTGCTCACAGAAATGTAACCGATCCAATTCGATTCACGATCCCAAGCTTCTTTTGTGTATGAGAAGGAATAGCAGGATCTTACCACACGTGAAGTTGCATAGAGGAATGAATCCACAAAGTAGTCATTTGCAGCTGATTCCAGTGCAACTTTTTTGAAAAATGATTTCTTTCCATAACGACAACTACCACAATATTTTGAGTGCTTATCGCTTACAAATGAATCATAAGTTGCCTGGCAGAAGTCGCCACAACGGAGAATAAGTTGACGCAAATTCAAATTGAGAGGTTCCGGTAGCCCTTCCCAATTCTTGCTTCCTAATATTTCCTCCCATCTTTCTGGTTCCAGTTCTGGAATCTCCATCTTATGACTTTGATAGTGTATTGATAATTGCTAGGTGCTTACGAGTCATTTAAGCAATTTGGGTAAAAAAAGAAGGAATAAGCTCTAACGTGAAAGAACTCCAGGGGTAAATCCTTTGAGATTGTATAGATGAGGAAAGTAAGGAGTATTAATGATGATTATGCCGGCTCTTTAGTAACATTGCGTGTTTTTCCAGACTAGTCCAGCGCAATCATGGGCCATGGAGTTCCAATAAAAAAATGCCAACTAGATCATAATTTTGAGATCACATAATTAGACTCAATTTCTGATATAAAATGATGAAAGTTTAGAACTTGAACTGAGTTTTTTTTTTTTCACAGAATACTGCGGTGTACCATGTTTCGTATAAGATTAAACATTCCAGGTATTGGATTGGTACATCCCGAAGTAAATTGATGAACGTCTCCAGGAATTGGATTGGTACACCCCCAAGCTGGGTAGCACTGATACGGATATGGTGATGCAGACACGATACGATATAGATGCGGAAACGAATAAATTCTCAAAAAACTAGGATACAAATACTTTATGAAATCAATAATATTTCCCATCAAATTATATATTAAATGAATGTAATTTCACAACCGTGCTAATAAACTGTTAATATATAATAAATTTGTGTAAAAATAAACATATACACTAATAAATTAATACATATATAAAAAATTTAGACATTATAAGTGTACATTCATATTTATATTAAAATAGTGTGTGATATGTATATATAATATCATCGATGTATCTGCGGACACGTGATTATTATAGACGTGGCCACGCTACATAGTCCCACCCATATAGCTATGAACTTTTTTTTCTTTCAAAAGTTACTTTAGTATGCATTTACTGTTAGATGGCAATCTTTTAGTAGAAGTCCATGATCCATTTCTTCTTTTGGTTATTGATTAGGGTTGAAGTTGAGAATGCAGTTTACCTAACAGTCAATGGCTTCATTTTCTATACCAAAAATTCTAGAAGAAGGTAAGTTGACTGTTAGTCTCTTGGTCTGCTTATCTGACAACATAAGAAATCCTAAAATTTTCCTAACATGTTCGGAAATTGATTAAATTCATGGGCTGCTAGTGATTCTTTTAGACTGATCGGAATTGGAATGATCTCGGGTCCATGAATATGAAATAGACATTGAATTAATCGGTCTAGGTAATGAGGTTCTTATTTGACAGTGTCATATTCGATATTTGTAAACTTGTTGAGGACACCGGAAATATTCATATTCCTTCCACACGTGTACAGGCTTACAGACCTTGAGTTTTTTGCTTATTTCGAATTCATAGATTTCAGCCCTTCAAATAAACAAAATTTGATGTATGCTGGCTTTGGTTTTACCAAGTACATTCAAAAAATGATTTTTTCAGCCTACACGGTTCATCTAGTAAAGCTTTAGATATATATAGGCCTACTAGAAATCCAATGCAAGAATTATTCATTTTTATCCCTGAAGAATTCAAGCCCACAGAAAGATACAACAAAAGAACAAAATTTTCACCTGTTTTATGGTTCACAAACAAAGATCTTTAAAACATCATTCAAATAAGCTGTCCATTTTTTTAGCAAGCCTATCTTCCTAGGAGTTTCGAACTCTAAGTATAGATACACAAAATTAACGAAAAGAGGAGGGTACCAAGTACACCACCAAGTTTTCGGTATGGAACCTATATTCTTTGTGTGAACTTAAATCCAAGATTAAAGCAGGCTAGAAAATATCCTTGGAAAATCTCTAAAAGAGTTTCTTAAATCACAAGGATTGATAAACGTATAACTTGCTTTATAATTTAAAAGATAAAATTAACATAAAGCAGAAATTAAAAGTAAAGCAAGACACCATAAATTATGTTAACGAGGAGAGCTGCGAAGCATTAAAATCCCGGAACCTCGTCTAGTTTGAAAACACACTGTATTAAGTTGCTATAAATACTATCCTACTATAAAACTTGGTCTGGAATGTAGTTGAAACAGAATAAACCATCTGAGCTACCCAGTTACAGTTGTGCCCCTACGTATCTTGATTCTCGTAAGAACTCACGCACTTAATTCCCTTCTATGATGTCTTTTACATCCCTAGGAGTTGCTCCATATTCCATCGTGAAGACTAGCGCTACCCTTCTTCCAACATGATGCCTAGTGATTTTCTTTCTGATTCTAGTTCAAGGATATAAATATCAATTCCCTAAATTTAGATGAAACTAAAATCCAAGATTAGGGTTTATTCTCTTTAAAACTTATAGAGATACCTAATCTTCTATCTACACAAGCATCACAATCTAGATCTTAAACTAAGATGTATTCTTGTGAAAAACTTACAAACATTATTTCAATAGATAAGAGCTATACTCAATCGTGTTTATAGTTTTCTACCAAAACTGGATTTGATCTGCAATTCTTGATTGACCTTACTGAAATGACGAGGGTACCAAGTACACCACAATATTTTCGATATCAACCTATGCAGACTCACCTTATATGATCTTATTGAAACAATAACGACCAAAAGGTTATTTCAACAAGGTGGTCCTTGGTAATAGTCAAAATTTTATTCGAACTAACTATAAAATCGTTACCAAGAAGTGATTAACATACAAGGGTATTTACTTTAATTATAACGCTAAACAATATAATACGGAAGTAAAGTAAATCACACAACACATAAGAATTTGTTTATGGAAGAAAAACCCCATGACCTAGTCCAGTTTTTAATACTCTCAGAATTAAGAAGATATACAAATTGACTACCACAACTTTGTATAGTTGAGACCAAGTAAAATAGCTAAGTTACCTTATTCCTTCAGTATCCCTGCTCCTACAACCAATCTTCCCAACAAACGTGAATCCAAAGACAGAGTCAACTATCTTGAGTTGTTTCACCACTGTGAATCTGTGAAGATTTCTGTAGTTGAATCCTTTGGATCGTAACCCAGAACAGTAAATGACTAACCTGATTCAGCAATCAAATCACTTATTAATCATCCAGAACCAATCTTTTGATCATTAGTAAAGTATAACCAAAGGATCTTTCATTTAATCAATAAACTCATTTGGTCAAAATATCAAACCAAGAAAATGATTATCTAAATAATCAATATTGATGAACAATCTTTATCCAAGCAACTTAATGCAACTAGACACTTTGTTCGATCTTTTACAAGTCTGATGTTTATCAAGATAAACTGCTTGTGCAATCCAGATAATCAAGTTTGCATAAAGTCGCACATAAAGATCAGAACCAAAAAGAAAAGTCTCCAAGTGTTCAACATTCAATTATAATCTCTAAAAGTAACCAATGCGAAACAACTTGATTCCATTATTGATTAACCGCACAGCACGGAGTCTATTAACATTGATTGATCAACAATTATATCTTACAGATCTAGAATCACTTAGATCTGTACTAGCCAAATATTCAAACAAACTTAAGAGGCCTTATAACGGAAGAGAAATACATTGGAATAAACAAGTTTGATCAAATGAAGATGACTACATCGTTAGTTCAGACACAAGTAATCAACGAAAACTAAATAACAGCTAGCCTTCCACCAACGGTAAAACTAGAGGCTTCTTGATTCCAAAGAAGACTATAACAAAAGGCAACGCATGTGTTGATGGTGTGGGTTTTTTTTAAAGGCGAAAATCATGAAAATATATTTTCTGGTTGGTATATAAAAATACAAAATCTAGGTATATTTTCATTCTGCATGGAAATTAAGAATATACTGATAATAGGTACTCACACCTGTGAATTTTTATATATTTATATATATATATATATATATATATATATATATGGCTGTCATTAGTGGTTTGATCCATATAAGCTCTCGTTTTCTCGTCATTTCCTTGTTCTTTCCCGTTTTTAACCTAAAATATCACTTCAACAATTTAGAATGCTCCAAATAAAAGAATTCAAGAAAAAGTTATAAAATTCAGAGTAAAAGTGAATTAATGACATAAGAAATTCACTATTAAGCATCCATGAAAAGGGTACATGGTCCAAAAGCATTCAAAAACTGCGAATAACGTGTGAAGAATTAAGGGGTAAATTATATACCAAAATGTTTGCCTATTTTCTACCACAACATACTAAAAAGGAATTTTATTCTGATAAGCGGTCCATGAGACATGGCCGAGATACTAGAACGAGTACAAGATGAAAACTGCCAGAATTTTGTCTGGATTCTCCTGGACACATATTGGTCACCCCGTTTGACCGACCAAACGGTCTCTAAACTCAAATTTTCTCCATATAGAAGATAGATGGTCTTTCTGATTCCAAATTAGGGTCGACTATCGAAAACGAACATTGTATGAAGATTCTACATCGTTTTTACTAAAGTGTCTCATGTCTGAAATTTTCTGACGACGAGGTGGAACAAAATTCTCCATTTATTCACGTGTATTTTCATTCATTCCACCATTCAAACGATATGTACATGTAACTATGAAACTAGAGAAAAGTAGAGACTTACTTGATGGTAGTCTGAAGCATTAGGATGATTAGGCTCACTCTCACCGAGCTCTGGGTCTTAATAGTTCTCTTCGGTATCAGACCATGCATGGAAACAAAAAGACGTAGCATCACATTTGTGTTTACATACTAAATCAATAAACCAAGCTTGTGCCTTACAACTGCTCCTAGGTTTTCCGAGCAAAATTTTCCCTAGTTGGCTGAGCAAACTCCCACGTCCGTCCAATCAAACCCCACAACCAAACTTAGCTAAATTTTCCTCCAACTTGGCTAAATTCCGCACCCGTGCATACCTGGAAAAAGCTCCCATGAATAGCCAAGCTTTAGTTAATTTCTTTGACACAGAATGGGCTCAGCCCTATTATGCCAAATACGGACAAGTTTTCCTCCAAGGTTGACTAACTCCGCGCCCGTGTGCATGCCCGCTCAAACTCTCCCATAGCCGGCCAGAACTTGTTCCATGGCCAACCAAGCATTGCATGTGCTAAGTCTGGCCACCTATTATTCATGTGGCCCCTTATTCACGCCCAAAATTGTGTGTGACATGTTTTTCTTGTCTTACCACATGTGTTTGAACATAAGTGACTTCCCACTTATATATTAACACATATGTCTTGTCTATGTGACTTACCATTTATGGCACATTACACATGCTTACCATATGTGACTCTCCACATATATATGACTTACCATTTATGCCACATTACATACTTGACCATTTCAGTTCTCATGTAACTAACTTTTTACTCCTTCATGATTGCTCATCACCTCATTTTGATGTTATGAAGTGCAGTACTTGTCTTAATCAATGCCAACATCTGACATCACCAATTTACAAAAGCTTATCAGTACTAATTGATGTCATCATTTTATCTGAGCTCATTGCTCATCTGAACTTCTTAAATATTCTATCTATGAACTGAATAAATATTTATTTATTTATTTTATCTATAAGTCTCCTTAGACTCATCAGTCATGTCTAATTAGACATGATAAGTTGCAAGTCAACTGATTGACTTATTGACTTAGTAAGTCACACCTGACTTCACAGTAGTACTTTTTAATTCTACTAAAATTATACGAGACATCAAACATGTCACACGGGGGGTACTTACTGGGTATTGTTCTTCCGGTTTACAACATGCGGTGTAGCAATACACCCATTATGATAAAGATACTGAAATATACGAAGGGTTGAAAGAGTATAGGAGTAGCGGGTGCGTAACCGTCCAGTCTACCTTGACAAGACGGAAATAATTTTCATCATATTCTCCACCCTACCACTACTTTCACAACTTCCACTTCTTACAAGGTCAGTATGTACATTTATTACTATAAATAGGTTACTCAACCTATTCACAAATATTACAGACAGATAGAATCTACGAACAAGTCTACAACCTGATTTCACAGAAGCATTCTGCCGGTCTCACACCAAGAATTCTTCACATACAGTATGCATACCTATCACACTACAAAGAGCCTTATAATATGATCTCAACACTTTCTTTGATTCCCTTCCTAAAACTAATCCTTCTTCTCCTTTGCGACCAAAACAAGACTAGAACGATCATTTCTTAGTTTATGCTAGCCTTTTATGACTTGATATTAGGTTAGGTTCAGAAACTTTCAAATCTCTCGGTTGCAAAATTGGCGACCATAATGGGAGATCAATCTCTCGGTTGAAAAATCAATTTCTAAAAAATGGTTGATATTAGGTTAGGTTCAGAAACTTTCAAATCTCTTTATGTCAGTATCAAGCATAACACTCTGGATACTCCTAATTTTACTTAAGTTACTCTTGGTGTTCCTTCGACTAACACCAACTCTCCTCTCCCTGGTCGTAATCTTGAAGAAATCATAGGTACTCAAAATCCTTCTAGCATAGTAGATCTAATAGAGATACTAAAAGCCCTTGTAAAAAAAATCAAACTGACATGGCAACTGCTCAGTAGAAAGTCACTAAATTCCTCAAGACTCCCACAAAGAAGTTGTCTCCTAAGA
Source organism: Papaver californicum (assembly GCA_023531435.1). Lineage (NCBI taxonomy): Eukaryota > Viridiplantae > Streptophyta > Magnoliopsida > Ranunculales > Papaveraceae > Papaver > Papaver californicum. The sequence goes on from JAJJMC010031210.1 coordinate 22,054,500, forward strand.
AAAATCATCCCAAAACGGAGCCAACCAATATTCCTAAGGCTACTAACGTTGTCACATCAAGAGTTAACTTCTAAAATGATGGAGAACTCCTTATCCAAGAACCAGTAATCCAACTTTATCATTCTTGAGGATCTAATTAAGGATACTCTTACAAAATTATGGTAAGGGGGACTTAGCTCCACTTCATCAACACCAACCTCCATTTCAGCGGCAAACTTATCGCTTTGCTCTACTTCGTTGTCCACCTAAAACAAGTAGTTAATGGGTTAAGATGCTCGAGATACAAGGAAATCAAGTATGAATCGCAAAACTAAGAATATATCTGGACTAATAACATAAGGGTTTATTATAAAGTATTCTCGGTGGTAACATATGGTCCATTGGTATTACAAGATGTTTTACAACAATCTCGTCAGGAACCATTTTGTACTGCCCTCTACAAATCCAGAAGATGGAATAAATTGTTGAGGAATCTGGGATGAGTTATCTGCTAAAACGTTTCTCGATGTGTTTAATACAACATACTAAAATGGCACGATAATTGGATGAACGATCTAAGAGATATGGTCAAATAACTAAACCATGTTGTAGCTGAAAAATTCTTGAAATTATCCTGAAAGTTTACTGTTAGGCAGTTTTGACGGAATAACGAGCTCCAAATCCAAATTCCGTATCATTAGAAGATATCTGTTTTTTCTTTCTTTTGTGATTCCGAATTAGGGTCAACCATCAAAAACAAACATTGTTTGAAGATTCTACAACGTTTTTGGTGGAAAGACATGTAGCTAAAATTTTATGACGATGGGGTTTGCAAAATTTGTCCAATTCATGTATGTTTCCATTCATTCGACTATCAAACAAATATGTGTATGTCATTATGGATCCAAAACAAGTGAAAAAACTTATTTGGGGCTGATCCAAACCATCAGGAGAAGCTGGCACTACTCCTTTAAAGGAGAATACTTTATTGATGGGAATTTAATTGTACCGCAAGAGCACGGCTATCGATGAGACAGTATGAAGGAACGATTCGTTCCACAAGGATTTCAGAAATAGCAATTCCTAGTTTTTCGGTAATTGATGTGCTAATAATAAATTTATTTGGTGATTTTACTCTAAATTAAAAAAATGCTAAAATGACTTAGAAACTAAAGAAAACCTCACTACTATGCATACTAGATGATTGTAACAACTTTCTATAATTTTCTCAATATATTATACAAGACGACTGAGGACAATTATATGCGTCTCGGAAGGTAAAACGGTTAAACTAAATGAAATTTCCAAAGGATTAACAATTTTCTCAACTATAACATGCTTATCTCTGAAAATAAAATATAAATCAATTATTTAAGCATTAAAGGACACATGAAGAAATTATTATCAATATTAACCAAGAAACTGGACCATGAGAAATTGATATAGAAAATTATTATAACATGCTAGCAAATAAAATAGGAATTCATCTCTAATCCTAGGGGAGGAAACTAGCTACTCATTGCAAAAAGAATGGAAGAAAAACTGTTTTATTCATGAAAAATGCTTACAAAGAGTGTTTAATGAATCAACGACTCATTTCAGGTGCAGTTGAATAAAGGAATGTTATACTGCGTCACCGAAAGAATAGAACAATGAGTTACTTTAACGAATCAACGACGCCTTCAATCTGCAGTAGAGTTGGATCTGTCGTTCTCACTGTAGCAAATACCGTGACCAAAGCTTTTGATTATGAAAGAAAAGACAACGGATTTTAACAATAGTTTTAATCTGTTGTTTGTTCTTCTTCTTCCAAGAACCCTAGTTTATGGAAAAAAAATATGAGTGGGTTTTTCTCGTTCCTGGAAACAACCATCCTCCCCCCAAAGTTCCTACAATTCTTATATTTATAATAGAACATTCAACAACCAATTCTCGTCCAAAAAATCTTCGAAAAAATCTTCTTTTAATGAAATATATATTCTCGGAAAAATCTTCTCCTCTTGGTAATACTCTCGACCATATTCTGTTTCCTTCTCACAATTCACGAGTAACATTTTCTTGATATGTCCAATCTTATAGAGATAATATCTCCTTTATTACAAAGAATTTTCAACCAACTAATACACGAGTTTTTCTTCTTTCCTTTTTCCAACTCGTGATTTTGAAAGATTTTGTTTAATTTTGTGTGTCCCACTTTGTACAAACTCCTCTGAATAAGTTAACGATATACCTATTTCCTTAAGCTCTTCAAAATTTGTCGTACTAGAACAATCAGTTGGGAGAAGAAAAATTCCCGCCAAGATTTGCTTTTGAACTTGAACACGGGTGCCTTTATCAAATTTTAGGGGTGCCTTTATCAATTCTCATGGGTTCCTTTATCACTTTTCTGAGGTATCTTTAACACATTAAAGCCAATTCTTCCATATTTATTAATTCTCCAAGAATACCTAAAAACATACAAAATAACCAAATTTTTAGTACAAAAAAAATGAGAACTATCAATATAAATATGAGACCAATTAAGACACATAAATATGTATATCAAATACCCCCAAACTTATTATTTGCTAGTCCTCGAGCAAATCTAATCTAGAATATAAAACTCCTAACTCATTGTCGCAGGCATCGCAGTTGCACTTAGCGTGTGCAACAAGCCTTTAAACCCCTAGGTGCCCCTAGTGGACGAGTTTTGTCTCGTGAGGGTTTACAAGAGATATACCCACAAAAAAAATTACTCCAAATCCTAGATACTTGTGAACGATTGAGGGTAGACACTAAACATGCTATTTAGTCGGGTACGAAATTCTTTGGCTATGGGAGGAATTACCCTGTTTTGAATCTAACTGTTGTACACAAGTTTTTACTCATGCGTACTAAAATTCATATATAAGAAAACAAAACACTACTCAGAAAGTCATACAATGGACCACGATACTCAAAATTTAACAAACCACAATCACATGAATAGATTAAGAAGATGGATATGGAGATAGAAGTGTGCGCATGTTGACTAAGGTGAACGGTGTCTGTATGAACATCGTTCCAAGATGGATTGAGATACGCACCCACTGGTCTGAATCCTAATTGTAGTATCAACTCAGCTGGTATATACAAGGGCCCCAACGGTCGATTTATCTAATGTTGTCATCAACTGTAGAACCGGATGTATGAACATATCGTTTGGTAATAGGACCACTGAACTAAATGTTTTTAATGTTACTAGATAACCTTCTGAGATGGATGGGATAGAAGAAATAAGTATGATTAACACTTTAGTTCATGATCATCGGCATGACATTGGTTATTCCCTAGATGATTTGATGATAGCATTCTCTTAAATCATATATGTAACCCGTCTGTAGAAGAAGCTCTCGAGTATTTTTCAGACTCTAAGGACCCTGAAATTCAAGCAATAGTTTTAGGTCTATCTGAGAGTAATGATTACCCTAAGTTTGGCGGCTGTGATGATTCTTGTGATCGTTAGGTATCCCTATTTGAAGTCTCTAACTTGGGACTCGATCTTTGTGCATCCAAGGTAATACTAGAGTCTCTTCAGACTCCAAAACTCAATCCTTCTGATACTGTCCATGAGGAAATCCAGCTATTAGAGACCCGTCGTTTTACTGAATCTTTTTATCTAGACACTCATATAGAGACTAAATGGACACCCCAGATAAATCTAGTTGTCTTGAAAGAAATCTTACATAAGATTGTGTTCCTTCTATTCATTTGTATGATCCAGTATATTTACCTTATATTTGTGTCAGATCTATTTGGTTATGAGGATCCGCGGTTGTTTCAGCTATTGGTATATGATTTTGAGAGATGACTAGCCATTTTGAGGTATTTGATGTCTGGCTGAAGATTTTAAACTTAGCACTTCTTGGGAGATAACCCATGCTCATGCGACATGGTAATATCTTTCCTTAACTCATTTCCTTTGGTTGGTAACAATTTCTCCTTGTTCATGCTTTTAATCATTTATCTTTAGAACATTGAGGACAATGTTAGATTTAATTTTGGGGGTAAGGGAGAAAATTTTAAGTTGAAATATGAAACTCCAAAGTCTAGAAAATTATGAACAATTCAGGATGACACTAACCATTCTAAGTATATGGAAACCAAGTTTTTCTCTATAGGAATTGGTGTGCCCAGCTAAATGGTTTATTCATAAAAGGATGCCTAACTCAGGTGTTAGAAATAACATGATAGTTGTCACCATATCTCGGAGTTTATCTCGACCATATCACCTTCTGTTTTTATTTTTGTAATTTTTTGTGTTTCTCTAAGTGATTTGGTACGGCCTTGTTATCGCCTTGTTATCGCCGCCAGGATGAAGTAGAATGTTTGAGATCAAGCCCCATTATTGTTTTTTTATACCATTATTCAGACCAACAATTAAAAAAAAATAAAAATAAAATCAAGTATTTACATTTTGATAGCAATATGGGTGTGTTCCCCCTGTCTCCGTCGTTTAAACAAGCATGGAACACATGATCCATGAGAACTATCATGTAAGATGCTGATAAGGAGCATGCGCTTGGATTCGAATGATCCAATCATGTTGTCAGTACATTTAATAATATAAAGATAATTGTTTTATTCAATAAATCGACCACTGGGACACTTGTATATACCAGCTGAGTCGATATTAGTATAAGGATTAAGACCAGTGGGAGCGTATCTCAACCCATTAGGATTCATCCTGGCACTGACCTTCAGACATATATGGGAAACACCGTTCACCTTAGTCAACATGTGCAAACTTCATCATATTTATATCCATCTTCTAAATCTATTCATGTGATTGAACTTTGATAGATTTTGAGTATCGTGGTTGAACGACTATCTAAGTATAGTTTTAAATTCTTGTATGAATTTTAGTATACTGAGTGCAAAATCGTGTACAACAATTGGATCCATATAGGGTAATGATTCTCATAGCCGAAGAATTTGGTAGCCAACTAAATAGCATGTTTAGTGTCTACCCCCAATCGTTCACGTTGGAGTAAAGGTTTTGTGGGTGTACCTCTTGTAAACCCTCATGAAACAACACTCTTCTTCTAGGGTCACCTAGGAGTTTAACGGCTAGCTGCAGGTGCTAAGTGTAGTCGTGATTCCTACGAAAGTGAGTTAGTTTTTTATTTTTTAGATTAGATTTGCTCGAGGACTAGCAAATAATAAGTTTGGGGGTATTTGATAGACACATTTTTGTATCTAATTTGTTCCTAATTCTTTGTATTATTAGTGCTCAAATTTGTACTTAATATGGTATTTTATGTGTTTGTAGGTATTTTTGGGAAATAAACATTTGTGGAAAAATTGGCTCGAAAATTTGGGAAAGGCTCCCCATAAAATTACTAAAGGCACCCAGGGAAAATGATAAAGGAACCCAGTTGTTAGATAAGGGCACCCTTTCCCCTTCGTTAGAGAATAAAAAATGACGGGAAGAATTTGCTTTACGTGAAGAACTTTTCTGATTTATTTGGGAAGCGAAATATATGGGATTTGAAGTCTGCTCGATATCTAAAAGGGAACAAAAATTTAAAACATGTTTAAAGACGTCGTATGGAGTGTTTGTTGCTGAGAAAAATGGCTGAAATATCCTCGTTTTAGCCGGAAACTGAATTTTACGAGGATTGGGATTTACACGAGTTCAAATCTATTTTGGATAGATTTTTGGGTCCTTATCTATTCAGGAAGGTTAATCAGATTTTCCTAAACCTATTTGAGGTGTAACAAATCGAGATCGGGAAGAGAGGAGACATTCCCGTAAATTGCAGAGAAAGGAAAAAAAATAGAGAAAAAAATAGAGAAAAAAAATAGATATTTTCGAGATTTTGGACCCTGTTGTATATAAAAGGAGTTGTTGGAGTCAACAAAGTTTTTACGGAGGATTGGGGGAAGTTTAGAGACAATAAAGGGTCGGGAGAAAAAAATTAGGCGAACAAAAAAGTTGCATGTTCGAGGGAAGAAGAAGGAGTTGCAACGGAAGGATACAGTTGCAAAATACCGTCACTGTTGTTTTCTGAATCCTTTAGCAACAAACACCAAGGAACCGTGAAAATTTTTAGTCTGTAACGTTCATAAACGTCTCAAATTCCCTGTATCAACTATTTTTGATTCTTTTCTTCTTCTTAAGCACTTTTGAGCCATGTTTATACCTTTTGAGAGTGTTTTGAGCATCATGAGCTAAACCCCATCACTGGGATAATGGAGGAAGCCATATTTCACAATTGAATGGTAACTATTTTTGATTCATCATGACTTTTTGCATTATTTTAAATTAATTTATGATTTTTTATAATTAGTTGTGATTTTGTTTGATGGTGTATGCTAGGACTTAAGAGTATTTGATGCGCCATGCTTCGATTTACATGTAATGTTTTAGAAATCTACTTTTGGCAAACAAACAAAGTCAATAAACGAGCTATAATTGTTAAAGAATCATTGTAGAAATCAATCAGTAGTGATTTTGGTAGAATCCTGAGTTCCAATTTATCTAAATATTGTTAAAATATTTTACTTATTCTAGTTTAAATCAAAATTAGGTCTAAGACGAATCTTCCCAAGTCTCACTGAAGGAACTATTTTTACCACTTTTCTAAAACTACTACATTTTTGGCGCCGCTGCAGGAGAATTGTTTTTAGGTTAGAGTATTAGATTTTTTTTTTTTTTAGGTTTAGTTTTGTTCTTAGATTTATTTCATTTTTTTGTTATATTTTACGTTTTTGGGTAGTTGTCCATTTGCTACAGGTTTTGGATCAAAAAGAAAGTTGAGCCAAAGATTTTGGTGATTAATTAAAATTTTGGAGTCAAAAGAGAAAGCGAAAAGAACAGAAAAAGAAGAAAAAGATTTTATTTTTATTTAATTTTATTTTTAGGGTTTTATTTATTTTAATTTTATAATAATAAGGAAATATTTCACTGTCTATTACAATGGTATCTCTGGTTAAATCCTTTACCCCTTGAATAGGTAAATAGTTATCAACATTATTAGGATTGGAACTAGAAACATCATTATTATCATGAAGCTCAATTGGTGTGAAAATTTCTTGATCATTATGACTGCGAAATTCAAATTCTTCATCACTACTATCCTCATTCTCATAATGACATGAAGATGATTGTGCCTTATTTGAACAAGTAATGTCTTCAATTGTAACCTCGCTCTAGATTAGGTAAATATTTGTCATTAATATCAAGGGTAAATTGGAAACATTATTTTGGCAATTAAATTCATTTTGAGCAATATTATCAGCTAACTGTTCTTCTTCTTCAATCCCATCTAAACGTATATTAAATTCACTGTGAGCGGTACTTAAAGCTGCAAGTCTTTTATTCTGATATGATTCACACCTAAGTGACTCTTCATAAAATTCCTCCATTAATATGTCACTCCTACGTGAACTTTCAGTCAACTTTTTCAGTGAATCTTCTAAAAAAAGACTTTGATCATAAGAAATATTATATTTCAACTGCTTCATTAAATCCTCCAAAGATGGAGAACTAACATTTTGCTCAGTATAATATTGCTCATTTACCCATTCGTACGACTGTTGAGCGTGTGAATAGTAATTGGGATCACCATGGTATGAACCATAACCTCCAGAGGGTTGGTAGTGGTCCCAAGTACTATCTACACTATGTTCATAGTACGAGTAATGTTCATTTTGAAAATCAGTCGGATATTCATAACAGTTCGACATTTTTGTTTGGTGCACATGCAAATGCAGTGTCAACTACAATTGGGTACGCTCACGTTACCTTAGCAAAATATACCTACAGTCAATGACTGGTCAAAGGTACAAGGCTAAGGCTTGTGTAATTTCGATTGATAACGCCCAGAGATTTCAGCGTACTATTCCACGTGTTTTCCAAACAATTGGTAGCGGACGATGCAAATGATGTGTGTGCACGTGTTTTTTTTAAATACAAAAATAAAAATCCTAATTTACTTATTTACAAAATGAAAATATAAAAAAAATTAACGAAATAAAAGCTGGGTTATATTACTTACCTTTTTTGGTAGGCAATTTCCACAATAAATATAAAAATATACCTGTACAAAAAAAACTAAGAGAAATGCCCAAATAAATTCTAAAATAAAAATAAAAAAAATTATAAACTAATTAACATAAAATTAAAGAAATATTAAAATTCACAATTTCTAAATCCCCGGCAGCGGCGCCAAAAACTTGATGGGAACTTAATTGTATCGCAAGAGCACGATCGTCGATGAGACAGTATGCAAGCACGGTTCGTTCCACAGGGATTTAAGACATTACAATTCATAGTTTTTCATTAATTGATGTGCTAATAACAAATTTGATTTGGTGATTTTACTCTAAATTAAAAAATCCTAAAATGACTTAGAAACTAAAGAAAACCTAGGATGTCAAGATTTCATCACTATTATGCATACTAGATGACTGTAACAACTTTCTATAGTTTTCTCAATATATTACACAAGACGAATGAGGACAATTATATGCGTCCCGGAAGATAAAAATGTTAAACTAAATGAAATTTCCAAAGGATTAACAATTTTCTGCACTATAATATACTTATCTCTGAAAAGAAAATATAAATCAATTATTTAAGCATTAAAGGACACATGAAGAAATTATTATCAATATTAACCAAGAAAAAGGACCATGCGAAATTGATATAGAAAATAGTTATAACATGCTAGTAAACACAATAGGATCTCATCTCTAATCCTAGGGGAGGAAACTAGCTACTCATTGTAAAAAGAATGGAAGAAAACCCGTTTTTAGTCATGAAAAAAAGCTTACAAAGAGTGTTTAATGAACCAACGACTAATTTCAGGTGCAGTTGAATAAAGGACTTTTATGTTGTGTCACCGAAAGAATAAAACAATGAGTTACTTTAAAGAATCAACGACGCCTTCAATCTGCAGTAGAACTGGATCCGTCGTTCTCATTGTAGCAAATACTGTGACCAAAGATTTTGATTATGAAAGAAAAGACAACGAATTTTTAACAACAATTTTAATCTGTTGTTTGTTCTTCTTCTTCCTCTATTCTCGTCCCAAGAACCCTAGTTCTGAAAAAAAAATCTGAGTGGATTTCTCTCGTTCCTGACAACAGCCAGCCTCCCCCCTAAGTTCCTACAAGTCTTCTATTTATAATAGAGCATTCAACAATCAATTCTCGTCCAAAAAAATCTTCGAAATAATCTTCTTTTAGTGAAATATATATTATCCCAAAAATATTTTCTTCTCGGTAATACGCTCGACCATATTCTTTTTTCTTTTCACAATTCACGAATAGCATTTTCTTAATATATCCAATCTTACGGAGATAATATCTCCTTTGTTACAAATAATTTTAACCAACTAATACCCGGGTTTTTCTTCTTTCCTTTTGCCAACTCGTGATTTTGAAAGATTTTGTTTAATTTTATGTATCCCACTTTGTACAAACTCCTCTGAATAAGTTAACGAGATACTTATTTCCTTAAAACTCTTTAAAATTTGACGTAAGAGAACAATCAGTAGGGAGAAGAAAAATTCCCGCCAAGATTTTCTTTTGAACTTGAACATGGGTGCCTTTATCAAATTTCAGGGGTGCCTTTATCAATTTTCCTGGGTGCCTTTATCACTTTTTTGGGGTATCTTTAGCACATTTAAGCCAATTCTTCCATATTTATTAATTCTCCAAGAATACCTAAAAACATACAAAATAACCAAATTAGTATAAAAAGAAAATGAGAACTATCAATATATATGAGACCAAATAAGACATATAAATGTGTCTATCATCATGAAGTTTGTATCAGACTCCTTGCCAAGTTTGTCATCATCGACTTCCGCTCAACAATCCATACATTAGACACCAACATCACCTTTAACATCAATATTGGGATCTTGCCTTGAGTATCGATGTATATACTTGAACATTAATAAATTAGAGTTAGCACATGTTCAAATCCTTATGTCGATATTTTAATGAACTTTCTAATAACTCATATACATGTGGATATCCACAAAAACCCGTGAAGAGTACCAGACCAATCAAAAATGTAAAATGAGAGTCCGATTTAGTCGTTATCGGTCCTAGAACCAGTTCTAACATGGGATTGGCCCTGGGATCGATCTTGAATCCCTATTTCGACTTTGAAACAAGTTTCGTAAGCCTACTTCCTTAAACTATGTTTTTGAAATTGCTTTTAAAATATTTATTAAGGTTTGGATTCACCTGGAAGTTCAACACACTAAATAATACTACCTCCGTTTCTGGAAAAGTGTTACTATCACTTTTTCATTTTAGCCTAAAAATAGGCCATTGAAAAAGTGATAGTAACTTTTTTCCAGAAACGGAGGGAGTAACAAGTTACGAATTAGTGCAATGTCATAAACAAAAAGTCTATGGATAAACTATACTTCATAACTCCATATAGTTTAAGTTTTCGAAACAACTATTATATACCTTTATTTTTGATATTTTGATCATTGTACACCAATAGTCATTGTAACAAACATAACTTCGTATACAACATTAAAGCCTTATTAATCTACTCAAACGACTCGATTTTTGGAACTAAACTTGACAAACAAACTTGACATACCAACGCTTGGTGGGTTTAGCCAAGCAGTGCTCTAAGACTTATATCAGAAGCTAAGGAACTTAGGATAGATAATACTTATACAAATCACAAATATAGATAAAGGTTACGTCTTTCCTCAAAATAGGTGAACTTGTACTTCATAAATCTCAAGTAAAGTTTTTCAATTTCGAACCTTAGATTACGAATATCCTATTGGAGGAAAAACGTTGCAATAAGATACACATGAGTGTAGGGATTTTTATTTTATATGTGTTGCTAAATTCTTCATTCAATAGTAATCAATTAAGGTTGAGTTGCTTAGGATATAATTAAGCAATGAATTTCTTGCAACCAAAGTTAATTCTTAATTTCTAACTCAAAGTCGTTTCCTAAGATACAAAAAATTATTTGTTTGCAACGAGGTTCTTTCCATGCTATGAAGAGAATTACTACAAAAGGTTACTTCAAATTTCAACAAAAGAACTAAATTTTCCAATCAAAGGAATTATCTAAAAATTAGCAATTCTTAAGTGTGTGGAAAATTCAGTCTGAATAATCAAAGAAAAATGAATGAGCCCAAAGATATAGAGTCATGAGTCGGATTATTAAGCTTATAGGTCTATGAACTCACGGTTGAGTCTCTGGAATAAGAGAGAAAATAGAACTCATAAGATTTGTAAGTTCGAGAACTCAAGCAATTAGGCTTGCTAACTCAAATGCAAATAAATTTACAGAAGCTTTCAAACATGTTAGGTTCACGAACTTATCATATTAGGTTTGCAAACTCAAATGCTCAAAATTTACAGGAGCATTCTAACTTGTTATGTTCCTGAACTCAAATGTAAAAAAGGTTTCAGAAAAAATTCTCTTCAATAGGTTCGCGAACTCAAGTAACTTATTATCCTTATTATATGTGTTATACAAGATATAGGTTCACAAACTAAAGTCTTATGTTCGTGAACTCAAGTGATTGAAAATCATTAGTTTTAAACTACCAAAAGGAAAACTTATAAACTCAAAAATGAATTTGCAAACCTTGATATTTTTATTAACGCTTGTGATTTTCTCCCAAACTTACTTTCGAGTTAGACGAGAAAGTTCTTGGAAGTTGAAACATCACTATACTTAGCAGAAGCTATTCATGATAAGATCTTATTTGATTACGACCATTTACTAAAGTCCTCGACTTTTGCTTCGATAGATAAATAGATAGATGGAAACGAGTTAAAAAGGAAAGATTAGTCTTCGTTACTTACCTCGATGAAATTCTTCAAATTGATATCTTTGTGTGATCTTCAATCTTTATTTGTCTTGTTTAACTAGGAAAATCCTAAAACTTTACTACCTAAACTATTCCAAATCGAAGCTGACTTTATAAGTTAAATCAAGAAATAGAAATAGTTTTGGAGATTAAAATACGACAACCTATTTTTATTTTGTTACGTGATGTTCAACAAAACTGGAATTAGGAGTAGTAATTTCACAAGATTATGTTTCTACGATCTTGATTTGTATCTACTGATATCTTAGCAGCATTCCGAGTTACTTCATACTTGACATTCCAATGTATGTAGGTTCGACAGAGCATTCACTCTAGCACTCTGGAGTTACAATCTTATGACAAAAAAAAAAAACTTTATAAAATCAACCAAAGAGCAGATGCTATCAAATGTTAATATACACAACCTGGAATCGAACCAATTTTTGTAGACATACCCAACAAAAAAAAAACCCACCAATGTCTTCATGCAACGTTAAAGCCTTATTCCATAACAAATTTCAACAAAACTGACAACCCCATTCACCATTAAACATCGATTTAGATATAAAATAAATTACCTCATCACCAGGTAAACACATTACTTCAAGAACAGGTAACTGAACAACATCGACGGTGTACTATGACAATTTAGTTTGTGCATGACAAAAATTAAACACTTCAAACATAATTTAATTTCTTTTAAGATATATACAATATGCTTGTCTAGTACATAAATGATGTCGAGCCAGATGTAGATTTTTTTTTAGATAAATTGCTCGCAGACAATGGAAGAGAAAGAGAGTTCAAACACTTTTAGTGTTTTATATTACTTTTTATTACCATGGTATTGGATTTACTACCGAAATATTTATACGGAACGTCATGTTTAAAGGTAAGTATGTAACAATAAGTATATACTTTCTCTGTCCCGTAAAAAATAGATTTTTTTCTTTTTTATTTCATCCTAAAATAAATGATCTTTTTTATTTTTATATACTATTTTTCCAAAAATCCTTACTAATGACTAGTATTGTTAAAATTTACTTTAAAGAATATAAAGAATTTAGTAGTCATGTCTGTAGTCGTCACATAAATCTTAAAAAAAAAAAACTAACGGTATTATTATAAAAATCTGCCTTGTAGTTTGTGAGATATATCAATCCTAAATTTTAACATAAAAGGAGATAAGAAAAAAATACTAAAAGATAATTCTCACATGCTTTCATTAAAAATTAAGCAAATAGCAAAGTTTCATCTATTTCCTACCCCAATATCCTTAAATCCCATCTCAACTACACAAATCAGATTTTGTAGAACTTGTTTTTAAATTGGATAAACAAAACTCACTTTATTATATTTAGATTGGGTAAACCTTGAGGTCTTCTTTTTCATCCTCTTCATAAACACATATTCCTATTCAATTGATTGATGAAGACAAGAACAAACTAATCTTCTATAATGCAATCACAATTTCCGGACTCGTTTTTTCATCTCCGTCTTTTCTTCAAGCCACATACTTGCCATATATGTGCAGGAAATTTCATATCTCTCTCTGTGTCCTGCATCAAAATTAATCTGCAAGATTTGATCACCTATTCAAAACTTATACAAAATCCAGGGGTAAGTACAGAAACATGGTTTTAAATTAATCAACCTAAACAAAGAAGATATATCAAACTTATATTTTTTCTGAATACACGGGCTAGTTCATCAATAGAATTATGTCCTTAAGGGATTATGTGTCGTGTCTTTTTTCATGCATATATTTGAAGTTTGCTTGTCAGGTATCTATCTCTTCTCAGTTTTGCATATAATTTGTTTCTAATGTCCAAAATGTGTTCTAAATTTAATGAGTCAGCATTCTCTAATTGTTCTTATTTTTTAGGGAAAAAAGAAAACAATTTAAACTACGAACTTGTATTGCAAACTGAGATTTTGTGACATACCCAAACCTTTTACGAAGTAAAGTCTATTTCATTTCACTGTCATGAACTCTGCATTCTGGAAAAGCGTATACTTTAGGAACTTTGTTCCGGAAAAGGGGAAGAAAGATTACCATGAATTTTCCTCCATGCTGAATCTTTTACACCGTAGACTTCGTGATCTTGGCTTCATACAATAAGAACCTTTCTTGTGAAAGAAATTGAAATACAACAGAAGATAGAGGGAAAGAAGCGCCAGCACATAATATTGTAAACATGTTTTGACTAATACAAATAACTTTTATACTAAAACCAAAACCTTTAGAATACAACCTGTGTTACTTTATGGTAATCTAGTGTTCCCTAGTAGCTCAAACTTTAGCAACATATAATATATTATTGAAATTCATTTTAGTTTCACCAACCTAGTAGATCATGCTTCATATCTCCACTACGCACATGTGGCTCAATTTTAGATAACTTTCAAACTACTCGTTCTCTTGTAAATCTATATGAGTAATTACATTAATTTTTGAATAATTTTCAAGGACACCGGAATCTCTAGTGAAGATTACCCATAGCCAAACAGTTGTTCAGTTTTTGCAAGCACTTTCTTATTATAATCGGCATGTTTTCTGTCTACAACACTCCAAGTTTGTGTAGTTAACCATTACTCTAAGATACAACTTCAAATGCCATTAAGAACCTACAAAAACAACACCATTTCCGTAAATAATTCATTTACAATCTACTTTCATAACACAAAAAATAATGGACGTTGTCAACCACTTTGTATTCAAAATATGATTTAAAACTCGCAGTCAAATTATGAAATTTAACTATATTTCTTTCGTGAGGTTTATCAAACACATATGTGCAAAAATAAGTAAGTGAGCGATTCTGTTATGGATAAACGGATTGGACAATGCTAAACTTTGGAAACAAAGAGAAACATGATTATTTCAAGTCAAACACAAACAGGAAAAATAGATAACAATGATTTTATATGGTTGTTCATACTATTAATGCCTTGAACAAATAGTTAAAATCAAAGTAGACCCTTCATGCCGGTATATGTGTTACAACTCCACTTTCTTATTCTCTCAACTAATTTTTGTTATGTTTAGCTATTGAAAGGTAAAAAGCACGAACAATATTGGAACTTGAAAAACACAAAATCTGAATCGTCCGAGAGAAGAAAATGGAAGATTTCGGTTTTCTTGAGCCCATTTTTGAAGTAGACTGTTATTTGAAGATGACTTTTAAGTTTTCAGTTTTACAATTTACATGCGTCTACTTCAAAACTGCCACAATCTGGTCGAGGGATGCGTCTTTTAGTGTGCATGGATTATGCTGCGACAACATGCGATTTTCCACTGCCCACAATCCTTTTTGTAACTCTGTATAATGTTTCTTGGATTGGTGATTTTTCTTTCCATAACAGGAGTCATATCTCTTCAAAACTGTGAAATATATTCGATAGAGTTGGTGACTTTTGATTTATGACTTTTTGATTCCATACTATGCCATGTGGCACTCCAATTGCTCAGTTTGTCAGGATAAACGTTGTGATGACATATCAGCATAAAGATTCTGCTTTATACTAAGAAGTATTTATGGTCTACAATTTCAATATAGAGGATTCCGATTTGAGAGAGGGGAAGAAAGAAAACAATGGATGAGTACGAAAACAATGGATGAGTATAATAAGGTAAGTTTCGTTTATCCAACCTATAAAAAGTTAAACAAGAATTAATTTATATGGTTTGGATAAAATTTAGGGAAAGAGGTAAAACCCATACCAAAATACTTATTTTTTATAAAATAAAGGGAATATATATATTTTTTTAGAAAAGTATCTTCTCGACAAATATGCTTACCTTAATTTTTTTCTTTACATGGTCGATAGAACACTCTTAATTTTGTCTTCCTTCTTAGATTCTAGCCAATTTTTCCTTCCCGAAAATGGTAATGTGAAATTTATGTCTTGCATTTTTTCTTGTTGCTTGATTTATTCTGGAAGTGTCTACATTTGAATATAACAATTTTTTGGGGACCCCTCTGAATTTAAGGGAATTCCTTCGTGCTTAGGCCATCCGCCCTACAAAGCTAAGGGGTGTCCTGATAGGAGGAAATGTCTAAGTTATTCTTTATTAAATTAATCCTAAACCCTAAACATAATCATATATAAATCTAAATCTAATCTTATCCTAATCAAAACCAAAATCAAAATTCTTCTTCTCCTTTTTCTCCCTCTTCATCTCTCATAATCAAATCCTTCTCATTTTTAACCTAATCAAAATCTTCCACTAATCTTGCTGTCTATACCAATGGCTGAACCGAATCATGGTCTTGCAAAAATTGCAAAAGAACTAATTGACGAAGTGATTAAAAACTTCTACCACAAAATGAAAAATAGTTGTTGGAGTTTAAGGCAAAATCGAGACCCAAACGAGATAACCAAAAGCTGAATCTTCTAGTAGTCATATTGAAAGGTAATTCCCGACAAACCCCTTCATTTTTGTGCGTTTTTTGATTATTTTTTCGACTTAAAATCATGAAAATTACTATTCAAAAAACAGTAGCGATAAAATGTTCGGTCAGGATCATCGTATCGAGTGAACCTAAATTTCTGTTAGGAATAACATTTAGAACAGTTCCGTTGAGAAACAAAATTAGGGGAACTTTTAGCTTCTCAAGTATTTTGAACCGAATTTTTTTGTGTAATCAAAAAAATTGGAGTTACAATTAGATCGATAATAGGCCTAATTAACCGAACTTTTTTATCCCACAATGGGAACAAAATGTTCGGTCAACATTCAAATTGTTTTTGTAAACCGAACATTACACTGTTTTGGGGATCTTCGCATGCATGCTAGCCGAACTTTTATTTCGGTGAACTCGATAATAGACAAACCTAGTCTAACTTTTACATGAGTTTATCCATTAGCCGTGGTTTAATTTTTATGGACAAAATTTATTATTTAGGCTCCGAAAGAAGGTACAGGAAAAGGGAAAGGAAAATAAAAAGGCTAATATTTGTTCAAATCCTCTTCTCAATTTACCATCACTAATATCTCAAGAAAAAATATATGAAATGATGTTGAATGATCCAGGATAGGCAGAAATCATGAACGATCCTGAGAATCCCTGGAACAATGCTTACAATCCCCTCAACGACGTTGAAGTTTCCTCAGATGAAGGACTAGAGGAAGAAATTCTTGGAATGATGGAAAATGATCCAAAATTTGATACGAGACTCTTTTTCAGGGAAAAAGACTTTTCAGACGTAAAACCATACTACAATGAAGATGGTGAGTACATAGGTCCAGCTGAGGGAGGTGTTGATGAAGCTAAGGAGAATAAGGGAGGAGTAAAAGTTGCTTCTAGGACCAAGTCGATAGTAACAAGGAGTGGAAGAATTTCATGAAATCAATGAGATTGATCACTTTGAATGTCTATGATATGTTTTCTTTCGTTTTTCCCGAATGTTTTAAGTTATTTTGAACAATGTGTAGTAAGTGATGAACCTTTTGTTGTTCGATTGTATGTTATGTTTAGTCGGTATTATGAAATTACATTTTAGACAATATTCAGTAAAGAAACTAATTGTTCGGTTGGCATTTTTTAAATTTTTTGCAAAACAAATAAATGTCCGGTTCGGTAATAGAAATGAATTCTTAGGCGAATATTTATTTTTGATTGGGACTTCGTCTCGGAATAGCAAATTTAGACCTAGCCGAACTTCTACTTTAGAGGGTAAAAATATAATTTTTTCAAAAAAGTAGATTTGTTTGGGCCTCTCTGTATATAAATGTGGAACTCTCTAACTCATTCTACACAACCTTTTCTCGTCTTAACTTCAATTTTCTACATCAATACTTTTTCTTCCTCCAATTTTTTGCATTTCTAGTAACAAATGGAAACATTCACCGCAGAGGATGATCTAATGCTTACTCGGGCTTTCGTTCCGTCTTACCGTAAAAGACTTAATAAACATTATTCGATGTTTTGGGAAATAGTCAAAGAATTCCATTTTGAATTAGATGGGAACCCTAAACATCATAGATGGATAGAGTTAGCCGAAAGATGTGAAATTATACTATATAGATTGCGAGACTACATTATAATACTTAGTTGGATAAGGCGATATCATTGCAGAGCTACGCTCATACAGAGAGTGGGTATTTAAACACATTTATCTTGTGAATTGTTTCTTTTTGGTTTTGCATAATAACTTGATTATTCTTTTATTTGTAGAGAGCTAGAGTCCAAAGTCTTTGGAGAATACATCATGGTGGAACAACATTCGAACATGAGGCCAATTATGGTTATTTCAAGATACACGCTCCGGGATTCTTTAGACAGCTATCCGCCGAGGCTCGCTAAAGATCTATCCGTATAGATTCATAGATTTGGATACTAGATGCAAATTTATTTGAACTTAATATGATATAATGATATGGGAGTGGATGTAATATGGCTTAGTTATGTAATGAGTGATTTTATGAATGAAAACAGAGTAAAATTGAGAATTGTTCGGCTAGTAAATCCATAATTGTTGTAAGCCGAACTTTTTTAGTTTCCACATTTTTTAAAAATATAGCCGTTAGGAACATGTACTTTATATATACTCAGCTATTAATTGACGTTTAAAAATCATATATTCACTCAAAAATGGCACTCACTAATGCTAACTTTACTCTAGATGCAGATTT
Source organism: Papaver californicum (assembly GCA_023531435.1). Classification (NCBI taxonomy): domain Eukaryota; kingdom Viridiplantae; phylum Streptophyta; class Magnoliopsida; order Ranunculales; family Papaveraceae; genus Papaver; species Papaver californicum. The sequence goes on from JAJJMC010031210.1 coordinate 22,072,953, forward strand.
ATTTCTTTGCACAAACTATGTACTTTTGTATCCAAAGAAGGGTGAAGAACGACGTCAAAATGGTTTAGTTAGTATGAGTTATTTGGGTAAAATTCTTGAAACCTTCTACACCGAAACATGTAATCCTCATAACAGGTATTGTCCCGAACTATAAGAAAACAAGTCAAAGAGTTTATAGCTTTATTTCGGGTTGTCAATCGATATCGACTTAGGTGTGAAACCAATGATGATGTTATAGTGAGAGCTCGAGAGGAATGTAGATGATGCAAAGGAAAGAATTTCGAATATGAAGATCATTACAACTTCCTTCGTAAGTTTCTCATAACACGTATGAGGTGTTGAAGATTTTAAAAATGTAATCGATTTCTATATTTGTAATTGTGTATTAGTAGAAATATTGCTTTCTAGTCTTGTAATTCAGTGTTAGTAGCATATTTGAAAAAGAAAAATTGGAACTCTTGTATAATGTTTGTCTAGCGAGAGAAGCAGTTCGGCTAATAATTTCTCAATCCAGTGTAATGTTCGGCTAGAAAGTAATATATCAAACATATCCGAACTTAAAAAGCCCGATTAAATCTTTAAACTCTTGTTACCTGGCATACTTGTTTTCCTAGACGAAATTCTAACACGATAAGACCCTAGTAAAATCAACAAAATTCGGCTACCTGCAATATTTTCGTCCTAACCGAAATTTTGATAAAAACTGAGCCTGGGATTTTTTCCAAGTTCGAATAGATTTGAAACTATTATTACTAGTCGAACATTACACTGAATTGGGCAATTATTAAGGAACTGCTTTTCCCTAGCCGAAAATTAGTTCGGTAAGGTCTTTGATATGCTTGCTAGCCGAACCTTGTACCAAAAATAAACACAATTTCAGAAAAATATTCTTTCATTCAAACTATATGATCTTAAAAGCACATTTAGTCAATTGCATGTCTCATTCACTCAATTACAATTGGTTGGGAATTTTCTTATTCCTGGGATATTCTTAAAGCTACATACATATCCATGTTTTCCTCATAAAAATTACACCAACTCTTCATATCATCGGCATTAAATACTCCCCAATAGGAAGTTAGGCACAATTGAGGATTTGGACATTCAGGTTTTTACCGGAGATCGATAAAGTGATTGCCTCCAACCAATGTAATGAACACTCTTCGATGCAGTTGGACATATTTCTTTGATTTTGGGGTGAATCTAGCACTATAACCTTTTGTGAAATAATGAACCACACAATTGAATGCGTCGGTGATTAAGTTCCCATAAATCAACATAGTCATTTAATGATCCCGTGTAATAGGGTTGGCCCCGTGTAGACGACTTTGATAATTTATTAACTCCGAGTTCACTCCACCATCCAACACTTCCATCATTTTCTTGTAAAATGCGGGGTTCTCCTGTAGTTTCGTCAACAATGTTTGCCTCATATAAGTGATTTTATAACCATTATATTCCTTGGCACGGTACTGAAACAACCCTAGTTGTCCAACTGCAACGTGAGGCTTGCACCTACGCTTTGGTTTGTTCATATTTCGGTAGCTTCTATATATCATCATAACCTTTTTTCCTTGGTGGTAGAATTTGAGGCTTCCACCTGTGCATCACATTACACCATGTGTAGAAGATACATAAAATATTATGCGCTAACGGGAAGACTACCTTTATTGCATTCATTAATGCGACTTCGTTGTCGGTGACTATAACTCCAGGAATATTATCACCTCGGAAGATTTGACCTCACTTGTTGTAGTGCCCAAGTTTAACTAGGCGCTCATCCTTCAAGAAACAAAACGCCACACTAAATGGTGACTTGTTCGACGTGCGGCCAACAACTTTCAACAATGGCATTTCGTACTTATTAGTCTTATAAGTGCAATCCATTATAAGAAATTAGTAAAAACATTTCCCCAACTGAACACACATTGGATGCATAATAAAAAGATGTGTTATTTCTCCATCTGTACCTACTTGTTTTTAAACGGCGTAGTTTTTCTGCTGTGCTACATAAAACAATTATTGCATTACCTTCATATCTCTCCATTCCTCTTTTTCAACGTCTCGTTTGCATTCTAAATGGTGGACAAAAAGGAGAGGTTATCCTTGTTATCTTGTTTAAGTATGCGAAGCATAATAATTGGTAGAATACGCGTTTTCTCCATCTTAGCTAGTTTGTCCATTTCAAGAGGAAGAGCCTTGCGGCGACTGAATGTCCTTCAAGATGTTCAGGACGTTGGTGGTTATGTATACCTTCCGCAACTTTGAATAAAACCTATTTCCCTAATTCTTTGTTGAAATTAAACACAAGCTTGAATGGGAAATCGGTCTTCTTTGAGATAGTTAAATTCTTCCTCCCGGGCTTTCCGATATACATATAACCCTTCTTCTTGTGGCTTTCGGGAATACGACTTCTCTCACAAACCATTTCAAAGAGGGTTTTGCTAGATTTTCCATTTATAACCAATACACAAATATCTCGTTTTGCATGTTCTCTAGCCCAGTTTTTTGCTTCATAGGGATTATACCATATCTACATTGAGCAAAACACAAAGTTACAAAACTTGAAAATTTTAAGTACATATAAATTGGTAACCTACCAAGTCATTCACATAATGATGCGATGTATATTCGTACATAATATCAACATGAGTTGGTTGATCATCCATAGGTACATGTTTCGATTAGATCTATAAAATAAATGACAATGTTAGTTGCGACAAAAAAATACTACAAAGTTCGTCTAAGAATAATTTTCTATATCTAACCAAACATAACAGTTCGGCTAGGTCGACATAACCTATATGAACCGAATATTTAAGTTCGGCTAGGACCTTTATTGCCATATACCTAAGAGTTCGGCTAAGAAATGTTTGGGCTCGAACTAGCCGAACATTACTCTGGTTCAGCCAGAACTAGCTGAACATTTGGAGTTCTTTAATTAGGTAGCGGAACTTAGTCCCAAACTCCATGAACTCAGAGTTCGGCTACCTGTATTTTTATTGTCATAGCCGAACTTATATCGATTTTGGCGAATCTAAGCTATAAAATTTTATATTTTCACCAAATTTAAGCCAATCCAAGCAACAAAAAACACATTAACAAGTATAAATGAGCATCAAAAGCATTATAATCTTCATATTCTTCATTGTGATCCTCGTTTATCTCGTAAAAACCTTCATTTTGAGATTGAGATTGGGTTTGGGGAATAAAACTTCACCATCTAACAAATCATCCATCACCGGATCGTTGTAAGGATTAACGAATACTTTGTTTACTCTACGATTTGAAGGTTCCAATTCCCCTGAGCTTGCATTAGAATCACTCATTTTGAATTTAAGAATCACCAAATCTAGGTTTCAATTTTTTTTTCCAAAACTTTTCTTCTCATTCTACTTCTCTCTCTCAATAATTCTAATTCTCTAACACAACAATAAAATTAAATCAAATATTTTATTTCATCTAAGGCTAACAATTAACTAAGTTAACTAACCCTAATTATTAATTTAAGTGAAGGTATTTTCATTATCATTAAAATTATATGGATAAGGGAGGCCAGGAATTACTTCCTAATGACCTTAGCGAAATAGGAGGAATGGTCCATTCAAATTCAGAGGGGTCCTCAAAAAATCATTCTTTGAATATGGTGGAATTAGGAACTCTTAAGGGGGTGGGCTTGGCTATCTTCACACCAGGATTACAGCTAAATTTCTAGCCTAGTTAGAATTTGTAGCAAGATTTTTTGGGGTTAGGGGGTGGCTGGAGCTAGGATAAGTCAGGTGTTGGTTCCGTCCGTGTTCAGATAGGGGTTGTTAACTTAAATAAGTGTTTGTTTGTTTGTTTGAGGAATACTGTGGAGTCTGAAAGGTAATTTGTAACTGTTAGAAATATTATGAGTCAGTCTCAGGGACGGACCTATAAGAGGGCTAACCGGGATTTATCCCAGGAAACCTCCGGTCTACAAGGCTAATTATTTATTTATTTTACTCTCTTTGTTCCACTTTAGATGAGAGTTTAGGTTTTTAAATATTAGGCTTGACTAAAACCTATAGCCCGGGCTTAAAAAATAATTCATTTCACCCAGATCCGTGTAATGACTGGCTCATAATACCTTTAATAGTACCAATGGTTTATGATTTTATTCTGCTTAAATTTAGAGATTTTAACGATTTACAATAGTTTGTTCATCTTACTAGTAAGAAAATTACTTTTTAATGGGAGTTTTTGGTATGAGTTTATATGCTTCTAACGAACCAACATTAAATTTAAAACATTAGCGAATCAATCATATCCTATGAAATTAATAATAATGTTCTATTTTGTTTTTTTTATTGTTTATGCTATTAGATCACTGATTATACCTCTGCATACATGGTTACCAGATACTCACGGAGAAGCACATTACATCACATGTATACTTCTAGTCTGAGTCTTATTAAAAATGGGAGTTTCGAAAGATCTTAGAGATAGACATAGATGTAGAAATTTATCAAACTAAGCATAGTCCTTCGTATATGTCAGGAGTCCATTGATGAGAAAGGACCGGAGAAATCTTAAACCCAATTCTTAAAGTGGCAAACATAAGCGCAATCCATAAATTTATGGAGAATTATATATTTATATATTGAAAAGACCATTCAATATTTCTTGAAGCTCGATCTCTTCCGGAGTGAACCATATAACCACTGCTTTAGGAAAATTATCTTACAATACCGACTTAAGATCTCCATGGAACAACATTGTAAACATAAAATACATGATTTAAATCGAGTACACCACACATATCTTTAATATCCGGAGAGTCCAAGACCATTCTCCATCAAGCACGGAAACTTGTTTTTTCCAACTCAAGCTCCCTTATTTTCAAATAAAATTGCAATTTTTTTAGAAACAGAAAATAGATTAAGACAATATATGAAGGCTTAGTAAGACTCAGGAACAGGTATGTGCTCTTCAGCTGGTGGAGCCATAACCCATTTCCCGTCTTCAAGCACCATTCATTTGTTCGCCTCTACCCACCATGATGCTGGAACTAACTGGTCATCTTTCAGATAGTCACACGAGTTATTAACTAATGCAACACTTCTATCAACTTTCAATTCAAATTCTTTTTGTTTTCCATTCCAACCAGCAACTATATGGAGTATGGCTTGCAGGTTATGCCAGTCGCTAGGATTATTGGAATCTTTTAAACTCGTCGATTTTCGAGTATCGACTTCAAATTCTGTCTCTGTATAAGCAAAACCTAATAGCGCGCTTGGATAGAGCGGTATAAGATCAATCGTGCTCTTCACGTGCAATATCCGAAGGTTAGTAAACTTTATAATCTTATCGGTGAAAGCTTTATCACCAATTTGTGGGCTACCAAATACGATAGCTGTCACAGGTACTTTAGATAACCCATTTTCAACTAAATCAAATGCACATAAGATAGCTAACTTGCACCCAGGGTGTGTCCTTGTGACGACCGTTTTTTGGGTCGGTCACAACTAAAAAACTTAAGTTGTTTGAAAATGAAAATACTCCAAGTGTAATTGATACAGTTGTAATACAGAGAATCATAACTCAAATGAAAACATATAACGTGGTTCAGCTAATAAACCTACATCCACAGGAAAATATAATATATCATTTATCAACACTTATTTCGTACACATGGTAATATAATGAATTAAATAAATTCAGTTCAATAGAGTTCTTAATCTAGTCTTAGCTTTTTCCACTTCTTGAATTTCCTTCAGAGTTTTCTCTCTCCCTCTTTTTTTTTGTTGTCCTCTCTTTCTACTTTGGGGTTGGTATTTATAGCAAACTATGATGGGTCCCTCTTCCTCGCTCCTTCTTATCTTTATTTGACCAGTTTGATCTTATCTTGACTTTGGGCGCAGCTCATCTTACTCCATTTGTAATGCTTCTTACTAGTTCTGCTTGATGATGCACAACTCCTCTTTGGATTGAACGTTTATTGGTCCTTTGTTTTTATTATGTGGAGGTTAGCATGTGTGACATGTGGAATTTGACGTGGATCATATCTATTCTTGCATGATTGGAATTTGTAGTGCGCACGTGATAGGGCGCAGATGATTTTGGAGAGCAAGAGAGCGCAGAGCGCGGATGATTATGGAGCGAAAGAGATAACATAGCGCGGATGATTGTGGAGCGCAAGGGATATCAGAGCACTGATGATTGTGGAGCGCAAGGGATAGCAGAGCGCTGATGATTGTGGAGCGCAAGAGATAGCAGAGCGCGCATGATTGTCTTGGCTATTAATGATGCTTTTTCTTGTAACTTGTGTTCTTTCCACGTGTCTTATATGCATTAATCTAGTCTGAATATTCTGCTTCCGGTGTCAGTTGATGTGTGACATATGTTTTAAAGCTGTCTTCCTTTATTATTTATTTAGCTCTTGTACTTCTCATTGCTTCATAATGTGATACTTCCTTCTTATGATGTAAGCACGTGGAACTGATGAATTTATGTCCTTACAATTTGCCCCATTTTGTCTTTTGGATTTCTCTCCCACATGTCTAGAATTCAAAAAGGCAAAAAGTAATGATGACTGTTGGTTTTGTGCCCCTAATAAATTTGAATTTCGGCGGTTTCATACGTTTTCAAGAAGATACGTCGTTTGGATTCACACTTTTGAATTCTTTTTCGTAGTCGTGTCAGTTCACTGGTTCAATATTTAAGATAAAGTTTTGTCATTTTTCTCATTACTTTTAGCTTTCCAAGTTTGTAGCTGATTTCTGATCTTCTCCTGTCTTCTTTTTCTTAAAGTCCTTATTCCTTAAACTTTTTCGAGATTCCTCGTTTGATCAAGGTTTTTACTTCCCAAGATCAAATCTTTGCTGATTAACTTCATCTTTTTTACTGGTGAGACTTTTAGACTTATTCTGTAAGAATTTTTGCATGTTGATTTTTCTATTAAGTTCTGCATTACTTTATATTGTTCATCATTGTAACCTTGTTTCTTCTTGGTCTGTAGATTAATCATGTCTGGAAAAGATAGTAGTCGTGCTCCCAAACATGCTTCCCAAGGTGACCGGCATTCTGCTGGCAAGAAAAGGGATGAAGGTAGGCCAGTGCATCCCAGGAGATTTCGTATCCTTGCTCCTCCTCCTGTTAGATCTACTACCATAAGTGACCGGGTTAATGAGCTTCTTAGATTTAAAAATATGGATATGGAGGAGTTCAAGAGAAACTATGGCCTTCAGGATTTTGACGTTTCCCTTTATAATTCCCCTGAAGGAGATAAGATCTCCTTAAATATGATTTTGAATTTTGATTATTCTCCCACAAGATTGCTGATCGTTGCTGGTGCAATAGACGCTGGGTTAAGGCTTCCCTTATATGACAGTCGATGCCCCTATCAGTTTGAAGTCCTAGCTAGCCGTGGTCTGGCTAAAAATAGGACCGTGCGTTCAGTTGCGCAGTACAACAGAAACTGGTGGAGAATACTGGATGAATACAGCATGCATAGCGTCGGGTAAACCAATTTCACCTGCTATACACATGATCCTGCGAACTGCGTCCATTATACAGTGGAAAACTTCCATTTGTCCTACACTGATTCCTTTGCTGATAAAAATTATATGAATTGGAGTGTTGGTCCTGGACGCACGAGAGGCGATGGAATCCATTTGCTGGCTGATATTGATGCTACGAAGATAAATCTTATCCTGGGAACGGAGGAATCTTTGGTTGAAAAGCTGCGCCGGGACCATGATTACCGGTGGTATCTTACTCCATTGGTGATTGAAGGGCCCTGGATTTATGGCCAGGCTTCGAAAATACAGTATGGAGCCTTCAGGAACGGTTCCCCTCCTATTGTCCGTGGATATTGAACTTCGACGGGTTTAACTTCTCTTATGGTGATGCGGTAAGCAATGATTTTTTCAGTTCTTCTGATCTTCAAGTGTTGCGTACGTTGTTTTTCTTAAAAAAAAAAAATTACGCAGCCTCCAGAAGAGAAAGAAAGTTTAAAAACTGATGTAGGCACCAAACATAAAGCTACTCCTCCATCTGACAAGGTACTGCTCCGTCTTGTATTGACAAGGTACTCAGAACGTTTAAATTACGTGTTGTTAACTTACTTGAAAATGTTAACAACGTCAGAAGAAAATGAAGGCTACTCCTCGTGCTTCTTCTAAAAAGGTGGCTAAGGCTAATCCTCCTCCTAGCCAGCCTATTTTGATGATAGAAGGCAGCACGGTGCAGAACGCAATTCCAATAGCTTCTCGTCCTGCTGCGTTGGGTGATGTTGCAACTGAAGCTCCCCAAGTAGCAGATACTGAGTCTCCCTTGGATGCAAGCTTCGTCCTTTCTTATTTTCTATCTCATTCTCCTCTGTTTCACGTCGATGACATCGTTCTTTCTGAGTTTGTGGATGATTTGACTGACAAGGAGCAGGCTGCGCCCATGACAGAGTTGAACGAAGCTGTGATTGAGTATGCTCCTGCCAGCATAGAGACCATAGTCGAAACGGAAGTTGAGCATGCTTCTACCGAGGAAGACATAACTGCTAACGTAGCAAATCCTTCCCCCGTCCTGGTTGCAAATACTGCTGATTCTTCCCTTGAGGAAAACGTAGTAGGTTTTGGGAGCGCAGAAAGGTTAGTCTCCCGTTCTGAGGAAGAAGTGTATACTGCTTCAGTTGCTAATGGGAGAGGGCTTCTCGTAGGGAAAAGGGAAAGAGCGTCTGCGACATTGATAATCTCGTTGGAAGAGAAGAAGATGCGTTCGACTGGTTCAAGGAGAAGGACCTGCTTCTAATTCCTAGCGATGCTCAGCCCAAGCCTACTGATTCCGCTTCTGTTGCCAAATTACGAGCGGACATGCGTTCCATTCCTTTCGATACGGTGATGAAGGCTTGGTCAAAGGATAATATAAGTGAAGCTTGCCCTTTCGACGTCGAGGTGCCCTCCACCCTTGACGAGGTCCTTGCTGTGGAAGATGAATCTGTATATGCCCGTCCGCAGCAGGCTCTTATGCAGGTATGTTTCTCATAACTTGTTTATTCATTGACTCTTATTTCTTTATTTCCTATTCTAATGCTTATCTTTGATCTCACAGCTTGCTTATAATGAGAGTTGCTCTCTGATTGCGTACAAGTTCTTCCAAGCTCGTTCACTGATGATGGAGGATAAACTCAGAAGTGCTGAGGAAGAACTTGCTGAAGTCAGAGCGGAGGCTGATTCACTTCGCCTTCGACTGCGGAGGGTGGTGCTGATGAGTTAAAGCATGAGAATAAAGAGCTCCGACAGCAGCTGTCTACTCTTCAAATCCAAGGTTACAATACTTCATTTTCTATGTTATTTTATTTTTCTTTAGCACAGATTTCTGAAATTCTTTATGGGATCAGAGGGGGATTCAAATCTTGTTGTTAAACTTCGGGCTAGAGCCACGTCTTTACATGGGCACGTAATGAAAGTCACCGAGGAGAATGTAAAGGTCAAGGATAATTTCAATAAACTGGTGGATGAGAGGAATAAAATTATCATTGCGTATAAAAAACTCTCGACGAAGTATGTATCTTCGAAAAAAGACTTTGTTAGCAAAGAGGGGGAATTTGATGCTGCTATTTTATGTAATAATGATAGCGTTGCTGAGGCCATGGTGAAAATAAAAAAAATTAGAGGAGGAAAATCGAAAGCTTTGTGTAGAGCGTAAAAATATCCTTGCTGAATTTTCTCGGTCTAGGTCACAGCATGATTCCAGACATGCAACTTTTGTAGCGCATCTCATCAAAGAAAGAGATAACGCAGCTGCAGATTCTCATGCTAGAGGAAAAGCTCTTTCGGAAGCTCAAAGTCAAGTCCGTAGCCTCTCAGATAAAATCCTTCATTGAGATATCGATATTCAGTGTTTACACAAAGAACTTGATAAACGCACTGAGAAGATTAATTTGCTGCGAAATAGAGGGTTAGCAGATGAAGTTGAGATTGCGCAATATAAACGAGATCTCGAGCAATCCACGAGGGATTATGCTAAACTTCTGAGTGAATTTGAGTTTCTTGACCTTTCTAATGACAAGAATGTCCAGGATTTACAAAAGTTTGAGTCCCTTGCTATAGGTAGTTTATTTTATAGCAAAAAGTTATTCTTACTTATTTTTTACACAGTCTAACAACCTTTTATTTTCTATGTAGACTTTGAAGGAAAAATTAAGAGAGCAGCTGCCAAGGCTGAGGAGTCTGATAAGGAGTTGAAGAAAGTTAAGCTTTTGTCCGCTGGGGTCGAGAAGGAGCTTTCTGAAGCTAATGACAAGCTGAAGAAGGCTAATGAGCAACTTGGGGAAGCCACAGCTAAATTGGTTGAGGCGCAAGACCGAGTTACTCAGATCACTTCCAAGGCGGAGGAAGCAGATGTTAATTGGCAAACTGCTGTCAAGTGCTACTCTGATGACTTGGCCGCGACGGAGGAAAAGCTTGCGTACTGGCAGAATCAAGCTTCTTTGGCTGAGACTAGGGCTTCATTAGCTAATGGAAAGATAAAAACGTACGAGGATACGCTTATTGCTTCACGAGAGAAGATGAAGTACATGAAAGTTGAGACGAAACGGGGTGTTGCTCTGGCAATTAATAATACCCTTGATAGGGTTGCGAAGGATGGTTGGACTAAAACCTATCCACGTAGGGTGGTTTCCGAGCCTGCCCCCCGTGCTACTCCTGCTCCAACTTCTGATCCTGCTTCAAGTGTTGACCCGGCTCCTACCCATGATCCTGCTCCTTAAAATTCTTCTTGTATCTTGCTGCTGTGTATCATTTTTGTTCTTGTAAATTGTGATGACATATAAATAAAAATAATTATTTTTTGATGTTCTTTTCATACATTTGACATTTTACTTTTGTCCCTGCAGTAAAATCGTAAGATAAATTGATTAATGAGTATATAATTTGAAACCTCAAGGATTTATTGTACCTTGGGCTCCTTTTGAGGGTACGCTTCACATAGTAATTTCTCTCTGGCCAAGAGGAAATTATCTATGTGGCCCCCTATTACTTGATATAATAATTAATGTCTACAAGGTATCTCTTGCTAGCGAATGTACCTAATAGTCAATATTTAAGACTTTTACATGGGTCTCCTATGAGATTTTTCCTTTATTTGCTTTACCACGTATGAACACAAATTACTATACGATTGCATAGAAAATTATGGATAGTATGGTTTAAGATATTGCGCATTCCAAGGATGTCGCAAAACTTCTCCATTCATATTTCGCAAATAATAGGATCCTTGTCCCGCAATGTCCTGTATGATATAAGGACCTCCCCAATTGGGTGCAAACTTTCTTGCTTTTTTATTCTTTTGATATTCTGGAATTTGTCGCAATACATACTGTCCTTCAACAAAATGGCGCAACTTTACTTTTTTTCCATATTCGCTTGCTAACTTTCTTTGATAATTCTCCATCTTTTGTAATGCAACTTCTCTTCTTTCTTCTAGATCATCCAACTTTTCAAGCATTAAATCTTCGTTTAAATTCATTTCCCATGCCTCTGTCTTGGTAGTTGGTAATATTATCTCCGTTGGTATGACTGCTTCTACCCCATAGGTAAGTAAGAACGGTGACTCTCCAGTGGTAGATCTCCTTGTGGTGCGATAGGCCCATAGAGTGTTATGAAGTTGCTCACACCATCGCTTGTGATGCCCTTCCATAGTCTTCTTGAGATTAAGTGCAATTGTCTTGTTTGTAGCTTCAACCTGCCCATTGCTCTGGGGGTAAAGTGGAGTTGACTTTATGTTTTAGATATTGAAGGCTTCAAAAAGCATGTTAATATTATTTCCCTGCAGCTGCTGTCCATTGTCTGAAACTATTGCCACTGGGATTCCAAATCTACAAATTATGTCTTCAAACAAGAATTTGAACACATCCGAGTCTCTAATGTGCGCAAGTGCCCTGGCTTCCACCCACTTGGTGAAATAATCTGTTGCTACAATTAGGTACTTCCTTTTCCGTGTTCCTTTAGGTAGGGGTCCGACAATATCTACTCCCCACTTTGCAAATGGCCATGGAATAAGTATTGAATTGAGTTCTGTTGCCGGCGCTCTGATCTTCTTAGCAAAACGTTGAAATTCTTCGCATCTTTTGACCATATCTTCGACATCCTTTTGCATTGTGACCCGATAATATCCCTGCGTTTTTGCCTTGAGGGCCAATGATCGTCTCCCGCTATGATTCCCAGCGTCACCATAATGTATATCTGTTAAAATTCGATGTCCTTCTGGGCGTGATACACACCTAAGTAGTGGTCCCATGAAGAGCTTTCGGTACAAAATACCATCCCTTAATTGATAGTTAACAGATTTTGATAGTATTTTCCTTGCTTCCTTGGCGTCTGCAGGCAATATTTGTTTTTGTAAGTAATGATCCAGTGCAATCCTCCAATCTTCTTCTACGCACCTATCCTTTGGTTTTTGGGGTATATTTGTGTCATTCTGTGTGGACGGATCCTCAAGATCTTCACTTATTTCATCTTCCATATTCTCAACTGCCCATATTTTAATTGATGGTTCATAAATACGTCCAATTTTGACGACAGATGTGTTCGGATCCTTGATCATTGAGGAGATAAATGCTAACGCATCTGCATGATGATTCTTATCTCTAGACAAATGGCGAAAAATGATGTTTGGAACTTGGGACGCTAACTTTTGCACGAGGTCTTTGTATTGAATCAAGTCTTTATCAATTGTTTGATATTTTAACTCAACTTGACGGATTATAATTGTGAGTCACTTGTCAACCGTACATCGGTAATTCCTAGTTCAATAATTAACCGGAGGGCATGAACCACAGCCTCGTATTCTACTATATTGTTGGTGTGCTCTCCAAACTCTAAACGAAAAGCATGTATCAATCGCTCCCCCGTGGGTGTTGTTATTACAATACCGATTCCTGCCCCCTCTTTATTTCGGGCTCCATCAAAAAATACTTCCCATCTCCGAGAATTGATAGAGTCTAAAAAATGTCCTGAGAGTCATTCTCTTCCATTCCTGGTAACCCCTGGATTTCAAAATCAACGTCTAATGGCAAATATGCAAGAAAATCCGCCAAAACTTGGGACTTTTGAGCAGTTTGCATTTCAAAAAGAATGTGAAATTTTTTCAACTAGGCATTCCACTTTGCAATTCTACCCACTTTTCCTGCATTTTTTAACATTGATTCCAGTGGAGCCTTGCTTGGTACTCGTACGTAATGCGTTAGAAAATGTATGCGCAGCTTCTGCGTGGCAAATACCAGTGCTAATATTAACTGTTCAATCTTGGTATGGTTCCTCTCTGCAAGGTTGAAAGTTTTGCTAATGTAGTAGATTGGTTTTTCCACTTTATCATTTGTTCGCACCAGTACTGCGCTCACTGCATCTTCTGTTGCATCTATATATAGGGCGAAGATCTCTTCAGGCTGCGGTTTCTGTAATGCGGGTAAAGTCGCAAGATAGATCTTGATGTTTTGAAAGGCTTGTTCGCAGTTTTCGTTCCATATAAACTTGCTTCCCTTCTTCATTGCTTGACTTGCTAGCTGCGACTTCAGACAAGTACTGATTTATTGCTCCTTCCTTAGCTTGGACTTTCCTTTCCTTCTTCTTTTCTTTCACTTGCTGAGCTCTTTCTTGATTTATGTGTGCTTCCATGAGAGCGCACGTTCTCGCGATGCTCTGATATCCTTTAATTTCCATTTTCCCCTGACGTGTTGGAAATCGCAAGTACTGATGGTACGTTGATGCAACCCCTTTTAATTGATGGACCCAATGCCTCCCGATGATGGCATTGTAAGGTGAGGGCGCTTCTACCACACTGAACTTGGTTGCAACATTCAAGGGTCCAATCATTATTTCAAGTGTGATTTCTCTTCTGAGTTTCGATGCTACTCCATTGAATCCATAAATGGTGTAGCGAGATGGCCCAAACTGATCTTCTTTCAATCCCATTTTCAGAAATATGTCATAGAACAACACATTAAGAGAACTTCCTCCGTCTATCAAAATCTTTGTGATATTCCATCCAGACACAGGCAGGGTGAGAACCAGCGGGTCATTGTGAGTTTCTACTTCTTGATCTACCTCTTCTGCTGAAAATGTTAGTGGGGAAGCCATCCATTCTTCCCATGTTTCAGTGATCCTCCATGCAACTTTAAATACTTTATGGTTGATTAATCTCTTGTGCAGCTTCCTGTCAATTGCTGCATTCATCGATGCTGGACTTGATTCAGAAAATGAAATCATATTGATAGTCTGATTGTTGTGGAGGATATTAACAGCTTTTCCTTTATCAAGCTTTGACAGTGGTGCAGGTGATTGAATGAATTCTTTTAACTCTCCAGCGTCAATCATCGCTTGGACTAGTAAAATTAAGTTTATGCATCGATCGGTTGAATGCCCCCGATAGCAATGATACTCACAATATTCTTTTGAGTTTTGAGTGTTCTCTGGTTGTCGATTTTTTGTTGGTGGCCATTGGAAGTCTGGTCTATTTTTTATTATTTTTAAAATTTCAGAATATGGAATGTTAATTTTTGTAATCACTCGCTCCTGAAAAAATTTCTTCTTTCCCTCTATCCGTGGACGCTTTGGTTCACTAATTTCAGCTTTATTTGGAAAACAATTCCCCGACCCGGACGATGGTTCTATTGAATTTGTTCTTTTTGCATCTCCTTGCTGTTGCGATACTATCCTTGGACATTGCCCCTGTATGTCTTGCAGTCTTGCACATATTTCGATTATTTATCTAAGGTGCCCCTCAGTTTTCGGGTTGATAGTATGAATATCAACAAAGAGCTGACTTTTTCGGTCAGCTATTCCCCACTTGTAATTGTTAATGGCAGCATCTGGCCCAACATCTCTAATTGCCTGGCAGATTGCATGCCACCGAGCTGTATAGTCACGAATTGATTCTTCTAGCCATGAAGCGAGTGAATATAATCTATCCAATCCTGAGTCAACGGGTCTGTTGTACATGTATGCTTCCAAAAAATTTCGAATTAACTGCGCATACGAATGAATAGAACTTTCTTACAATTTATCATACCATACCAGTGCCAGTCCCTTCAAACTTGATGGGAGATATCGACACATTACAACATTATTTTGCTCCCAACGCACCATGATTCGGTTGTAATATTTCAAACGTGGGGTCGGATCCCTGGTACAATCATAGCATTCAAAAACAAGAATATTACATTCTCGGAGCATTGGTGCAAATGCTAAATGTGGTGCCAATGGCGTTCGCCTAGCTTCCTTTAACACTTCCTATATTCGCCCACCTTCTTTATTCTTTAGGTTTCTTATTTCTTCCCTCATTTGCTCCATAGCTTCAAAGCATTTTTTCCATTGATCATGTTGTGGTCCTTGGTCTGTCCGATTCATCCTTTCTTTTCCAGGTTGCTGTGATGTGGATCTCAGTACCATTCTTTGATTTTGACTATTTCTTTCTCTTCTGCCTTCGAATCTATTGGAACTTGCTTCTTGTCCCCGTGTTCTGGTGGCAGCTGGTTCCGCATTTCGTTGGATCGTTTCTTTCAACGTTTGATTTTCTTTAGTTAATCGTGAGATTTGTTCAGCACAAGCTCGTTGCTCTTTGTGCACCTTGCTCATATCCTCCATTAAATTTTGCATATGATCAATAGTGTTCTGAGTATTATCCTGAGATGGAAAATGATTATGTTCATAATTGTTTTGATTATTCTCCTGAAGTGAAGGATAACCCTCTGAATTGCTTTGCTGACTCTCTGGGTTATTTACTATCCCTCTTTGTTGAAGAATTCCTCTTGCGTAACTCTCTTGGTTTCGTGAATTTTCAGATTGTGACATGTTTTCGCTTTGTTTGTTTTCCTTTCGTAATGTTCTGTTTTCTTCTAATACCAATCCTCTGCTGCTTTCGAGAATTCCTTTGGTAGTATTCTATAAAAGTTATATGATTTCAAAAAATATATTTATTTAATCAAAAACATAAGTAATTCAAACCATTTCCAACGAATAGATATTTCATAAGTTGAACAAATCTTTCATTTTCCTTAAATGTGTACAAATTCATACAAAATGAGGTGACAAGAAATTCTAAAGTTCAAAAAATTTCTTACTTATTAGTGCTTTTTTCATGAATCAAAGATTTTGTATAATACAGTAGATGCTTTGAAATGATACAGAGAATAAAATTGTAGCGACCATTACATGATCGACAACAACCGAAATTTAATTTGTCGAGGAATGACATTTTAAATGGTAAAATGATACAATAGATGCCTTGAAATGATACAGAGAACAAAATTGTAGCGACCATTACATGATCGACAACAACCAAAATTTAATTTGTCTAGAAATGACATTTTAAATGGTAAAATAATACAATAGATGCTTTGAAAGATACAGAGAACAAAATTGTAATGAAAATGAAATCAAAATTGTGATACAAGGTAGGATAAATCCTTTACATCCCTATTTTTAGCGCCAAATTGTGACGACCGTTTTTTGGGTCGGTCACAACCAAAAAACTTAAGTTGTTTGAAAATGACAATACTCCAAGTGTAATTGATACAGAAAGGTTGTAATACAGAGAATGATACTCAAAAGAAAACAACTCAATATATAACGTGGTTCAGCTAATAAGCCTACATCCACAGGAAAATATAATATATCATTTATCAACACATATTTCGTACACATGGTAATACAACGAATTAAATTATTTCAGTTCAATAGAGTTCTTAACCTAGTCTTAGCTTTTTCCACTTCTTGAATTTCCTTCAGAGTTTTCTCTCTCCCTCTTTTTTTTTGTTGTCCCCTCTTTCTACTTTGGGGTTGGTATTTATAGCAAACTATGATGGGTCCCTCTTCCTCGCTCCTTCTTATCTTTATTTGACCAGTTTGATCTTATCTTGACTTTGGGCGCAGCTCATCTTACTCCATTCGTAATGCTTCTTACTAGTTCCGCTTGCTGATGCACAAATCCTCTTTGGATTGAACGTTTATTGGTCCTTTGTTTTTATTATGTGGAGGTTAGAATGTGTGACATGTGGAATTTGACGTGGAGCATATCTATTCTTGCATGATTGGAATTTGTAGTGCGCACGTGATAGGGCGCAGATGATTTTGGAGCGCAAGAGAGCGCAGAGCGGATGATTGTGGAGCGCAAGAGAGCGCAGAACGCGGATGATTGTGGAGCGCAAGAGATAGCAGAGCGCGGATGATTATGGAGCGCAAGGGATAGCAGAGCGTTGATGATTGTGGAGCGCAAGGGATAGCAGAGCGCTGATGATTGTGGAGCGCAAGAGATAGCAGAGCGCGCATGATTGTCTTGGCTATTAATGATGCTTTTTCTTGTAACTTGTGTTCTTTCCACGTGTCTTATATGCATTAATCTAGTCTGACTTTTCTGCTTCCGGTGTCAGTTGATGTGTGACAGATGTTTTATAGCTGTCTTCCTTTATTATTTATTTCGCTCTTGTACTTCTCGGTGCTCCTTAATGTGACACTTCCTTCTTATGATGTAAACACGTGGGATCGATGAATTTATGTCCTTACAGTCCTGTTAGTATTACACTTACATTTTCATCTTTATGCATGGTTGCTAGTCTTTTGATCTTTGAGAGAACTTGGGTTCTCGCACTTAGCTTTGCAAACGGGGAATTTAGGTTATCAGAATTGTAAATTGCAAGCCAACCCTTCATAACCTCAGGTATATTTTCTTTGTCATCAGCATCAATATCTTCGTTCTGATTGCGGATAAAAAAATCATACCAGTGGCTTTGTTTAGTAGTATGCTTCTCAGTAGCATTTGTTTTAGTCTTAAGGGTTTTTGGCTTTAATAATGGCTTAATTGATGCCTTTTCCGCATCAAACACATTCATCCATTCAAGAGTTGTGATTGTACCACGCCATGCTACGTATATTTCCCGTCTTCCAAGGGTTTTGCTAAATACATCAGCGCTCACAGAAATGTAACCAATCCAATTCGATTCCAAGGGTGAAGTTGCATAGAGGAACGAATCCACAAAGTAGGCATTTGCAGCTGATTCCAATGCAAGTTTTTTGAAAAATGATTTATTTCCATAACGACTACTACCACCACAATATTTTGAGTGCTCATCGCTCACAAAAGAATCATAAGTTGCCTGGCAGAAGTCACCACAACGGAGAATAAGTTGACGCAAATTCAAATCTTGAGCCCTTCCCAATTCTTGCTTCCTAATATTCCTTCCCATCTTTGTGGTTCCAGTTTTGGAATCTCCATTTTATGACTTGGAAAACTAAACGTGAAGAAGGCTAGGGCTGATTAAGTTATCAGGGTAATAAAAGGAATAAGCTCAAAAGTGAATGAACTAGGGATAAATCCTTTGAGATTATATAGATGAGGAAAGTAATACTCCTCAATTGTACATGGGCCATGGAGTTTCAATAAAATCTGCCACACATCGGACTCAATTTCTTATAAAAATGAAGAAAGTTGAGATCTTGAAATGAGATTCTTTTCTTTTAAAAGTTTATTTAAAACAGTAATTGGCACGAATTTACAGATAGATGGCAATGTTTTGGTTTTTTCTTAAAGCAGGGCAATGTTTTATTGATAGTTCATGACCCATTGGATTAAAGTTTATTAAAAATAAAACTTTATGACTAGGTTTAAAGTTGGGAAGAGAGTTTACCTAACAGCCAACGGTTTTACTTTGTGTTGTTAGAGCACCCACAGTGGTATGATTAAACCCAAATAGTAAAGACTAAAAAAATTTAGATTTACTCCGCCTGAAACGCAACGGGTAGAGAGTAAATTTTGAACAGGCGTAACACTAAGCTAAGGCCTGGTTGGAGCGGATACTGGATTAACGGTCGGTGGAAAAACGTCTGATTGTAGACGCACATGTAAGAGCACGCCCAAGTGACAGGCGTATCCCTAGACAACCGCCTGATGGGGAGTATCCCTAGATAATCGCCTGGTGAATCTTCAGAAGCACGTCTAAGAGCACGCCCAAATGACAGGCGTAGCCCTAGAAAACCGCCTAATGGGGAGTAGCCCTAGACAACCGCATGTTGAATCTTCAGACGCACGTCTTGATAAACGCCTGGAACGAGACGGAGAGCCAGCTTCACGCCTGGCACGGGATGCACGGTTAGCTGCACGCTCCACCATATTCTGCTTTGGTCCAGTTCTGGGATAAAAAATAATCCGAAACAATAACAAAAGTGGACCAAAACCAAAATTTGATTGCACCACTGTGATCCATTTTGGGCGGACCAAAGATCAAATTTGGGTTTGGTCTGAGATTTGATCGTCCCACTGTGGATGCTCTTAGTATATCAAAAATTCTTGGAGAAGGTAAACTTACAATTAGAGGGTTCATCAGATTTAATTCCTTGTATTTGACAGTTGAGGTTCCTGTCTTGAGGACACTAGAAACATCTGTATTCCACCTGTAGATTGGCTTATAGGAGGACATATAGTTTTCGGTTATTTATCTCGAAGCCACTGGAGGTGGATTAAAATTTATAGTCCGTAAGTGTTGATGTGACGGCTCCCACCACCCTAAGATTTAAGAAGGATGCTTTTTTTATGGACATGTGGATGCCAGCCGGAAAAAAAATAGAAACAAAGCTTTGGTCTATATTTAGACTGTCATTTTTGGTTTACCTTTATGGTATGTTTGGGTGTAGAAAGGTGAGATTTATGGGACTAGGGGACTTGGTGGAATTACAATTCTTTTGGTTTATTTGGTTGTCCAAATCCCTCGGGTTCACGTTTCCCATGGGATTTCGATTCCATCAAATCCTTCGTTCTGAATCCGACACCCCCACTTTATTTACCTTAAGGTATAAAAATTCACCCTAACTTTTAACCGTTGCCAAATGGCATACATGACTTTAAATGTAGTATTTATACAAATTAGAGGATTTTTTACTTAGTTGTCAAATGCACAACGGATTTACATGATTCGTAGAATTATGGATCCCTCGAAATTATGATTTCCGCAACTAAACACATCACTAGTGTTTTCGTATTTCAATTCGTAGATTTCAGCTCTTATTTAGTTTAACCTGTTAGCAGCTAGTTTATAGGGCACGATTTTTGGGAAAGTTCAAATTTGTGTTGAACTCCAAAATCGTATATTTTCTATATCCTAGAAATTAGGTTGGTGGAACTGATTTTGGGTTTGTGATAGGATTAGGATTAAGGGTTTGGGATAACTCTTAATTATTTACTTCTTCCTAAAGTTTAGTTGCTTAAGTAAGGTAACCTATATAAGTAGCTCATGAGAAAACCTAGAAAAATATACCAAAATTTCTTCTTCTCTCTTGTTGTTTATATGTTTTCTCCCTTACGATAATATGTAAAATCTCTTATTCCTTCCCAGGGATTCAACCTCGTTAAATTCTTGTTCTCGATTATGTGAGTGCTTGTGTTCATTGCAATATTAGAATACTATTGTGTGCTATGAAAATCGCTTCCGCGGATTTTAGCGGAACAATTGGCATCAAAAGCTCAGATTACGTTTTTGGAATTTTGGGTATTCATAATACTATATCGGATGTATTTTTCTAAAATTATTTGAGGTAATTCCGATCTCAAACTTTAGATTTTTTATTTTCATTTTGTTGTTTATGAACAATGGTTGATTCAGAATAGATGATGCGTTGGAAACATTGGTGCCGAAAAATAAAAATAAAGAAACAAAAGACGAAATACTTCATTCTCATAGATCAAAACTAAAGGTTGAAAAGTTCACTGGAACCAATAATTTTGGTTTATGGAGAACAGACATAATCCATGGCAAGGAGAACATGACATTAGAAGAAGTCACTATAACATTGCGTAGCAAAGACTTCAAGAAAATGGATAGTGAAAACCTTGCAAATGAATCTAACGAAGATCTTCTTGTTGCAAGAGGTCGTTAGCGGGAAAGAAGAAGAAATATGGTGATCCTGGAAAAGGTAGAGGACGTTCAAAGTCAAAAGTACGTCTTCAGAAAGATGAGTATACACGTTGTCATGACATTGGCCATTTGGCTAAGGATTGTACCAAGCGTAAGGAAAGAGAAATAAATAACAACCAGACCAGGTGAACATTGCGAAGGAAATTGAAGATTCAGATGAAGCTTCGTATTTCTCACTGACTGTGACACCATCATCTTGTATCGTAACTGACGCTACATGGGTACTAGATTCTAGTGCTACTTATCATATATGTCCTCATTGAGATTGGTTCTCAAACTTCGAGAAGTTTGATAGAGAAGTACGTATGTACGGGAATAATCATACGTATACGGTAGTTGGGATTGGTAGTGCTCGGATGAAGATGCATGATGGTATGGTCAGAAAGATGAAGGAAATAAGATGCGTACCTGTAGTGAAGAAGAACCTGATTTCACTCAGAACTTTTGAAGCTAAGAGCTTCCACAATGGTACGACTATAAGACGGACCAAACCCATTTATGGTCTTTGGTCCGTCAAAAACGTAACACAATGAGACGAGTATAAATGATCTTTGGTTCGTTTTTTACACTGTTCAGGACCAAGTTTGGTATTTTTTCCGGACCAAATGAGTTACACTCGAGCGGTGGTGTAGTTAACCGTCTGACTCGAAGCGGGCGTATAGTGAACCGTTTGATGGCATGCGTTCTTATAGCGTAACGCTTGAAAACACGGGCGTTAACCAAATCTCTGCCTGATGAAGCGTTCACCTAAGATTACGCCTGATGAAGCGTGCGTCTAGGATCACGTCCACCAACAGGCGCTAACCAAATCACCTCCCTATTCAAACGGTATGCCTGAGATACGCCCGAGTGTGGGTGGCACCCTAAACGTCCGCCTAAGATTCCCTCCTCTGAAGCGTGTGGCTAGACGTATGCCCTGTTTTGGGGAGTTACTCTAGAGTAACGCATGAGAGATATGTTACTGTTGAGATACTTACCGTTATTTTTTACCATTTTTTACCGTTGCAACGGCTATATTTTGACACCTATATATGGAATACTAATCCATTTGCATATGGCCGACTTTTACAGGCGATCGGCTAGACGTCCGCCTGGTGAGACGGGCGATTAACCAGACGTCCGCCTGACAAACCAGGCGTAGTGATAAGCGTCCGCCCGTCTCACCATTCACACGTACCAACTGCACGTGTGAGACATTTTCCACACAGTAGGCTGTGAGTCCGTCTCATCAGGCGTTCGTCTAGTACAACACCCGTCTCTAGGGCGTGCGCTTAGATGTACATCTATCATCAGGCGTTTGGTCTGTGTTACGCCTGCCATCAAGCGTTGCTCTATTGGTCCGTCCCGCTCAAGCGTATTCCTAGACGTACGCCCGTGTCAAGAGACGGTACACTAAACAACCGCCCAACAACAGGCGCTACGTTAGCTCTAAGGGTTACAAGCTAGTGGAAGATAATGACGTTCTAAAGGTAATATCTGTATATATGGTAATCATGGAAGGCACAGGACATCATAAATTTATTACTTAATTGGGAGTATGATAACTGGAGATGTGTTTATTTATGAACACATCGAGACTGCAACTATAGAGACCATGAAGTTATGGCATATCGGTTTGATTTGTTGCAGGGTGTTATTTCCTGCAAATTAGCATTTTGTGAATATTATATGAAAGAAAATAAAACAACAAAAAGCTTTGGCAGAGAAATCCACAACACTAGTGGATTTCTTGTCTATGTTCATCACTCGGATATTTGGGGTCCCTAAAAAAATGCATCATTGGGAGGGAAACATTGGCTTGTCTCGTTTAAGATGACTATTTTTAAGCGTGTATGGCTGTGCACCATGAGGCATAAAATTGTGGCCTACAAGTATTTGTGAGGTGGAAAAAGGCAACCGAGACTTAAACTGATAGAAAGATCAAGGTACTACCTTCGGACAATGGTGGTGAGTACAAAAGTGATCAATTCTTGCAAGTATGTCAGGATGAGGGGATAAAGAGGCACTTCACAGTTAAAAAGACACCACAACAAAACAAGGTAGCTGAAAGCATGAATTGTATTTTGCTGGAGAAGGTACGATGTATGTTATCCAATGCTGGATTAGATAAAAAGTTATGGGATGATGCAGTTACAGATGCGTGTTTCCTCATTAATAGGTCGCCATTAATTACGTTAGAAGGTAAAACTCCAATGGAAAAGTGGTATGGTAAGCCAGCTTATGACTATGACTCAATTCATATCTTTGGTTTTCCTGCTTGGTATCATGTTAATGAAAACAAGCTTGATAGTCGTGTTGTTAAAGAATTTTTCACGGGTGTGAAGAAATGAGTGAAATGGTTCAAATTTGAAATCTAGTAGAGAAGAAGATAGTCATGAGCAAAGACATCACATTTAATGAGGCGTCTATGGTGAATTCTTGGGGTTCGGCAGGTGAAGAACACTAACAGTACCTATGATCCTTTGCAGCAGGTGGAGATTGATACAACTCCAACAGTTCCAACCAAGTTTGTATTTGTTACACTACAAGAAAACTTGGCTTTAGCATCCATTTTCTTACCAACTATAGTTGGTGGAACCCTGTGGCAATCGTTTTTTGCAACTGAGTACATCCAGGGTTGCTAGATACCTCTAGCCACCTGTTTTTAGCAACTACGATTGGAGGAACCCTTCAACAACAATGCTATGCCAACTAAAAATACCATACATGTAACTACAAGGTTTCATCGACCATAATTTAAAAACTCAAAAGTACATTAAAAGCTATATACTTCTATCCACTAGCTTTAACCACCAAGAGAATATGTTGGTAGACAGTTATACCAACCATTAAATTATCGGCGTTGCTAGCAGCTTTCAGCCACCAAAACATTTTGTTGATAGGCTCCTATAGCAATCAAAAAATTATTGGTGCGGCTATTATCTTTTGGCCATCATGATATGACAACTATAAAGTATACTATAAGCTAGATACTTCTAGTCACTACAATTATCTACCAAAACAATTTGCTAGTGGACACCTGTACCAACCATTAAATTGTTGGTGTGACTATAGTTTTAAGTCACCATGATTTATCATTGTAAAGTGCACTAGTAACAAAGTAAATTAGGAGATTCAACTAGTAGAGTTCGTTCGATTGTAGTTCCAAGATAAAAAACCCAATCTAGTATTTGTTTAGTCTCACTGGATAAGACGATTCCAAATTAATAAGATTCATCCGGACTATAGATCTCGTTCGATCTCGTCCAACTCTAACTAAAATTATTTTGGTCTCATTAATTGGATATGCACTGATTTACATAAGTCGATTAATTCCAAAAAAATAAAATATATATTATAGTAGGGCTGGGTCGGATTAACCGAAAACCGAACTGAACCGAGAAAAACCCCTAAACCAAAACCGAAAGTAATCGAACCGAAGCTAAACCGAAGTTAAACCTGATATTCTGAACCGAACCGAATTTAAATAGGGTTCGGGTTCGGTCTTGGTTCATCCATTCTTGAACCAACCGAACCGAACCGAAAACCATTACTTGATTCCTCGGTCTTCAGACTTCAGTGAAAATGTGAATCAGACAATCAGTTACAGTTCTTCTTTGAAAGTGCAAACAAGATAGAAACAGAAACAAAAAAAAAAACTTTTGCTCAGTTCAACTCATTCTCATGTCTCATACCTTCTGAGGCTTTCAAATTCAAATTCCTCGGTCTTCATTCTCATGTCTCATACCTTTAATGTGACTTCCTTTGATGTGATTTCAACTCATGTCTCATACTTACTACTCAGAAATATGAACTCTCAAATTCCTCGGTCTTCATTCTCATGTCTCATACCTTTAATGTGACTTCCTTTGTTAAGTTTTTAACCTAAATTTTTAAGGTTTTTAATCACTTTTACTGTTTTACAAATATTATTGCTTGCTGCTGCGGTGCTACCTCATTCCCTTCTTTACTAAGAATTCAATCTATTAGTCTAAGATCAAGGCATCAATCAATCAAATCAATAGACAATAATTAATAGTTAATACTGAAATCAATCTATTATTATTGCTGCTGACTGCTGTGTGCTGTAGCCTGTATCTTACTATCTTTAGGTACAGGTCTGTAGCCTTTGTCTCCATTCTCTCTTCTGTTTATGTCTGTAGTGTAGCCTTGATGCTTTACTTGCACAGGTCTCTGAAGCCTTAGTGATTTACTTGCAGTTTTGCACAGGTCTGTAGATTCTGTAGCCTGTGTCATGAGTTTTTGTATTGCCTGAGCAGTTAGCTTTTGGTGTTGAGAATTTGAGATACTGATTGAACTGTTTTTCTTTTATTGTTACAGGCTTACAGCAAATGATGGAGCTACAATCTTGCAAATGATGGACGTTGACAGTCAAATAAAAAAATACTCAACAATGTTCTGCAGTGTGAATGGATGAATGCTGGTGTTTTGGACCTTTGGTGGTGAAAGTTTCAAGTTTTGGTCTTAGTTTTTTGTTACAAGTAGACTACTTCAAGTCTTCAAGTAGTAACTAATCTACTCTGATTTTACTATGTTTGCCTAAGTTTTGGTCTAAGCTTTTTGTCAAGTTTTTTCATGTTTTTTTGACTTAAAATGTTTGTTATTCAACATTAAGATGGTAGTTTTTTTTGGGTTCAAAACCGATACCGAACCGAATTGACTCTTACCGAATTTATCCCGAACCGATAAGGTTCTACCTTTTTAATAGCGTTCCCCGAACCGTACCGAACCGAAATATTAAAAGTAGGGAGGGAGTAGGATACACTAAATACCGAACCGAAGTGTCCCGAACCCACCCTTATATTAAAGTTTGTTTGATCTCATCGGATATGCAGAGAGATTCACATGTCGATTCTAATAGAGATTCATCCAGACTCGATTTTTTATGATCTCATTGAATAATATATATGCTTAGATATTTACATAACTCAATTCCAAGATAATTTATTTGGCTCTAAAATTTGTTTGATCGTATTAGATATGCTTATATTTATATAAGTCGATTCCAATTATTAACTTTTCGATTTTCAAAACAATGAATGATCTTTAGTTTTAGTAAAATTTTGTGTAAATCTCTTAGGATTAGATAAGATCAGGTTGAACAAAGTCTAAAATCTTCAATTAAATAAATTTATTTAGATATCTAATCATAATACGAGGCTTAAGAGATAGAACAAAATTTGTAAGCAATAAATTGATTACCAACGGGATATAGAACGGGATAAATGTGAAATCAAATAAAATATGAGAATATAGAATAACATTGATGGATATTAGGAGAATTTTAAGGATAGCTATTGAAATTGAGGTATGTCAAGGGTTATTGTGCGCAATTGATGGACAATGGGTGAAACTGAGCAAGATCTAGCTAATATAGTATAATATCTATGAATAATGAGTTAAATCAATAGATAACAAGGGAAATTGAGTGAAGTCGAAAGATATTGGGTGAACTTGCTGAATAATGAAAGAAATTGAACGAGGTCGGGATATATTGAGTGAATTGATAGATAATAAGGGAAATCGAGTGAAATTGAAGGATATTAGGTGAACTTGATGAATAAAAGGAGAAATTGAACGAGGTCGGGAGATATTTGTCAAAAGTAATATATGTGTCTTAAAATCTACCCAATACTCCAAAGTATGCATCGCAATCAACATTTTGTCATGAGACACAAAGTCAATCAGAATTTTGGTAGGGGGTGTGGGAATGAAACCAATTCTTGGGATTTATTTTAAAGAGAACCCACTAATTAACCAGAAGTGAAAGATTAGAGAACCGTAGAAAGCTGTAACTGTGTATTTGAAGGAGGAGACCAATGGAATCGGAGAAGTAATGGTTTTAGGATTAAGATCCCACCATTTTGATTTTAATTCTTCTTGGAGAAGATATGCTCCCAAGGGACAGGAGTGATATGACCAAATATTAGGTTGACAAACCATTTCTAAACTATCAAGATCTTGTTTATCAAAGACATCCAAAGCATGCCGGATTTCTTCAAGAAGACCTAAAACTTGTCGGAGTTCTTCAAAACGACCCAAATCTCGCCAGAAAAAATCTTCACAAACCTTAAAACTACCGTAATAAACCCCAAAATTACAAAGAAACACCATGAAGGTGCACAAAGAAGCGTGTAACACGTAAAAAGAAGCTGTATCCGGCAACAAGAGCAAACAACCCTAAAAATCTAAAGAAAACGCAAAAGACAATGGTAAATGACAATGAAAATTAAAAACTATCGCTAGATCTAAACCTAAAAAAGAAAGAGGAGCTCAAATCTGCTCCAATAGAGCAAAACTGAGCTCGCACGAGCGTTGCCTGAAGTTGTCTATGGTAAAGAAAGAAATGACTTTGAGAGAGACATTGTTTTTTCGAAATAGAAAATCATACTTAACTCATTCGTTTAAAAACTCACGATCACTCGTTCATTGTTGGAATCTTAATTTAGATTTATTCGAAACCATTTGGAGCGTCAACTCTTTTACGTGTGATTTTAACACAAAACAAAAGAAGGTCAAAGATATCATTCTATGATCAAAAACCATATGATAAATGATATAACCCTGGAAAAAATATAAACCATATAAATATGGACTTTACATACAAAATTAGATAGAGAGCAAAAAATTATTTATTAAAAACAAAATCATATAATCGTTTTAAACCAATGATTTTTGGTTTGGTCTGAGGGTTCACTAAAACTGAACCAAAATCAATAGTATCTACAAAACTAAACCTGTCCCAAACCTTTAGATAAATGATTCGGTTCAGTTCTTACTCAAAATGGTTTGATACGGTTTAAAAGTTTAAGCCATATATCGCCCTAAGGACAAAGCATTGTATTTTCAAACGACCATTCACTCAACATAACATTTGTTAGTCTATGCTCCTCAGTAAGGGTGTCAATGGATGTATAAAAACTCCGAAATTCGTTCGAATTTGCATCCAAAATATTAAATATTATTGAAAATTATTTTCGAATTCGGGTATCCAAATTTTTTATCCGAAAATATGACTAACCGGATACGAATTCAGATACGAAGGTATTTACATCCAAAATATTCACATCTTAAATTTTAAATATAAGTATATATATCTTAAACCTAGAAAAGTATATATATTTTAAGTTATTTACAAATATCTTTATCCTAATCAAATTTTATTATATAATATTAATTTGATACAAAAAATAATTTTTTAATTATTTTATTTTTTTATGATTTTGGATCGGATAATTATCTGATATCCGGATAAAAATTCTGATACAACTTCAAAATGACAAAATCTATACCTGTTTGGATTTCGAATCAAATTCGGATAGTATATGAAATATATGCGGATACGGATAATATCCTATTTGCATCTTGTATGCATCCGTTTACATCCTTACTCCTCGGTCACTAAAACAACCACCATCCATCCATCCAAATAATCTACCCGTCCATCATGCGTAGATCCAACGATAAATACAACAGAAACAAAAGAACTTGTCATACAGATCGATGACCTGTCCCAAACATTGTGCACAAATTCGTTGCTAGGGTACACGTTCACCCACACTAGAAAATAACCCTAATCCTTTCCCTTCTTTTCATTTTTCTCTCATCCTTCTTTACTTTCTTCCCTCATCTCTCAGCGGCGGAACTCTTGCCTTATACTCTTCATTCACTGTCCACTCCAAAACATTAACATAACGATTCAAGAAGCCACTGATGATAGCAACAAATCTTACATGATTTTCTTAATCTACAACAAATCATGACGGTTTTGCAGCCATGGTGCAAAAAAAAATTCTGAACAAAATTGATAAAATTGATATTACCTGTTCCTATTCATCTTAGTTTTATTCCCCAAAGGGTGTGTGTGTGTGTGATACTAATTTTACTGAATTATTACTTCCTATTATGATGGTTTTAATAACATCACTTACATTTTATTTATTTGATTTTGTAGATGACAAAAGGAAGTCTTCTGAATCAATTGGTAATGGTTCAGGACAACATATGAGAAGTTAAAGAAGATTTTGAGTGCTAATCCAGAGGCACCTTTGAATATAAAGTGCACTCTTGTGTTCTCTAAGGGAAAGCATTGAGGATTACCTCGATTGGTGTCCGAGGGAAGGATTCAGTATGTGTAGTCACACAAAAGAAGGTTCCGGTAAATTATTTTTATAGGATGATTTTGTGTATACTTACTGTGATCTCTAAGTTAAGGAATTAAGTTGTGGTTGTTGATTATTTTTCAAATACAAGACAAACTTTTGGACCAATCAAGTGTTACTCATCTTTCCCCAATGACTAAGTATCTTGGATTGTTGGCAACCGGCATGATGAAGAAACTGCAGTACAGGTAAACATTTGCTTTCTGTTGATCGTGACAAGATATAATCATGACAAACTGATCAAATAATATGTCAGTTTGATATAAATCCTGAATCTACTGTTTGGAACGGAAGACTTTTGGGTGACCTCTCTTCTAGTTTATGTATGTGTATTTGAAGGTCTGACATTCAGTTCTTTTTGTGTGGACTGATATTTACTCTTCAATCAGTAACCCTTAGTTTCTTCAATCAGTATCTATCTGAATAAAACCCATTTAACCCTTAGTTTCGTCAACATAAAGTGATCTTAGTTTCATTCTTTATCACTTTATGTGTTTGATGCTTTGATCAATTTTCTATTAAGAATAGAACTCCTATAGCCCTTTACAATTTATGGCGCAGCAACAACAAAGTGGATGCTCATACTCTCTTGCGTGGAATCTTCATGAACTGGTAAATACAATCTCTGGGTAATTTAGTTAATTTCTTGCTGACTCTAATTTCATATCTGATCATCTACTTACTTGATTTGATTCTATATATTTAGGAAAGTTGAATGGCGATCAAGTTTTAAAGCCTAGTGATCTCTTATAAAGAACTTCTGTGTTGGTCCATGTTTTCATTTTTTACTCTTTTTGCAATGTAGAGGCTGCATAGAAGGACCTTAGAGAACAAGGTGTTATCCAAGCATCAAAGAAGTCATCTCAAAATGCTGCTGAGGGGTGCATATTACCAGAGAATCCTTGTTATTCATGTTGAAGAATTAGAGGGACCCGTTGTAGGGTGAGCTTTAGCTAAGGAAAGAAGACCAAGACTCTCCTCTTCTACCAGAGGAATTGCAAGGTCAAGTCTGCAAACAATTATGTACTTAATATATATTCTAATTAGCTGTTTACAAGTGTATTTCGGATGGATATTCTAGATAGATGTTTTAAGTTTTGGGGTATTTTGTATATTGGTGATATTTAATATATGCCCAAAATTATATCTGTTTTTCTTTCTACAATTAAATTTGTAATATTTATTATGCATTATATTCTAGATACATCAACCCTTTAGCAACAGCACTAAAGGTAACTCACCTAACTGAATTTGTAGCGTGCTAAGGTTTGAAACAACACTAACCACACATTGAGCAACTGAATTTGTAATTGCTCATGCCCTTTAGCAGCGCACCTAGTAATTCCTAGTGGCTGACACTCATAGTCAGCTGAATTTCCAGTTGTTGAAACGCTTAAGCAACTAAATCGTAGCGGCTCAATTCCTTAGCCAACTGAATCTGTAGTGACCACCAGAACCCTTGCCGACTAACACCAAACACCTTAAGCATCTAAGTATTTAGCGGCTTAAATCCTTGACCAGCTATATACTTAATGACTAAGACTCTTAACCAACGACACCAAAATCCCAAAGAAACTAGATATGAGTGGGTTAATCCCTTTAACAACAACCAAAAATTTGGCTACTAAAATTCTCTTCCAACATGAGTTTTGAGTCGCTAAGGACACCAACGACACGGTTGTACAAGGTATTTAGCCTCATAGTTTTAGCCACGCAGCGAATCAGTTGATATGTAGTTGGTAGAAGTCTCCATCCACCGAAAACAGATGTTTAGCCACTGAAACGAGGTAGTTGCTAGAGCCTAATTTTCTTGTAGTGTTACGTTGACTTCCTAAGGCGTGGAGTCTATATAAGAAGTAACTACTGAAGTTCCAAGTGATAGTGACGTTGTTAACGAAGAAGAACACGAAGCAAGAAGATACAAATGCTATAGTCACTCATACCATAACAACCAGCAAACCATGAAGACAAACCAGAAAACCTGGTTGGGTGGATGATTTTGTAGTTTATGCATCACTAGTTGTTGAAGAATGTACTCTTAATACCTATATTGAAGCTGTACACAATGTAAAGTGTGAAGAATAGGAAGATGCTATGCATGATGAGATGGAAGAATGACACATGGGTTCCTACGAAGATCCCAAATGGTAAGAAAGCCATAGGGTGTAAACGGGTATTTAAAAAAAAAGAAGGATACAAGATAATCAAGTTTGCTATAAGGAAAGGTTAGTTGCTAAAGGTTATCTCAAAGAGAACAGATTAACCAAAACGAGGTGTTTTCTTCAGTTGTGAACCACTCGTCAATTGGAATTTTGTTGGCCTTGGTAGCACAATATAATTTAGACCTAGTTCACCTAGATGTCAAGACATCGTTCTTGCATAGTGGTTTACAAGAAGAGATCTATCGTGTGGGTTAAAAAATTGATGGAAAAGAAGACTGTGTATGTAAGTTGAACAGATCGTTGTATGAGATGAAACAGTTTCCAAGACAGTGGTACATGTGATTTGATCATTTTATGATTGTCCAGGCATACACAATGAGTCACTATGATCATTTTGTATACTTCAAGAAGCTACGTGATGGGTCTTTCATATACTTGCTCTTGTATGTCGATGATAATGTTTATATCATCAAATAATAAGAAAGAGATTGATATTTTGAAGCTTAAATTGGCATTTGAGTTTGAGATGAAAGATATGTGAGAAGCTAAGAAGATTCTTGTTATGGAGGTTCAACATGATAGAGAGAAGGGTAAATTTTGTTTGTCTCAGAAGGCATATTTGAAGAAAGTATTACAGAAATTCGGTGTCTGCTAATGAACTAAATTTGTGAGTACTCTCATTGCTCCTCGCTTTTAAGTTGAATATGTCTTTTACTACTGAAGAAGAGCGTGATTATATGGCCCAAGTACCATAATCTAATGTTGTTGGTGGCTTGATGTATGCGATGGTATGTACGAGGCCTGATATTTCACATGTAGTAAGTATGATTAGCCGTTATATGCATAATCATGGTAAAGGACATTGACAAGTTGTGAAATGAATTTTTATGTACCTTTATGGTACAGTTGATGTCAACTTGGAGTTTGTGAAAGAAGATGAAAACAGTTAGTTGTGTGTTGGTTATGTGGATTCTGACTATGCTGGTGATTTGGACAAGAGGCGTTCAATTATAGGATATGTGTTTACCTTGGCAGCAGCACCAGTTAGCTGGAGATCAATTTTGCAGTCTATTATGGCTCTCTCTACTACTGAAGCAGAGTATATATGGCAGTGACATAGGTATTTAAAGAGGCTATATGGTTACAAGGTTTGCTAGATGACTTGGGTGTTGTGCAGGAACAACTCTCTGTGCATTGTGATAGTCTTAATGTAATTTACTTGACTAAGAATCAAGTACATCATGTGAGAACCAAACATATAAATGTGGCATTTCCATTTTCCAGAGAAATTCTTGAAGAAGAAGACATTCTACTTGTGAAGATCGATACCAAATAAAATCCAACTAATATGTTCACAAAAGTAAAATCTGGGGTGAAGTTTTGTCATTGCTCGAAATTGATCCACATTCTTCCGGTTTGATGAGAACCTTCTGGGTAAAAGTTCTTAGAAACCTGGTGGAAGCCTTCTACCAAGATCGTTAAGTGAACTACGGTCGGTTGACTCCTTGCATAACATACGTAGGGAGTTTTTGGTGCGATCGGCGTTGGGAGATGGATGTGATTTTGTTATTGATTGTCTCATGCATAAATACATGATCCGTGATAGAGAATTATTGGCAGCTAGATTTTAGGACACGATTTTTGGGAGAGTTCAAATTTGTGTTGAACTCCAAACCGTATATTTTCTATATCCTAGAAGTTAGATTGGTGGAAGTGATTTTGGAATAAACCCAAACTAATCGGTGATAGGATTAGGAATAAGAGTTTGGGGTAACTCTTAATTATTTACTTCTCCCTTAAGTTTAGTTTCTTAAGAGCTAAGTTTAGGAAACACTATTCTTATAGGCTAAGAAACGTAACCTATATAAATAACCCACGAGAAAACCTAGAAAAACACACCAAAAATTCTTCTTTTCTCTTGGATTTATATGTTTTCACCCGTACAATAATATAAAAAAAAATGTTATTCCTTCCTAGGGATTCGATCTCCTTAAATTCTTGTTCTCATTTATGTGAATGTTTGTGTTTTTTTGCAGTATTTAAAATACTATTGTATAGCTGTGTAAATCGTTTCTGCGGGTTTTAACGTAATATAACCAAGTATATTCATAAACCGAGTGTTTCATCCTACAAGCGCTTTTTAGTTAATCTGGTAAAGCTTTAGATAAGTTATCCTACTGGAAATACAATGTTGAATAGTTGATTCCATATTCCACACAAACCTACAACAAAAGAACAGATTCTTTTTCCTGTTCTAAGGTTCACAAATAAAGACCTTTAAGACATCATTCAAATAACTTGGTTCTTTCGCAAGCATATTTGTCAAGGAGTTTAGGAATCTAATTGCAAAAAGTACACAAATTCAAGACTTGCAGTCTTCCAACAAATCAACTTGCTTCATAAAACCAACCAAAGAGCAATGCCTACCTATTTAGAATGGTAGTCATTGAGTATTAACGCAACCTGGAATCGAAACCAATTTCGTTAGACGGACCAACAAAACAAAAAACACCAAAGTCTACTGTACAACAGAATTCAACAAAGACTCACAACCCCTTTCAGCAGTTTATAGCAATTTAAACATCAAAATAAATGAAATTACCTGATCATGACCTGGTAAACACATCAGTACTCTTCAAGTACAGGTAAATCCTCTTCATCCGGAATTGCCATAATCCATTCCCCATCTTCATTAAGCACCATTCTTTTGTTCCTCTCAACCCACCATGAACCTGGAACTAAAGTCTCATCCTTCAAATAATCACACGATTTGTTAACTAATGCAACACTTCTCTTCAAGTCAAATTCTCCGTCTTTCCCGTTCCAACCTGCAACTATATGGAGAATAGCTTGTAGATTATGCCAATCACTTGGATTTTTCGAGTCCTTCAAACTTTTCGATTTGCGAGTATCAATCTCAAGCTCCACTTCGGTATACGCATACCCCAATAGCTTACTAGGATAATGAGTTATAAGATCGATTTCATTCTTTACGTGTAAGATTCGCAGGTTAGAAAACGACTCCAGTCTCTCTTTAAAAGCATTATTCCCAATTTGTGGGGAGCCAAATACAATAGCCGTCACAGGTATTTGAGTTAACCCGTTCTCGACCAAATCGAACGCGCTTAAAATTGCTAAAATTGCACCCAGGCTATGACCAGTAAGCACTACACTTACATTTTCATCTTCGTACTTGGTTACTAGTGCTCTTATCTTTGTAAGTATCTGGGTTCTTGCACTTAACTTTGTGAACTGAGAATCTGGGTTAGCAGAGTTGTACACTGCAAGCCAACCTTTCATAACTTTGGGTTTATCATCATCTTCGTCATCGTCTTCATCATCATCGTTATCATTTTTGCCGGTGAAGAAATCATACCAATGGTGCTCTTCCTCTACTTTAGTAGCTTCCGTTTCTGGCTTCAATAACGGCTTTACCGATGTCTGTACAGCCTCAATAAAATTCATCCATTCAAGTGTTCTTATGGTTCCACGCCAGGCTACATATATCTCCCGTCTTCCTAATCTTTCACTAGCTTCGTCTGTGCTAACTGCGATGTAACCAATCCAGTTAGATTCAGTGCTCCAAGCTTCATTCGAGAATGAAAAACACAAGAAAGCTTTTGGAAGGTTGATTTTGGATGTTGCATAGAGAAACGAATCGACGAAGTAATCATTTTCTGCCAATTTATTAGCAACTTTCTTGAAAAACCCATTTTTCCCGAAACGACTACTACCGCAGTATTTAGAGTGTCCATCGCTGTCGAATGAGTCGTATGTTCCTTGACAAAAATCGCCGCACCGGATTATCAGGTTCCGAAAGGTTTAAATCAAGTGGTTCTAGTAAGCCTTCCCATTGATTGCTTCCTAGTGTTTCCTCCCATTCAGTTTTAGACATCTCCATTATGACCACAAAATTGAGTTAATTCTGTCAGAAGTTCTCTCAAGAGATTCAATTGCAAAAGTCTAAATAGTGATTTGAAATGGGCCTCATACGAGGGATAAATAATGGCTAAGCCTAATAACCGTAAAAGATTTGGTGGAAGGAATAATTCTTAGCATAATTTTCTTTACATTAAGGCGTGTAATAATTGTTTAGCAGACATTTTTAAAATAGCAAATAGAAATGATTTCAGCACAGACGGCCAAGTTAGCACCTAACCTTTACTCTGACTATGACAGTAACTTAATTTAACCAAGGACCTTAAATCTTAAAGATAGAATCAACTCAATTATTCTTGAGAGAGAAGAAGTCCGTCGTGTAGTTGGACTGTTTGGATAAGGCAAGCACGATAAATGCGATAAGGTGGGTTCTACTTTGTTGTTGGCCCTTAGCTAGGGTCGTATATGGTAACGATTTTCTACTAAAACCGAATCGAACCGAATCAATTAGGATGAAATTAAACCGAGCCATTTAGTAGTGGAAGAGTTTTGGTAGAAAGTTAATAACCGACATTAACGGTTTCGGTTTTGGTTTATGCTCAAAATCGAACCGAACTACCAGTGGAAAACCGGTTATCTAGTATGATAAGTATTTTTTTTTTTTAGTTTTTGGTGAAACTGAATGAAGATGTAATGTTTATGTTGTGTTTCGGAATGTGTATGAAATATAAATATCTGTAGGTAGGTTTAAAAATCTTTGAACTGTGATCTGTTTTTTTTTTAATATTTGAACTGTCAGTTTCAGGAAACTGACATAACAGTCGGTTAACCGAAACCCACTGGAATAAACCGAAACCGGATAGAACCGGCTAGAAACCGAACCGATGGTTAATGGTTCGGTTATGGTAAATTTTTTAGAAACCGACATTAACGGTTTCAGTTTTGGTTTGGCCGGAAACCGAACCAAAACCGGCCATGTACAACCCTACCCTCGACAGTATTACCTTTCTTGATGAGGAATAGTAGCATAATAATGATCGAAATTTTCTATATATTGTTATATCTTATGTAAATACATTCTGAGTTAAGGGAGATGCTAGAGCAATCAGAGGATTCAGAGTTACATATTGTTTACCGTGGTCTTGGGCTAACAAAAACATTGACCACCCCTATGAGATGAAGAAGTACTCCGCAAAAAACAAACAAACAAAAGGTCTGATTCCAGTTGAAATATTATTAACGGTTGAGTTTTAACTGGATCAAACAACGATGATGCTATTCAACTCCCCAAGTATCTTCTTAGAGCAATTCCAGTGGGTATTATTTTTTTTTAACAAAATACCAAGCCAAATGGATGGACAAACTCAATTTTGGGCAGTGGGGAAAATGCAAAAAGACGCAATATGAACCGACCGAGGCAATCTGAGCCCTCGACCTAGGTTGAGCCGAGGCTAGGTACTTGCACCGTACCTCGGCTCAACCTAGGCCGAGCGGCTCAGATTGCCTCGATAATGGTCATATCCCAACGACTCTATCCAATGTCTATTAACATCCTCCCCTATAAATTCAACCCAAATTCAATATTTTTACTCACACCAAAATCAATCTTCTCTAAAAACTTTTCATATTCCGCGTC
Source organism: Papaver californicum (assembly GCA_023531435.1). Taxonomy (NCBI): domain Eukaryota; kingdom Viridiplantae; phylum Streptophyta; class Magnoliopsida; order Ranunculales; family Papaveraceae; genus Papaver; species Papaver californicum. Next base: position 22,109,712 of record JAJJMC010031210.1, read on the forward strand.
GCTGACTATTTTTTTCAAAAAAATATGTCTTAATCTCAGAATATTAGTCAAAATCGAAATAAAAAAGCATCCAGAAGTAGGTATACTCAACCTTTACTGACTCAACAAGAATTTTCGGATGAAGAGAACAATCCTAATTTAGTTTCTAGTCGAGAATTAGCCACGAGCCAAGGTCATGTATCTTCAGTAGCAGAGCGAGATAGCAAGGATCAAAAACCAAGAGGTGGATGATATGAAATAAAACCAGTTTATGATGCTCTCCCCGAAAGTGCTAAAATTATTGTGAATAGATTTCCTTGGAGGACTTTGTACCATATGGAGGCGAAGAGACATTCACCCAAATTCATACATTTGATGCTGGAACGTTGGTGGCATACTACACACACGATGCATTTTGATAACTTCTAAATAGGTGCGTCATATATTTTGATTTATAATTTGTATGCAAAAAATACGATTCATATATGAAATTAACAATTTTAATGTTTTTTCAGGAATAACACTATTAGATTTGTATTTCCTGCTTAGGACACCTTCCGATCAGGGACAAAATGTTCCATTTAACCAACAAGGTTGGTTGGAAAATGAAAGATATAAAGATGAACTTCCTTTGTATTTTCAAGTAACGGTACGTAAGCATACCGGTCTAAGAGGTTTAGGGATTCCTAATGCCGGTTTAAAGGCATTTATATCCAATAAATTATATAAAGAGGTTGTAGGAGAAAATCCAGACCAGGAATACGTTACATAAATTGCAAAGGTTTTTATTTTATGGGTAATTGGTGTGTTTTTTTCCCCAACGTAAATAGTAGTGTCTTAGTAAGATGGCTAGAGGCATTGGAAGATTTGGAAAAGGCTGCCAGTTATGATTGGGGGTCCGCTATATTTGCCGAGTTATACGTTTGTCTTGATATCGCCTGCCATACATCTAGAGCTAATTGGATCACTTCATCTTCAGTTACACCGTTAAATTTTACTCGATCAATTACCCTTACCTGAGCAAAGAATCGCGTGACTAAATGACTAATTGCTTGAAAACGACTCGACAACCCAAGAGCATGACGGGTTCTCGGGTTCCTCGTTTCTGCAACGAACATAGGGAGAATGTTCTGCCAAAAAGACGTGTATAAAATGAGTTGGCCAGTAGGAACATTTCTTATGCTATGAAAAACATATGCTTTACAAAGATCTAAACCCTCTTCTTGAATATATTTTGGAGCACGAACTCTGGAAGCCATTTTTTTGAAAGTTTTTTTCCTATAAAAACTTAGATTAGGAGTTTGAGATGGAAAAATTAAGATTTAAGTGAAAATATAAGATTTTTTGAGTATAGAAGATGTAATTTTGGAGTTGAAAATATTTGACTTTACAGGGGAGAGAATCATAGCCGTTGGATGAGAGTCGTTGAGATTCGACCATTGTCGAATCTTATTGAGCCGCTCGGCTTAGCCTGGGCCGAACGGCTTAATATGAGTCGATCTTCACAAACTAAGACGATCGACTTAGTCTGAGCCTCGATGAGCAAACCCCCCAATATACCCATTTTCCAAGTCGTTTTTTTGGTTAGTCCATCCCACTGTGGGGTGGTAATTAAAAAATTGGCCAAAATGCCCACCCCACTGGCATTTCTCTTAGTTTTCTCCCAAACTTAGGTGTCATCATCTAATTAAACCTAAAATTTGGAAAATGATGAACCCTTTTAAGAAAATAAATTAATTAGTGGTAAAGATGGTGGAACCTAGGATACTAAGGAGAGTAATTAGAAAGTGTTTAGGAAGGTGACTACTTAAAATTTGTTTACTTTTCCTTTTCTCTATTACTTCTCTTAGGTGGAATAACTTGTTTTGTCATTATCTATATGATAACTGAAAAGGGTTTTTATATATCCTGACAAATTCGACTCTCGATTTTATCATAATAAGACAAATATCGATTATTGGTTGAAATATATATATATATATATATATGTTTGTCTGTTGTCTATACGACTGAGATTTTATTATTCTGTTATGCAACAGTTTGGAACAAAACTAATCTAATCTAGCCATTTATCCTTAACACGTCCCTAATCTTGGTTCTGCCCGACAATAATTGGCCACATCGATAATAATTAGTATTATGTCCACTGTCTCCGACCCTAGATTAGGGAAAAGGGTCTTTGTGTGGCTTGAAAAATTTGACCCTTGACTTTTCATCCAACAACAGGGATCGACCGGTAAACGAGATATATTTTCGAACATTCGATCTTCTAAGTTTCTTGACATGACTATGTTTCTATTAATATAGATCTAATGCTAACACTCATAAATATAAAACAAACAAACCTTAATATATATTTTACCCTAAGCATTTTTTTTTTATTTAATTACTAGTTTTGTCAATTAATATGTGGTAAGCATTAAATTATGTCTTCGAACTATTGTTTCAATAAACTCAACTCATATGTTTTCAAACCACCTTCAAATGTCCACAATCTCTTTCTCTCCCTTTTATCTACTCGTAACCCTAATATTTTCGTGTAGGTTGGATGTCTAATCTAATTAACTAACTTTTCTGTTTTGTCTGTTGACCAATCATCAGGCAACAAATCAATTCTCCAAGGTATTTTTCTTCTAATCATAAGTCCATATTTTTAACTACACAAATAAACAACAATCAATTCATAATTATAAGTCTTCAATTTCAAGATAAAAACATTAGTTCTATAAGTTTCGAAGTTCGACTAAAATTAATAAAAGACTGCATACCAACTTCAAGTGAATCGTCCCATTTATCAATCATCTTCAAGGATCAAAGACCGTTGGCATATCACCTAATAACTCAGCAACAAGAAAGAAATTTATATTAAAGTCTTTAACAACTTTGAATTGATAAGTAAAGAAAAAAATTACAATACCTTCCTCAATGCTAGAGTTATCATCTGGTACAAAGTTAGATAGAAAATCAAGAGCAATGGGTTTTTGTAACCAACTTTGCATACAAAGCAATGTCTTAACTGTCCTAGCAGATAAAAAACTTATCCATGAACTAAGCACGTGCTTTCCAGAACTAAATATTGATTCATATGCAATTTAAGACACATGAATGGCTAATATATCCTTTGATATGTACAAGAGTATCTTATACTTAGCATTATTGGCCTGCCACCAAGATAATATGTCAAAATTGTCAACAGGTGGTTCACAATCATCCATCAAATACATATCCACCTCTATTGTTTCCCCAACATCATCAAAAGAAATTTCAACGTTGTTTATTCCTTGAGTTAAGCACAACCTCATAACTTTCCTCTTGTACAACAACTAAGAAGTCATCTTCATTAACAACACTACTTGAACTTGATACCTCATTCGAAATTGAATACAAAGATTTGTACCATTCATAGAGTCCCACTAGATATTGTTTCACCTTTCTCATAACACTTTCAACCATGTAATCATCTTGCTTGTACAAACACTAAAGAATAAATTCTAATCCACCTTATTTCTCTGGTGGGTTAATAATTGAGCAAAAACCAAGACAAGATTCGTCTTTTCATAATCACCCCAATATTTGTTATATTTTATAAACATAGGATGAGCCATCCTTCCAATAAAAGAATCTCCTCTTACATTTTTTCTATATTATATTAACTGCCCATAAATCAAAGCTAATTTCTGTAAAAATGAATGTGTTGTAACTTGTATGGAAGAAGAAAACTTAACAATGAATCGAAAAATACCCTTAAACACTTCATAAGACCTCTGACATAATCCCAATCTTCTGCATATGGATCATGCTAACGAGGCTTTTTTTTGTTATGCCATCTGCCTTTTGGATTAATATCCACAACTTCCTTATCAGATTCAGAACCAAAATCAAGATATTCAATATCAGAAACTACTATATCCAAACCAGAAGTATCAGGTAAAGTAAGACAAATACCTTCTTAAAAAATATAATACTTCTTGTAGATGTTATCAACATTTTTCTAACCTTTTAAAGGCTTTTTCATACTTCTCAGATGCATCTGACTTCAAATATGTGACATTCCATCTAGTTTTCATATGTAAAAATCAAGCCTCTCATGCATTCAACCTTTTCTAAAGCATCACAATGTCTACATTTATCTAACCTAGCAGGTGAACTATTAACATACTTAAGAACTGACCTGATCCTACTAATGAACTTATGATAGACTAGTACTGCATCTTTTATAACAGTACCAAGAACAAGTGCAACACACCTTACCTAATAAGAATAAAAAAATAGGAAAAATTATAAATTGCAATGGTTTAACTTGAATTAGCAATTAAATCATCTACATAAATTAAAGCAATCTTAAGTGCAAGAATTCAGCTCTAAATTCTTCTCATGTCCATCCAATCTAATTAGTCTTCAAATAATCTATTGCCACAGTATTAGCACTAATATTATCCAGTGTCATACCAAACACATCTTCAAGTCCCCAATCCAACAAATATTTCTCTAACATCTTACCAATTGTCAAACCGTATGACCTTTAACCTGACAGAATATAATGATTCTCTTTTGCAACTTCTAATTCTGATCAACAAAGTGAACTGTTACACACATATAATAAAATTTATTTTTTGATATCCATGTATCAATTGTGAGAGATACTCTCTGTTTGCATGTCTTGAAGTACTATTTCAAACTTTTTTCCTCTTTTATATAGATTCCTAAAAGATCTCTATTTATAGCCATACGACCTGGGACCTTGAATCTAAGCTCAATTTGTTGACAAAATGTTCTAAAGCCTTCTCCTTCTTTCTAAATGGAAAATTATCCTTAATTATGAACTCCACTAACATCCTTCTACACTTCATATAACTATAACCAAAAGAAACTAATTTACCATCCTCACCTGGGTTTCGGGGTGGAAACAACAGAATTTTGTGTCTATTCGCTTTCTTATTAAGATTGTTAGAGCATCTTTCCAAATGACCCTTCAAGCTATATGTCCCATTTCTGCCAAAATTTGGAGCAAATGGCTTATGACAATGATCACATTCATATTTTTCTGCATCTAACCTTGTGAAATCATTCCACACATCAAATGTAGTTCTGCTGGACTTTTTTTTTATTTGCAACTTGAGATGTAGGTGTAGCTTGAGTTTAGATGTATGAGTAGCTTCAACTTCAGGAGTCCTAGTAGGTTCAATAGATGAACAAATTTCAGTTTGAGGTGTAGTTGTAGCTTGACTTGTTTCATCCATGATCAACCAGGACACGTAATACAAGAAAAACATTAGTATATATATATATATATATATATATATATAATAGCACAAAAATGGTGCAAGATAACAAAAAATAAAATCAATCCAATTCATACATGATACTGCAAACACAAAATATTATGTTTTCCTTTAGAGAATTTTTAGAGTGATCACAACATTGGAGTGAAATACACATAAGTATTGCCTTTTTTGATCTACAAAATGGTATTGCATCAAAATAATCCTCCTAGAGGTACACTAATGCTGATCAGAAGCATGTAAAGATGATAAAATCGCAGCGGAATAAAATTAGTGAAAAGTAACCGATAAAATGGGTAATAATCGATAGAAATTAGTTTATCTTCAAAGAGATATCCTAAAATCTACGGGTTTATCTAAACTTCGTTAAATCACTAAGAATAACGACTATAGATATGAGATTAGTATTCAGACTTCGGGGTAAACCCAACTATGAACAAAAATCAAAACCAATAAACTCAACAAGTTTAACGAAAATAAAATAATTTTAATTAATAAAAAACTATCTCTATTTTTGTTTTTGGAGCTCCTTATATAGATAACTCATACTAAACAAACCCTAAACTTATCAAAAACCTAAAAACTTGTTACTGATGCAGATTCGGAAGCGTGTAAAGACGATAAAATCGCAGCGGAATGGAATTAGTGAAAAGTAATCGATAAAATGGGTAGTAATCAATAGAAATTAGTTGATCTTCAAAGAGATATCCTAAAATCTACGGGTTTATCTAGACTTCGTTAATTCACTAAGAATAACGACTATAAATATGGGATTAGTATTCGGACTTCGGGGTAAACCCAACTATGAATAAAACTCTAAATCAATAAACTCAACAAGTTTAATGAAAATAAAATAATTTTAATTAATCAAAAACTGTATATATTTTCGTTTTTGGAGCTCCTTATATAGATAACTCCTACTAAACAAACCCTAAACTTATCAAAGACCTAAAAACTTGTTTCTCAAGGTATCTACTACCTTTAGGAAACTTTCCTAACTTATTAAATTAAACTTGTAGACTCTTCTAAAATTACCCTAAATAATAAATCCGAAAATTAATTATTTTTCCAACTAAAAATAATATTAATAAAATACAAATAATATTAATAAAATAATAAATTTATTTTCCATAAATCTCCCTCCATGATTCTACCGGTGTTGCCGTTACTATGTTCTACACGTGTAACTCATTGATGACAATCTTCATACACATGAACTGATGTCGTATAAAAATAATTTATGCACCGTATAGAAACATAAGGTATGATGGAAACCCAAAATGGATCTTCATCAGTTGATTCAACAAATTCTCTCTTGTAAGTGTAGATATTAGAGACCATTTATGTATCACAATAATCAACAACTAGCTTGCTCTTGGGCAAAGACAACTCATCAATATCAGGATTTCTGAATCAATATGTTTATCAGGATTAGATGACTCACCATGAAACTCCATCAAATCATGTGAAACTTCTTGGGACTGTTTTTCTTTGTCAGGAACATGATGTTCGTCGCCTTTTTGAGAAGTAAATTTCATATCCTCCTCATCGTCGGGATATTTATCGAAGATCAGAGTTTTATGCCAATAAATAATTACTTGATTTTGTGCATCCTTGTCATGACGGAAAAACACATCTTCAACGTCGTCATCTTCACTGTTGTTTTCTTCTATAAACGAGCATGGTTTAGATAAAATTTTTGATGACTTGTCCAAATAATGTTGTACGGCTTCTAGAACAGAATCTCATTCTTTAATTTGATAAGATCTTCACATCTTACCAAATCACTAGTAAAAAAGATTGTCTGAAGACATGCCAATTTGGCGTGGCCATATGGTATTGGACACGCCATTCAAAAATACTCATAGCGTGTCAAATAGATCCGAGACTTTTTGGGTATTTTTGGACACGCCAGCAATTGTGTGTCTAAATAGCGGGAAGTAGCCACGCCATAAGTTGAAGGCGTGTCTATATGGTGGAAAGAATCCCAAGTTTTTATCCCATTTGGCATGGCAATTAATTATCTATAGACACGCAAATAGTTTTTAAAGTGTCTATTGTTTAACCTTTAGCCACGGAATATGTCTTTTAACTTGTCTATTGTGTAACCAATAAACACGAGATATGTCTTTTAACGTGTCTACCATGTAACCTATAGACACGTAAATAGTTTTTTAACTGCCTATCGTTTGACCTTTAGCCACGAGATATGTGTTTTAAATTTTCTATTGTTTAACCCTTAGCCACGAGATATGTCTTTTAACGTGTCTACTATGAAACCTATAGACAAGCAAATGGTTTCTTAAGTGTCTACTGTGTAACCTATAGACACGTAAATTGTTTTTAAAGTGTCCATTCTTTAACCTATAGACACGCAAAAATAATAATTAAAGTGTCTATTTTTTATCTTATAGACACACATTATTAGTTTAGCGTGTCTATATGTTCTGTTTAGCCATGCCAATGCAATATTTGATGAAATATTTTACCGTATATTCGTTCTAGACTAGGTGAAGATGATGGAATTTCCGCCGTTCATATTAGATGCCCTTACCACCATCCACGTGTTAGTATTAGGAGCCGTCCATTTCTTTCCAAAAGTTTATCATTTTTAAAAAATTAATGAAATGTGGTTAGATCCTACACCGTGCATATTTTTTAATATGGAATAAGATGATGGAATATCTACCCTTAAACTAGATACATCCTACACCATCCATGTATTTCCATTCCGAGTTGTTTATTTCATACCATAAAAATATTATATCTTTAAACGTGGCTAAGTCGCGAACCGTACATGTGTGCAGATATCGGTGAAAGATGATGAAATTTCAAATGTTCTCGTGGCACTAACTGAGCGTTTATTTGTTACCAAAATACTATTATTTTAAATGGATATAACGTTGTAAAATTTTAAACCCTACACGTGTCGTGAACTAGGTGAAAGGCGATATAATCTAGGCCGTTAAACTAGATATTTCCAACGCCGTTCACCTGGGACTAACCGACCCGTTCATTTCATACCAATTTTTATAATATTTTAAAAGTTCAGGTAACGTGATTAAATCTCAAATTCATTGATAACAAAATTTATATTAATAAATCACACAGTACCATGTTTATCTTTTGCTCTAACATTGCAAAGGAAAATAATAGGAACCAACTATGTATAACGTTATCTCTTTGTCTTTTTAGGTTTTGGTGTCTCCCCATTACCTGGATCAATAACTTGCACTCTTTGTGCGTGTTCTCCCTGTCTCCGTCGCCTAAGCAAGCATGGAACGCAGGATCCATGAGAACTATCATGTAAGATGCTGATAAGGACCATGCACTTGGATTCAATTTAATCCAATCATGTTGTCTGTACATGTAAATAATTTATAATTATTTTATTTTTAATAAATCGATCGCTGGGACCCTTGTATATACCAGTTGAAATCGATATTAGTATTACGACTAAGACCATGTATCTCAATCCATTAGGATTCATCCTGGCACTGACCTTCAGACAGATATGGGAAACACCGTTCACCTTAGTCAACACGCACAAACTTCATATTGCTCACATCCATCTTCTAAATCTTTCCATGTGATTGAACTTTGATAGATTCTGAGTATTGTGGTTGAACGACTATCTGAGTAGAGCTTTGTTTTCTTATATATGAATTTTAGTATGCTTGAGTAAAAACTCGTGTACAACAGTTGGACTCATATAGGGTAATGATTCCCAGAGCCGAAGAATTTAGTATGCCAACTAAATAGCTTGTTTAGTGTTTATCCTCAATCGTTCACGAGTAGTTAAAACTTGGAGTAAAGGTTTTGTGGGTATACCTCTTGTAAACCCTCACGAGACAAAACTCGTCCACTAGGGACACATAGGGGTTTAAAGGATTATTACATATGCTAAATGTAGTCGCGATTCCTGCGAAAGTGAGTTATGATTTTATTTTATTTTCTAGATTAGATTTGCTCGAGGACTAGCAAATAGTTAGTTTGGGGTATTTGATAGACACATTTTTGTGTCTAAATTGTGATCAATTATCTATTTTACTAGTGTTCGATTTTGTACTATTTATGGGTTTTTATGTCTTTATAGGTATTTTTGAGAAATAAATATTTATGGAAAAATCAACTCAAAAAGTTGTTAAAGGCACCCAGAAAAATTACTAAAGGCACCCATCAAAAGTTGTTAAAGGCACCCACAAGTTGGATTTGGGGCACCTTCATTTCAAAATTCAAAAATCAATAAATGGCGGGAAGAAAAAGTTTCACGTGAGAAAGTTTATGAGTTTGGTGAAAATCGAGTTTTAAAGAGCTTGGGGTAATTCTGAGTTACCCAATTAAACAAGAATCGAAAACAAGATTAAATACATCACTTTTGAGTGTTTCACGTCGGAAAAATTGCTTGAAAAATCGATTCACAGCCGGAAAAGGAGTTTCACTTTGTTTCGGATTTGCATGGAATTGGAGTTGGATTTGGATGTTTGTTTGCATCCTTATCGACTTAGAAAGAGTTATTAGGGTTCCCAAAGCCTATAAATACCAAAGAGAATCGAAGAAAATCTCATGGGGGGGGGGGGGGGAGCAAACAGATCACCGAAAAATTTCCAGGAAGGAAAACAAGTTTTGCTGGTGAAGAAGAAGGTGAAGAACATAAGGCGCCCAGAAACTGTCGCTGAAGCTGTCACTGAAGCAGTCATATTTCAACATCGCCTTCAGTCCGTTCTTTTCTATATGTTTTCTTTTCTTTCTTCTGTAACGCAGAGAACACCTCTCTGTAACGCTTATAAGCGTTTTTGTTCTTCTGTGTTACCATTATTTCTTCTTTGTAAACACTTTTTGAGCCATGAAATATTTATTTGAGAGTATTTCCAACATGAGGAGCTAATCACCATTACTGGGGCGATGGAGGAAGCTATTTTTCCAATAATAAAGTGGTAATTCTTATTTTATTTATTTTTTGTAATTCTTTTATAATTATTTGCTTTGAATTAAAATTGGAAAAAATGGTTTTTATCAATTAGTTGTGTTTTCTTTTGATGAGTCATGCTGGGCTTAGAGCTTTTGATGTCTCATGCTTACGATTTACAACTATTATTTTGAAAACCTAACTTTGGCAATGTTTTGATTAAACGGAATACATGAGTTGCAAGATTTTTATCACTTGAAAAATTGGCGAATGGTGGAATCCTTAGTCCTAGTTCTTCCCATCAATTTTAAATCAACTTTATTTTAATTTCCTTTATTTTTAGTCATTAAAAATTAGGTTTAGAAATCGAATCTTCACAAGTCTGAGAATCAAACCCTTTTTACCACTATATTAAAATCACATCAATTCCCAAATCCAACATGAACTCAATTGGTCATGTGAATTCTCATCAAGACACGGATAAAATTATATTCCAGCAATAACTAACTGGAATGAAGGTTGCACCTTTTTAACGGTGATTGAAACACCGCACAAATTCAAAACTAGCGTTCATAATCAAATCGGTAACCGAGTATCTATATTTAATAAGTTTATTCTCTAATTTAAAGTGACATTCATGTTTAATTTAGTTGATAACATATTTGTACCTCAGATCATTCTTATGCAAACCAGATAAACTGATTTATGTAAAAGAATGTATTTGATGATTAAAGCAAAAAAGCTAAGAAACTAACCTCGTCATCGAAAATACATTTAACTTTCAGCGAAGACACTTGGCTTGCACGAGCATCTTTTAATATCTCAAACTCTCTAGTAGGTACGAGCAAAGGTATTGTTGGGTTTACAACCTCATCAATTAAGACAGCGTAGTTGTCACTAGCAAGATCTTCTCCATGTACTTTCCGGTTTGCCTCATCAGGAAGAACACTGCCTCTAGCAACGATGTTTTTCTTAGATCCATACCAAAAGTCGTATTTTCGAAGATGCAGAAATGTATGTCATGTGAACATCATTTAGAGAGGAAACTATAAAATTAACAATATAAATTCAAACGCCAACAACAAAAAAACATACTTTTAGATGTCGTAGTATGATGTTCCCCCGTATATGTGGGCGACTTCTGTATAGATATTGAAGAAGTAGTCTGGGGAATACCGGTAGAGTTCTGCATAACATTAAGAGAGTGCTTCTTAGATCCATTAGAGCGGTTGCTAGGTGCAGGAGTTACTTGTCAAGGTAACCACATATCTCGAATTGTATAGGTTCTCTAATTTACACTGGCATTCGTGATTCATATAGTTGATAACATGTTTCTGTGTGATATCCTTCTTAATAAATACAAACTAGATAGACTAGTTTATATAAAAAAAAATTCAACGAACAAAGCAAACAAGCCAAGAAACTAACCTTATCCTTAGTAGGATCAACAAAAAGAACTTGTGACTTTGGACAAGGAATCGTTTTCCCAAGTGCATCGTCTAATTTTTCCACACCATCAGTTTGTACGGGTAGACAATAACCTTCATTTTCTACTTTATCTATAGAGATATTGTAGTATTGATCCGCTTTACGGATACCTCAACCAAGTAATTGTTGGATTTCCTGACAGCTGAAAGATCTGCCTCTAGCCAGGACGTTTTCCATACTATCGCCCCAAATGATGCCTTTTTTACCCTGCAGAAATATATGGCATATGGACATCGTAAAGACAAAAATAAAAAACGGTATTAATCTAAAATGAAAGTAAAAACATACATACCAGTGGAACTACTTTAGGTTTCTTGATCTGAGATTGGCTTGGATTAGGTGGAGTCGGTGATTTCACAGTCTCGGTAAATTAGCCAGGTTTTGGTCGACTTGCCTGCAGCAGCAGAGTAGTATATATGATTATTATATGGCACATAAACACCGTTAAGATAAAAAACAAAAACGGTATTACATTTCAAATGTAAATAAAAAAAATACATACCTTTGGAACTGCTTTAGTTGTGTTAATATGAGATTGGCTTGGATTAGGTGGAGTTGGTGATTTCACAGTCTCGGTAGGTTTCCCGAATTTTAGATTGCTTACCTGCATCAGTAGAGTAATAAATAGGATTCGTGTAACAAATATTCCAAAGTCCAATGTGAATGCTTGGTTATGTGAAGACACGGATAAATCATTTCCTAACCACGTAAGTAGCAACTTAGAATGAAGGGTGTACCTTTTTTTACAGTTATTGAGTTATGGCACACTGCAAAACTAACTCATTATTATAAAATAGGTAACTAAATTTATCGATCTATAGGGTTCTCTAATTTTCACTAGCATCCGTGATTCATATGGTTGATAGGATATTTGTGTTTCATATCCCTCAAAATACAAACAAGATAAGACTGGTTTGTTTAAAAACATATTCCATGAATAAAGCAGACAAGCCAAGCAACCAACCAACCTTTGGATTCATAATGGTATGGGTTGTTGGCCAAAGAATTAAAGTATCATTACCAACCTCTTTTAAAGTTTCTATCTCAGCACGGGGAACGGGTAACCCGGTTCTTTCATCAAAAACTTCATCAATCTGGACGTTGTGGAAGTCAATGGTATTCTTCATTCCTAAGCCAAAAAACACCTCTACTGGCTTTGGAAGGTACGCTATACCTGTGGCAACGATTTTAGACTCATTTCATACCAAAGTTTGCATCCTAAGCCCTGCAGAAAACATGGCGTTTGAACATCGCATCTAGAAAACACAAACACGGTATAAATTTAAGTGCCTGGAAAAAATATATTTACTTTTCCCGGTGGGGCTTCTTTAGATGACACGTTATCAGATTCCCCCGTAGAAGGAGAAGACGTAGACTTCTTTTGAGAAAATAGAGACGTAAGAGATTCGGTAGAAGGGGCCGTCGTTCTTGTACCAGGTTAGTGCTGCTTAGATCCAATGGACCCTATACCGTTACAAGTTTCTGTTTATATGAGACACACACATCACGATAAATGAAACAAAAAATCAGTGGAACACTGCTTACTTTTACAGTGTGGTGTATAATAACACAAGGGACTTACTAATTTTTCCTTTAATTTCACGTATCCTGAACGTCCCGTCCGATGTGGGTATTTGGAGTGTGATATTGCTTCTTTCCCCTTTTCAGGTTTAACCTTGCAGTAGAGATAAAAAGAATATCATCAATATGTTAGGCTAGAAAATAAGCATGAAACTATGGTAAATATAGCAATGTGTATCCTCTAACCTTGAATTCTGCCGATTGTACATGTTATACGAATTTGGTCCAGGATTATTTTTCCACAATCGTTTTATACTTTTTTGGGACTTTTGCAAGTTTTTCTATATTATCAAGATAAGAAGCTACATGATCCTTGTTCATTTTCCTTCTGAAGTCCCGCAATTGAGTACCAAGACGTTGCATTGTATCATCCCTCCTTGAATCGGGGAGGTCAAAATACACCTGTAGTTTAATGGTATGTTATCCATAGTTACACAACAAAAAACGATGAATAAAGGAAGATGCATACCTTTACTTCATCCCACATTGTTGATCGTATTAGAAAAGTGGTAAAAATGTGTTCGTTCGCTGAGACTTGTGAAGTTTCGTTTTAGACTTAATTCTGAATTAAACTAGAAAATAAGTAAAATATTTTAACAATATTGGGAAGAACTGGAACTCATGATTCCACCAAAATCACTTCTGATTGATTTCTACAATGATTCTTTAACAATTATAGCTCTTTTATTGACTCTATTTCTTTTCCAAAAGTAGATTTCTAAAACATTAACTGTAAATCATAAGCATGGCGCATCAAAAGCTCTTAAGTCCTAGCATACACCATCAAACAAAATCACAACTAATTAAGAAAAATCATAAATCAATTAAAAATCAATGTAAAAGTCATAAATAATCAAAAATAGTTACCATCCATTCATGAAATATGGCTTCCTTCATTGTCCCAATGGTTGGGTGTATCTCATCATGCTCAAAACACTCTCAAAAGATAGTAAAATGGCTCAAAAGTGCTTGAGAAGAAGAAAAGAAACTAAAAATAATAAAACAGGAAATCTGCAACGTTTTTTGGGCGTTACAGATTAAGTTTTACAGCTCAGGTTCAAAATAAACGTTGCAAAGCGAAGATAAACGTTGCAAAGTGGATAAAAAAACCGTGACATAGTGGTTGAAGAAACCGTCGCCTTATCTTCTGTTCTTCGTGTTCTCAGCAGCAGCAGCAAAAAAAATTTATGGAGAGATTTTCTTCGTTCTGTTGGCCTCCTGAGATCGACCCAACCTCCCTCAATCCTTTGTCTCTCTTTAATTGACTTACACAACCCCTTTTCTACCCAACAAACCCCAAATCTCGAAGATATTTCTTATATGAATTGTTTGCGGTGGGGGACGCCCCCCCCTCCCCCCCCCCATCTATTTTCTCCGTTCTCTTCCTTTATATAGGTTTGTAAAACCGTAACAAGATTTCCTTAATCAATAAGGATTAGATATTTTTTATGAAACTAACTAAAACTCGTACCAATCCATCTCAGGGACTAAATCGTTTTCCCTATTAATACAAGAATATTTCGACCATTTTTTACGGCAGCAAACACTTCCGAAAACGTTTTTTAAACCAGTGTTGATTGTTTCTTCACTTTGAGATAATAAAAACACGTTTCAATCCCGCAAAACTCGGTTCCAAATCATTTAGACAATTCTTTCACGCGAAGATAAATATTCTCGCCTTTTTCTCATTTAAATTCAAAAGAGGAGTGGTGCCCCTATCCAGAAGTAGGATGCCTTTATCAACCATCTTGGGTGTCTTTAGCAATTTATGGGTGCCTTTATAACTTCTTGAATCAATTTTTTCACAAATGTTTGTTTCTCAAAAATACCTACAAACACATAAAATAACCCAATAAGTACACAATCAAGCACCAGTAATACAAAGAATTGAGAACAATTTAGACACAAAAATGTGTCTATCAATTGTCTCCTTTATGTCCGGATGGATATCTTTCCATTTCACATGTTGAAGGCCAACTTTTAAGAGGACCAAGTTGCCCAGAAAACTACTGAATACACATTTGTGCTTGTCGCCGGGTCTTTGAAAATCATCAATTTCTATTTCACGTTTTTCCGGGTTCTTACCTTCAAACTTTGTACGCAACTTAACTAATCTCATCATTCCCCTTTCATTCTTCTTCTTCTTACTTTGATTTTTTGGATGCTTTGCATCTTCCCCTTGTTTTTCTCCTGCATCCGTTTCTTCGGCATTGTCTGGAAATAACAGATTCAACTTTAGAATAGATGTTGTTTTAGTAAAAACAAATTATACAAGATTTCAAACATTACCAGAAATTTCTTCATACATATCAACTCCAACATATTCTGGAAGTTCGTCTAGAGAGTCACTTTCGTAGTCCCCAGCTACTTCTTCTGAAGAATAATCACCTGAACCACCATCGAAATATTCCAATTGTTCATCCTCATACATGCCTTTATGGACATCGTCTCCTATAACATAAACTGTGTACGTAAGTTCTAGTTAGGAATATGATCTTAGTTTGGAATAACATTAGATAAACTAACAGAAAAAGCAGCATGTTTTACAATTATATGACCTACATTTTATATTCAAAGAATCCCTCTAATAGAACACCGATATAAACTCATTGATGCGTGTAACTTAAGCATAAAACATTATTGTAACAAACACAATCTCATCTTGATTGAAACCCCTTATATTACATATATATCTAAGATCTCAAGAAAATAAACTGTGAACCCCCTTTTCAAAAGGAAAAAAAGAAAAAGTAAACCGAGATTGAAAAACAACCCATGATTGTCAGTAACTACTTATCTCATGCAGCCAAAATAAAAACCCAAATCATGTTTTAACTAGTAAAAGAACCTATAATATCTAACATCTAATTCTATGTTATCAAACAAACATAAAAAACTAATACAAATTATATATAAGAGAAGTTCCCTATAAAGATGAGAATTAGTAAGAATTAGTAATATAATTATAATTTTAGAAAAAAATGAATCAACTTATAAAATCTTGATGGAGAAGAAAGTAGAACTTAACTTTCTTATTTGACCAAAAAATTAAGCGCAAATTGATTTTCATTTTGAAATTACCCCGCCCAGTAAAATTCCAAAATTTTATTTTCATCATCCCGCCAAACATATAACTTAGAATGCAGATTCGAAATTTTTGTTTTTTTTGTTCTTCCATAAATTTTCTTTCCAAATATTTGATTTTTGATTTGTAACCAATATGGTTAGTTTCCCATAGAATCTCGGGGTGGTTATCTTATTTTTAGGATAAAATTGTTTGTTTCCCAAAATCACGAACTATACTTTCCTATCTCTAACCAACTACAAAAAAAGGTCATAGAATAAATTTGGGGGTATAATATTTTTTTATTTCGAATTATATTTTCCCCAATTTTCTGCCAATAGATCATACTCCTTCTCTTTATCATAAATTGAGTCATTCAAGTTATTGGGACTATGCTGAGGCAGGCAGATCTTAGAGGTTGCAGTGTTATAGGCAGCTTTAATCCCACTACTTTACGGACCGGCCCAACAACTCATATTTTCAGAATTCATAAAAAGAGTCGTGGTTAGTGTCTTCTGATAAAACAAGCATTTCCCACATGCGGTTACATGAGGTGTATCGTTTCCATTTGTCAAAAACCCACTTAAGCATACCATCAGAGTGATTAAACCCACTTAAACATACCATTAGAGTGATTAGACAAGTATAATTATTAGACACATAGACATCTGAAATGGCGGTAGGGGAATAACAAGATTTTTTCTTCTCTGGAGAGATGCAAATGCTTGGGGAACACCCCATCAAAATCAATTTGTGGTGTTGAGTACCCATTTATCCCTAAAAGTTGCTTTAGAAAACAGAGAGAGAACCATTTATTCCATTTACTTTATCTGCAGTCTGAAAAGTACCTGTTTGGTGATTTTGTTTTCTGTAATTTTGCAGAAGATTACGTGTAACTTCATTGATTTTATATTTGTTTTCACTAGCCATTTGTACATGTTTAAAGTCGTAAAAGCGGCAACAAGAAGATATTAAATAAAACATAATATGCCTAAGGAATTGGTCTTTTTTGTTTACAAAAAACTAGTGTTAAATTTTTTTACATTGTTTTTTCATATTTTCAGCTAATTATAGTTATTTTTTCTTATTTTTTTTTCAAAAGAAAAGAGTGATATGCGCACCAAAAAAAATGGTTAGAGTGGATATCCCATTCTGCACATTATAAATGGTTAAAACTCATAACCCTCGTTTATTCCATGATTCTCGTCTTAAATAATTAAGGAAACCATAAATATTACCATCTCCTAAATAACAAAATAAGAAATGGAAAAAACCTTCAAAGTTTTCACAAAAAAAAAACTATAAAAAAAACCTTTCAAAAGAAAATTTAAAACGACCATCAAATGAACCATAATTTCCACCACTTATGCTTCAAATAATAAAACAGGCTTGGGCTTGTCATCCTCAAATTTGTCGATTTCTGTTTCATCAATCTCCACATGATTGTTGGGTTGGTGAGATACAATTGGAATTAAAAATGCCTCGGGCATTTCAGGTATGCCAGAATCTTGTAGTGTCTCATTAACTGGTATGACAAGATCTTTATTAGTAATTTCAATACAAGCAGGAACATCAGCATTCTCAGCAGGAACATCAGCATCCTCAATATCACTGACTTCAGCACGAATTTCAGCATCCAAAGGAACACCAGGAACCTTAGTCACCCCACTCAAAGTAATTGTGGTTCTTAAATTACAGGACCCAGACATTAGTTGAGGACATTTTTTGATTCTCTCATCAATTTTATCTCTGTTATCCCTATTAGAACTCATTTTTCTCATATACTCTATGTATCTCTCTTTTATTTTATGTTGGTGTGTTTTGTACGACCTCTTTAATCACTATTTATATCTCTAATAATGAATACCCTAATTTTTTAGGTTAGGTATGTTATCTTCGATTGCTTGATTTCTTGGTATTCCATATAAAGTACACCAAATATTTCAGTTTCCATATCACTAAAAATATGGCAACAAATATATAATATTATATGGAATGAATATTTCATGTTTATCTAATTTCCTTTTTTATCCAATCTAGTTTTTTTTTTGAAAGAATAATCTAATCTACAGTTTCCAAACATTCCAAAATTGTTAAATCACCATCTCCGAAGAATGCTACAAAAAAAAAGCCTTAATTATTAAAAAAAAATCATTAACTCCAATTACCTAAATTATATCGACCACAATATCTCACTGTCAACACCAAAAATATAAGTTTCTATATCACACTCTATATATATGGTCCTATTTTTACAGTCCAATATTAACAAATTAATGCGACATATAATGCATATTTTAGAGGTAAATCACATCGTGTCAATTGGTCTAAACCCTACACGAAAATGAGACTAGGCATGACCCCTAAAAGCCTATTAGGAACAATGTCTTTTAAGTGAGACTAATTTAAAAGAGGATTAATAGGGGAAAGTAAAGAAACTCAAATACTTCCAGAGAGGAATTTGGAGAGGAAGATATTTATCAATAACTACGCATTCAAAACTTCTATCAATCAAACATGGCTAGTGATGGTGATTGACAAAGAGAAAAGGGCAAAGCCCCCATTTATAAGCAACAGTTGAAAGAGTTAGAAAAGAAGGAAAGATAAGAAAGGTTAATCACCGTAATGTGGTTGATAGGGGAGTTGAACAAATATGAAGCACGTGCAGTATTAAGGGACCAGGAAGAGAAACCAGAAGTGTTACCAAAGAAGCATCCTCTTGATCCCTTCAAAGATGATGCCGATAAGGAAAGGTTTGAAGCATTGCAGGAGAAAAAGATGAGGTTGGAGACAGCTGAGAAGATCAGGAATGCAAGGCTGGCAGAATATTTGCCGATCGATTGTGATGCAAGTGATGAGGAAGATGAAGAGCAAGTTGTTGTATATCAAATGAAACATCCACTTCATATTTAGTGGAAATGGCGATTGCAGAGGATACTGCTTCTGAAGACCTAGAAGAGGAACTTGAAGAGTTGCGAAAATGAGATGAATATGGCTAATGATGCATTGTTGGCCTATCAGACCGATTCCGAAGCGGGCGAGGCATATGAATATGAAAATGAAGTAGACGAGTCAGATGAAGATGAAAACGAATATGATGAGATAGACGAGGAGGAAGAGGAATCTAATGATTCCGATTCCGAGTGATAGTCTAGAATTGGGTAAGCTTTCTCGACATTTGAATTCTTCTGTAGAGAGCTGGTGGGTTTTTGGGTAAGTGCTCGAATGGAAATAATGTTATAAGTTTAAAAATGGTTACTGAACTTATATTATTTTGAATAAATACCTATCATCAAAGTACAAAGAATAATTCAAATGGAGAGTGGTCTAATGCAAATGGTGAGTCACTGAATAATGTTTTCTTTTTGGTTTCTGTAAGTGTCAATGGAATTGTGGAAGTTGCAATGGATACTGGAAATACAAGGGACGATGAAGGGGAAAGTTGTATTATTTTTTATGTTTTATTTTTGGTTTTTGGATTTCGGGTGCATAAGACGGAGAGATACTTGTAAATGGCAAACAATTTTTCCTTAATGTTTTAGTTTATAAACATGTAATTGGGTATGAAATGATAGTGTTGCTGCTAAATGTTGCTCAACACTGAATAAACAGAAAGGTTGTAAGTTTTTTGAAATACAATATGATGAAGGTTATTTATATTGTCCGATGATTTGGTATTTTTGGATTGTTGGGTATTGATGATGTTGGATATGTACGTAGTAATCTAGAAACTAAAACCATGATCAAATAACTGGAACATGTAGTTGAAACCACACAAAGCAAATAAAAATGGGCACAACCGTATAAAATGCAAGAGTAAACTGCGTTGAAAACAAATGCATACTAAAAACAGTAAACACTATTTGGTAGATTAGCATATACACCCCTAGTTTTAATCTACAATCTGGCATAAAATAAGAGTTCAAAAATAATCACAAGAATCACAAGTTATAGATCTTCTGACAAATACATGATTAACGAAAATTGGCCTACATTGGTTGCATCGTATTCGACTTGCACATAATTGACACAAACACTACTTGGTGGAGGTTATGCACACCTACTTTTATTATACAATCTGACAACGAATACAAATCAAAAAGATTCCTGAATTATCTTGATTCATGAGAAGCTGCTTCTCAAAACAGAATACAAACTTTATTCACTAATGCTCACATCCTACTACCAAATTCTATGTCTGATTCTAAGTTCAATAACCAAATATTCTTAAAATGTATGACAAGCTTTAGATTACATGTCAATAACATGAATCGGGATTGCATAGTATTCAACCTATAAAATCAATTGACACATAAAACTACTTGGTGGAGGCATAAATCATGCTACTGAGATGTTTATAATCACCAAAACATCCTCAAAACATGATACAATTCACAGCAACATCAGATACAAATAAACCTAAAGTATACAACCACATATAGATATGAAATATAGAGATGTTAATAATCACCATCATAAATTGTATCATTCAAAATCAATAATTTGTAACCTCCGATTTGTAAAATCATTAAACCCCCAAATGTTGAAAAAAATTCGATTCAGAGAAAATGAATGAATAACATATCTTAGAGGAAGATAACCCAGAATTTTATTTCCAAAATTATGAATCAGTGTCAATTAGTACTTCTACGAGAGATGGATTAAACCTAAATCTAGGCTTAAATCGATGTTTCACAGAAGTACTAATAATTGATTATAGTTTTTGATGAAGTTTTCCAAAGCTCAAATCAATGGAATTAGAAATAGATGTAGATGAAATGAGAAATGGAATGAGTTATGTCTCAGACTCTCAACTGTTCCAGACCAATTATCCTTTTTCTCTTCTAATTTCACCTCGGTAGATTTTTGTGGTTCATTGGCAGACCGGAATATTTGAGGTCGATTTTGTGCACACTCTCTAACGATGCATGTGACCTTTTAATATCCACTACTGATTCAATTTTGGGAGTTATGTAACAAGGGACGAGATCCTAAATATGGAGGGTAATGGGCACATCTGTTAGCTACATCTCTTGCCTATTCGATACTTGTACTTGATAAAGTGAATCTAGAGTACCTTAATCCTTTCCTGGGTTTGAAAATTACGTTTCCTAAATTTGATAAACCATATATATTTCACCCATCCAATTACTTATAAGGGTATATTGGTCATTTATGCTAAAAGCGTATTATAATACTTTATGCTCCATTATTTATAATGATTTGAAAACATATTTTTGCTAAAAAAATGTATAATACTTCATGATCCAATTACTTGTAAGGGTATTCCAGTCAATTATTACCGATATGTCACTGTAGTACAATGGTATAGTTGTTTGGTGATGAAACCAGCGACTTGAGTTCGAAAAAAAAAAGACATATTATATTGAGTCTGAATCTTCACGGAACCCTAAATGTACCGATGTTGGTCATATTCTGCTTAATGAATCATTCCTATATATGAAAATGAATCTTCAGCGGAACCCTAGTTCGATGTTCCGATGTTGGTCATAATATGCTTAATGACTCATTCCAATTTATGAATCACGAATACTTCAAAAATGGTGACGCATCCGTATCGACGCCATATCAGTATGGATACTTGGGGCTACCTAGGGATACATATCAGATACTCCATTTAAAGTATCATATTTTTATAATTATGAAAAGGGTAGGGGATACTTAGGATACTTCTGAGATACTCTATGAGGGGATACTTCTTATAACTTGACGTGTATTTTTATATTCAAAATCTATAGATTTATAGATAATTGTACTTATCAATATACCATATAATTATATGTAAATATTGTAACCTAATAATAAATTTCTCGTTATAAATTGGAGCACATATGATTATATCCATTCTGTTAAAAATAACAAGATTGAACCCCAGCGTGCTAGTATTTGTTTATAATAATCTTCATTTCCTTTCACGAAAAAATAAAAATTATACGAAAGGAGAAAGTAAAATGTGGAATATTAGTGGAGATGCATTTAATCTTCTTGACGGTGTGGGAGAACTTGAAGTTGCAAATCTTTCATTTGACAATCCATAATTAGAAAGCGTTGCTTTTTGATGAAGACAATATTGATAAATGATGGGTGAGCGAGATGTTAGATAATTTTTATTTTATTTTTAATATTCTAAATATCAAATTTATGTGATTTTTTTACCAGAATGAATTATTATTATATAAAATATTTTTAATAAATAAAAGTATCCCGCCGTATCCCATATCCCCAATTTTTTAAAATTGACGGATCCCCGTATCAGTATCCCCGTATCTGTGTCGGTGCTCCATAGATTCCAATATATCAAAATGAATCTTCCCAGGAACCATAAATGTACCTATGTAGGTCATATTCTACTCAATGACTCAATCCTACATATGAAAATGAATCTTCACTGGAACCCTAATTGTACCGATGTTGGTCATATTCTGCTTAATGAGTCATTGAGCCATAATCTTCATTGAAACCCTTAATGTACCGATGTTGGTCATATTTTGCTACAAATTATTTGTAACGTGGTTGCAATGTTACAAAATCCTGAATTTCGTGTAGTCAGAGGATCTGTGAGTTCGGACTTGGAACTCGCCAAAAC
Source organism: Papaver californicum (assembly GCA_023531435.1). Classification (NCBI taxonomy): domain Eukaryota; kingdom Viridiplantae; phylum Streptophyta; class Magnoliopsida; order Ranunculales; family Papaveraceae; genus Papaver; species Papaver californicum. The sequence continues at coordinate 22,132,622 of JAJJMC010031210.1, forward strand.
TTGTCCTAACACTCAGTTATACATATTAGAGACCTAAGAGTCCCCCTGATCATATATATTGTTACAAACATCAAATCTAGGAAAAATAGGACTTGGAACTTGCCAAAACTTGAGAAAATCAACTTGGAACTTGCCAAACTCGAAATGGTTTGCCGATTGAATAAACGTGTATATTGGTTTTGGATTTAAAAATTAGGAATTAGGAGCAATAAATTAGGAGAGATTTAAAAAATTGTATTGGTTTTGCTTAAATATACATAAATTAGAAAAATTCCCTATTTGTTAGTAGTAAATTTGAGTTCGAATTTTTCTTGTACATAAGAGCATATCCAATGGTCATTCAAAAAGTTTAATCATGCTCTAAATCAAATATAAGTTTAGAAATATTGTATAAAAAATTGGAAGGGAATCTGGATTTTTAGAGACCCGAATTCAAAATATTTTAGTGAAATTTTCCTTATATATCTCTAAAATACTATTTTAAAAGATTATGCAATAAAACCAAACATATTTAGTAAAATCTAAGGAGCGAGTTTAAATAAATTCATTAACTTTTGTTATAAATATTTAATACTTGAAAGTTAAAAAACTTATCTTTAACCCCATATATATACACTCATCAAAAAACAAAATAAAACTCCCACGCCATCATTTCCTTCACAATTATACCCAAATCAAGCAAATTTACAAAAATACTACTACTATTACCGAGTTTGATCTTTGTCAACAGCAAAACAACCCTTTTACACCATACGATAGAAGATAACAGAAGACTAGGATCCTTCAGTTCCAATAACAGCAGATGATCATCACTGATCATCGTCATAGTCGTTTTCAAACTCCTCTTCTTCGTAGTAATAGTATCTGAAATTTTCATTGCTGGAAGAAGCAGCAGGACCATAACCTCCATCTGCACTATCCTCCTCCCTATCAACATCATCTTCAGATCCTTTCCTTTCTCCCTCAACCTCTTCTACGGGATTGCCATTTATATCCATTCATGGTATCTTCTCACCATATGAATCCATGTTTAGGGGTTTAGACATGGTACGAGAAAACATCCGGATGAGAGCTTTCTCTGCCAGATAGCATCGACACATTACAAAATCAACTTCCTTCTGTCTTTCTCTCTCCCAAGCCTTTTCTTCTGGATCAAAGAATGGCTCACTGCTGCTACCACCCTCATTAATTTCATCTGCTTCTTCACCTTCCTCCCCACTTTCACTTTTTTTGGCACGTCTTGTCTTGATCCATTTACGTTTATGTCTTTCTTGCCTTGTTTTCCTTTCTCTCATCTCCCTTGCACCTCTTGCATCATTTTTTCTTATCCATAATCGGAACTCATCTTCATTCTCAATCCTTTGCCTATAAAATTCTTCCTTCCTCTTTTTTCTGGGAATTTTTTGTTCTAAATAGGAAATCAATCTCTCAGTCTCTTCACTTGTTAATGCATGAGTTGCTTGTTTTGCGTTTTCTAACGATAGTGATTGATTTTCAATAACATTTTGATCTGCAACATTGTTTGGTTCAGCCATCTCTTAATATTCTTATCTCTGGAGATTTTCTTTTTCTTTAGGTTTTAATTAAGAGTAATTACAAGTTTATCGATTTCTCATCCTTTTATAAAGAGAGAGGTTAGATATATTTATGGCGCATGGTTAAACGTCTAGTCCAAATTTAGATGCAATTTTTTTTGGAACCATCATTACTCCTCGATAATCCATTCTCTCATTGAGTTTCCAAACAGCTAGTCTCATCTTTTAACTCCCCCCAGCACCATTATGAGGAAATTGAGTTGATAACCTTATTTGAAGGCCATAAGTGTAGCACTAATTTTATTAATTGACTTTTTACAGATTCAGGGTAGGCGTCACCTGTTAAAATTAGTCATATGGCTAACCAGGTGTTGTTAGTTAGGTTCAACACTTGTATAATTAGATAAGCTTCTCTCGGGGATAGGAATGAGGAAAAAAAACCCAGTAATAAACGATTATAAAGGGGGAATTGTTAATAAGTACACAAAATATTTAAATTTCCATATCACTAGACTCATTCATAAGTATACAAAATATATCAATTTCCACATCACTAAAAATATGGCAGCAAATACATAATGAGATATGGAATGAATATTTCGTGTATATCTAAATCCATGATCGTTGTAAACTTTTTTTTTTAATTAACCCCAGTTACCTGAATTATATCGGCCACAATATCTCATTGTCAACACCAAATATATAAGTTTCCGTATCACTCTCTTTATAGATATATGGGTCTTATACAAATACAACACCACATTTCTCTTAGTTATTTTCTCATATTTTATAGTCTAATATTAACAAATTGACGAAATTTACGTACCATTGACTCTGACTTGTAGGTGTACACTTGTGACTTGACCCGATGTGTTCATTTATATCTTTATTTATATCATGAAATAGGTCAAATATGTGTAGAAGAATATCACACCTCACCCAAAATTGTTTTTCTTCTTCAAATCACTCTTCCTTCCCTTTATATCAGAATGAACTACAAATCATATTGCTACCAAGTTTTTGCTATGGGTCCTATAGATGTTAGATTCAATTCACTTAGAAATACCCTTAGAGAAGATTTTAAGATCTCAGAGTACGATGTGAGAATGCTTCAGCCTAGAGTTGGCGTATTTATAATATGCATGAGAAAGCATGTAGATTACTGGCATTTGCATGAGATTAATGCATTTGATGTTGATGGAATTGTGTGGAATTGGTCCATGGGGAGAGTAGATGCAGTTTTCCCTTTGATCAGGATTTTTTCAATCTCCAATAATAGGTTGATCGACTTCAAGAACAAGTGGATCGACTTCAAGAACAATTGTTTCAGGATTTCAACCACAAAGATATGGCATCTATGGTAGATGATGCAAGAAGACTAGATTGACTAAATACTTCTTATTGATCAGAAGTATGGTATATGAGATTTAATACTTTGTTTAGTAACTTTTTAATAAAAAATGTAGTAGTAATTTTGTTAATTTTTTTTAAAGAATGAATGGTGTTAATTAAGATAAAGTTTCCATTTTTATATTTTTTTTTTGGCATAGGAAATGTTGGTCTTGTATTTTTGGTGTCAAAACACCACTTTTAATCTCTAATACATCTATTAAAATAATCCCAATTCTTTCAGATTCCAAAATGCCCTTCAGTTATAAAAAAACCAGATCTTTTTCATTCATTTGCATTAAACCTTAATTTTTAAGACTATTAGTATCAGTTTTTTATTTGAAGCATAGACTGTTATCATTGATCTAACTATCAATCACGTATACAAAAAATAAGATATATTTCCCTTAATAGATTAGAAAAAATCATTAAGAAGAATATGCCCAACATCGACACATTTATTGTTCTGATGAAGATTCTGACTCAACTGATGATGAGGTCATTAAGCATAATATGACCAACCTGGGTACATTAATAGTTTCGTTGAAAATTATGACTCGACAGAATAGGTCATTAAGCAGAATATGACCAACATCGATATATTTAGGGATTTGATGAAGATTCCGACTCAACTGATGAGGTCTTTAAGCATAATATGACCAAGATCGGTACATTTAGGGTTTCATTGAAGACACTGACTCAGTAGAAAAATTCATAAGCAGAATATTCCCAAGATCGATACATTTAGGGGTTTGAAGATTCTGACTCAATAGAATAGGTCATAAGCAGAATATGACCAACATCGATACATTTAGGGTTCCGGTGAAGATTCTTACTCAACTAGGTGATGAAGTCATTAAAAAGAATATATGACCAACATCGGTACATTAAGGGTTTCGTTGAAAACTATGACTCAACAGAATAAGTCACTAATTAAGCAAAATATAACCAATATCAATATATTTTTGGTTCCATTGAAGATTCTGACTCAACTGATGAGGTCATTAAGCAAAAAATTACCAACATCGGTAAAATGTTAAGGGTTCAGTTGAAAATCCTGGCTCAACTATTAATGTTATTAAACAGAATACGTCCACCATCAGTACATATTTAGGGTTTCATTGAAGATCTTAACTTAATAAAAATTTTTATTAAGCAGAATATGCCTAACACTGGTAAATTTAGGGTTCCAGTAAAGATTATGACTTAACAGATTAGGTCATTTAGCAAATATGCCCAACATCGGTACATTAATGGTTTTGATGACAATTATGACTAAATAGTAGGTCATTAAGCAGAATATGACCAATATTGGTACATTTCAGGTTCTAGTGAAGTTTCAGACTCAATATAATAGGTCAATAAGCTGAATATGACCAACATCGATATATTTTGGGTTTCGATGAAGATTCTGACTCAACTGATGAGGTCATTTAGCATAATATGACTAATATCGGTAAAATACTAAGGGTTCTGTGACCAGGTAGGTGAAAAATTATAATGGATCCTAGAGTCATGGATAAATCTTGGATGGGTACCCATAGAACTAGACATCCTTATGTTGATGGAGTCGATGTATTTTTAAATAATATTGTCCACAACTAGGAGATTGCGAATCCGGTGGAATCACGTGATGCTGACGAACTAATTAGGATTCCATGTTCATATGTGGATTGTATAAACCTCTGTCATCGAAAGTGGAGACGGTTAGGTACCATTTACAATGTAGGGGAATACATCCATAGTATACCATATGGGATAAACATGGGGAGGCACCAAGAAAGAGGCCTGGTAATGGCTACGATGGTCCGCACTATGAAGAAGATGTTGATTACCCAACAGATGTTGCAGATACTAGAGAAATGGTTGAAGCTTTAGGAGATCATACCCAGCGGATTCTGAGAAGTTTCTACAACTAATGGAAGATGATCAGAAATCCCTCAATGGAGGATGTTTGAAATATACAAAGATATATTCAATGTGTAAGTTGTTCAACTTAAAGAGCAAAGCATCAGACAAGTTCTTTAATGAACTTCTACCTTTGTTAAAATTTATGCTCCCTCCAGAAAATGAATTGATGAAAAATACATATGAAGCTAAGAGGGTGATGAAACAGTTGGGTTCAGGGTATGAAAGGATACATGTATGCATCAATGACTGCATCTTCTATTAAAAACAATACAAGGATTTCATCAAGTGTCCGACCTGTGGGGAACCAAGATGGAAAGTAGAAACAAATACACAAGAGGTTTACGAGAATATTCTGGCAAAAGTCTTGTGGTATTTTCCCATCATCTCAAGATTTCAATAGTCGAGTATACATTATGGCACGAAAAGCATAGAAATAAAGATGAGGGTGTTTTATGGCATCCGGCAGACTCACCACAATAGAAAGGGATAGATGAAAGATACAAAGAAATCGGTGACGATGCTAGAAATATGCGGCTAGGAATTTCGGCTGACAGAGTTGATGTACACAAAGGCACGTTGAAACATCGTAGTGTAGCCAATTTTGACCGTGATTTAAAACCTTCCGTCGTGGTTGTGTATGAAATGAAAGTTCACCATGCTGTCATTACTGATATATGGCACGCCTTGTAATAACATCGATGTTATGATGGAACCTTCATTGAGGATCTTAACCGCTTATTTGAAGGAGTCGAATGTTTTGATGCGTTAGCAAAAAGCATTTTACTATATGTGCAGTTGTTTTATGGAAAATAAATGATTACGCTACTCTCGGTACACTGTGTGGTTGCAAATACTCGGGACAAATGGCATGTGTGGTGTGTGGGAAAAACACTAAGTACGTCATACTCAAAAACTTCAATAAAGAGTGTTATATCGGTCATAGAAGATACCTACCATATAATCATCCATTCAGACGACAGAAGGGGTTCAATGGACAAGAAAGACACGGTGTAGCTCCGGAACCTAGGACCGATGAACAAATATACCAAGAGGTGATATCTATAGAGAATTCATGGGGAAGGGGACCAGGGAACATTGAAGTGGAATTGGTGCAGGTTAAGCTCGGAAGAGCTGGAAAGATAAAAATGAAGAGAGTCCAAAGGACAATCCAACCGAAAAGGTCAACGGGGGGCGGCGATAATTATTGGAAAAAGCTCAACATATGGTTCCGGCTCCTCCCCTATTGGTGGCATCATCTTGCCCATTATTGTATAAATTTCATGTACGACGAAAATAATGTCTGCGAGAGCCTCCTCGGAACATTGCTAAACATAGAATTTAAGACTAAACATAGAGTAAATAATCGATTGGATCTGCAGGTCCAGGGGTTCAAATCAAAGTTGCATCCTGTGCCAGATAACAAAGGAGGATTTGTACTACCGCAACAAGTTACACATTAACTACGGAAGAAAAGGATAAGTTTTGTCAAAAATTGTTAGATTTAAAGGTTCTGCAAGGGTATTTTTCAAACTTTTCAACCCTAGTGAGTCAAAAATATCGAAAGCTTATCGGAATAAAATCACATGACTATCACATACTAATGCAACAACTTTTTCCCATTGCGATTAAATCAATTATGCTGCAACCAACAAGATACGCTATTATCAGGGTTTGTTACATTTTCAGAGAGATATCAAGCAAAAAAATCAAGGTGGCAGAGCTAGATAAATTGCAAGAGTGTCTTTATGTGATGCTGTGCTTACTAGAGGAATACTCTCCTCCATCCTTTTTTGGTATCATGGTTCATTTAACTGTGCATCTTACCAGGGAAGTTAAATTATGTGGTCATGTATGCTTTCAATGGACGTATCCCTTTGAAAGGTGCATGAAGGTTATTAAAGTTCATGTGCGAAACAGAAACAGACCCTGAAGAGGCATTGCTGAATGAAATGTTGCAGAAGAGACAGTAGAGATGTTCAGTAAGTACCAAAGAAACATGAAGACAATTGGAATTCCACCTGCCAAGCATAACTCATCTTACCTTTATAGGGAAAAAGAATATTAGCTGGTAAATTGACGGTTATCACTGCTGAACTGCGGGAGAAAGCGTATTTCTATGTACTGCAGAACTCGCCTGAAGTTGTTCCTTACATCAGGTTAGTATTAGCTTTAAAAAATTTTGTTTTGTTTTATTTTTCTATTTTTTGGCATCTGAAATTTTTTGAAAAGATAACAACATTTATCATTGTATTACCCATCTGATACGTTGATTTTTTACGCGAACAATATTCCAATGAATAGGAAGCATAGCGGCAGAAACGACATAGTGAAACGTTCGGGAATGGCTAAAAAAGAAGGTAAGAGTTTGCAGAAAATGTCATGTAATTTTTGTGTCAAGATGAAGTATAATCCGCATAATGTATTGCATGTTAGGAGAGAGGCAACCTCTAAAGAAAGTGTCAGTGAGATATTAAGGTGGCTCTCAGAGAAACCGAACCTTGATGTAATAAAATACGAAGCATACCAGATCAATGGATACATGTTTCGCACACAATCTCATAAGGGTTCAATGAACCAGAATAGCACGGTTTACGTACATGCAACTGACACAAACATAGGAAAAGAGGGAGTAACCCTTGACCAGGATGATTATTCGGTGTTTTACAAGAGATATGAGTGTTGATTTACCATGAAGATAAAATGCCCATTTTCAAGTGTAATTGGGTTGATAATATAAAAGGGGTCTCAAAAGATAGACTTGGATACATTTTGGTTGAGCTTGATATGTTAGGACACAAGGAGGATCTATTCATTATAGCTTCACAAGCTAAGCAGGTATTTTATGTGAGAGACCAGAAGAATAAGAAAAGTCAATTGTGTTAGTATCACCTCCCATAAACTACAAAGATGTTTATCATGATGTCGACGAGGAATTCAGTACGACAATTCATTGTCAGAATGAATTTAACTTGCCTTCTGTAGATCCACTTGACCTGCATAAGGAATCCAGGGATGATTACTATCAGACCGACATTAAGAGGAAAGATGTACGGAAAGTTGAATTGAAATCCACAGGGAAAGCCAAAGCATGACATGCTCAATCTCTTCCAATTTACTGCTACTGTTGGCAATGTTGCCAATTTGTTGGTCCTTTATGAGGATTGTTCTTGGCCTTTCTCTTGGATCGAGACTCGAGTTTACTCTATTATGAGGTTTCTATTAATTGTATGTTATTTTTTTCTTTTTATTTAATATATGGATTAACCTTTTTTTCTTGGATTTCAAACTGGATTTCCTTTGCTTCTTCTCCGCCAGTCTGCAATAATATAAGTTTTAGTCTTTGGTTTTTGATAGTGAACTTATAGATAATCATACTGGTATGAACCTCTTTTATGTAAAACGTATCAAGAACTTCATATATGATAGACATGCTTCTCATGCGAGAAAGCGTTATACTAAAGGCTACTTGGGATTTCTCTTCTTATTTTTTGTTGCACTATGTCCGCAAGGAGTCTCTTGTACATATTTGTAACTCTATTCTAGTTTAATATAATTAGTGTGTTGCTTAGCAGAAAAAATAAATATGATTAACCTTTCTCCTAAAAAAATAAAACAACCTAAGCGACAAACACATGTGCACAACACAAACATTACACACATATGAATCTGACAAAACAGAAACAATTTTTTTTTAATGAAACAAATAAGGTAAGGTGTGTTAGAAAAGCCTTGCAGAAAATAGTTTATAAATTCTTTTCCAGGCATAAATTCTTAAATCTTAAACAAGCCCATACTTTACCAATAAGCTATACCCCGGGCTTCATCCATGTATAGATTCCTTGAATTATAACAAGCACATCAATAATCCTGGGCTAAGTTGTAAAATTAGCATATGGACTAGCCTATGTAAGTTATAAAATTAGCTTGTGGACTTGGGGGCTTGATCCCCAGTTACTGCCCATTTTATGTACCATGTAACTCGAACTGACGTGACTAAATGGTGTCTTTTTGGACATGCAGAGAGTCTCACAAAGGGCGTGTCAAAATGGAGCGATTTGGACACGCAGAACAATCTACGAACTTGTGTGTCCAAAAAATCCTACCCTTTAGACACGCATAGAAAACTCCAAAGTGGCGTATCTAATGAGCTAACATTTAAGCCACGTAGAACAATTCATGAAATGGTGTGTCCAATAAAACTAGCTTTTAGACACGCGGAGAAATCTATATAGTGGCATGTCAAATAAAACTAACCCTTTAGACACGCTCAGAATTGTTTGGAGTGGCATGGAAAATCTATTGCACACGCCAAAACTGTTTCATGTGTCCATAGATTGGTCTATGGACATGCTCATTGAAAAACACAAAATAGACGTTGCTAAATGGTACCTTTTGGACACGCCATGCTTAACGTGGTCTTTAATGGATATGCTAACAGAGTGTAACGTGGTTGAATATGTCAGTAATATACATGTAAGTTTTTAGTGGCGTGGCTACATCTACAATTTGTGATATATAGCCACGCCAAAATCAGAAACGTGTCAAGGAAAAATATAAGTGGCGCGTCAAAAGACCATTTGTGTACTAGTGAATCTCGTCTTGGTAACAACTTATTAACTCGGAATACTCTTCTTAGTAACATCTTATTAATCCTAGAATCGACCTTGCTCTGGTAACCAACTGATGCAGATCGGAAGCGTGTAAAGATGATAAAATCGTAACGGAATAGAATTAGTGAAAAGTAACCGATAAATGGGTAGTAATCGATAGAAATTAGTTGATCTTCAAAGAGATATCCTAAAATCTACGGGTTTATCTAGACTTCGTTAATTCACGAGAATAACGAATATATATATGAGATTAGTATTTCAGACTTCGGGGTAAACCCAACTAAGAATAAAAATCAAAATCAATAAACTCAACAAGTTTAATGAAAATAAAATAATTTTAATTAATAAAAAATTGTTTCTATTTTCGTTTTTGGAGCTCCTTATGTAGATATCTCCTACTAAACAAACCCTAAACTTATCAAAAACCTAAAAACTTGTTTCCCAAGGTATCTACTACCTTTAGGCAACTTTCCTAACTTATTAAAACTCTTAGAATAAACTTCTAGACTCTTCTAAAATTACTCTAAATAATAAATCCAAAAATTAATTATTTTTATACTAAAAATAATATTAATAAAATATAAATAATAATAATAAAATAATAAATTTATTTTCTATAAATCACCCTCTATCATACACAATAAAGAGCAGTGGCTTACACTTTTCACTCAAATTGGTGTCATTGTCATGCATTTGTTGTTTATCTGTTTATGCAATAGAACATTATTATTGTTCCTACAAAATAATTTAGTGAGCATATATATATATAGGACAAACATAACCTAGGTAGTTGCTTAGCCAGGTTATACACTAAATAAAATATATAAAAAAAACACAGCTGTAACATTATGAAAAGAATACAAAATAAGGATGGTAAAAAGGTTTGAACAAGGAAAAATATGATGCAAACAATGCAAAGAAAATGAAGGAAAAATACAAAATAAGATGTGAAAAAGGGTATAAGTAAGAGAAAAATCCTTGGAAAAATCTAGTGCGGAGACCACAAGTCTCACAATACTTTCATATGGGAAATGCCTAGCGTTAAGGGAGATTTTAGTAATTCAGATTCACATTCAAAATCCATTTCTAAATAAAACAAAACAAACTGATGCTCGATAAGTTAGAATTCTCCAGCATATGTCATGTCCATTCACATCCAGCATATGCCAAGAATTTTTTAATACATTTGTAAGGACATAAATTCATCAGTTCCACGTGTTTAAGTCATAAGAATGAAGTATCACATTATGAAGCACCGAGAAGTACAAGAGCAAAATAAATGATAAAGGAAGACAGCTATAAAACATCTGTCGCACGTCAACTGACACCGAAAGCAAAAAATTCAGACTAGATTAATGCATATAAGACACGTGGAAATAACACAAGTTACAAGAAAAAGCATCATTAATAGCCAAGACAATCATCCGCGCTCTGTTATCTCTTGTGCTCCACAATCATCCGCGCTCTGCTATCTCTTGCGCTCCACAATCATCCGTGCTCTGCTATCTCTTGCGCTCCACAATCATCTGCGCCCTATCACGTGCGCACTATAAATTTCAGTCCTGCAAGAATAGATATGCTCCACGTCAAATTCCACATGTCACACATGCCAATATCCACATAATAAAGACAAAGGACCAACAATCGCTCAACCCAAAGAGGAGTTATGCATCAGCAAGCGGAACTAGCAAGAAGCATCACGGAAGGAGTTAAATGAGCTGCGCCCCAAAGTCAAATTAAGATCAAACAAGTCAAATAGAGATAAGAATGAGTGAGGAAAAGGGACCCATGATATTTTGTTATAAATACCGACCCCAGCTAAAAAGAAAGGGAGAAAAAAAACTAAGAGGGAAAACTCTGAAAGAAAATCAAGAAGTGGAAAAAGCTAACACTAGGTTAAGAACTCTATTGAACTTAAGTTCTCTAATTCTTTATATTAGCATGTATACAAAGTAAGTATTTATAAATAAGACACCATATTTTCCCGTGGATGTAGGCTTATTAACTGAACGACGTTATATATTGAGTTGGTTTCATTTATATTTGAATTTATGATTCTCTGCATTACAATCTCTCTGTCTCAATTACACTTGAAGTATTGTCATTTTTAAACAGTTTAAGTTTGGTTGTGAGGGCCACCAAAAATTGGTCGTCACAATTTGGCGCCAGAAACAGGGACGAATAAAGGATTTATCCTACTTTATAAAAAAAATGATATAGGGATTTCGAACCCCGAAAAATGATATGATTCAGTTCAAGTAAGTTTTTGTCAATGGAAATCATTAATTTTTTTTTTATTTATACAAAATCTTTGATTCTTGCAAAAAGCATTAATGAGTAAGAAATTTTTTGAACTTTAGAATTTCTTATTACCTCATTTTGTATGAATTTTTACACATTTAAGGAAAATGAAAGATTTATTCAACTTATGAAATATCTATTCATTTGAAATGGTTTGAATTACTTATGTTTTTGATTAAATAAATAATTTTTTTGAAATCATATAACTTTTATAGAATACTACCAAAGGAATTCTCGAAAGCAGGAGAGGATTGGTATTACAAGAAAACAGAACATTACGAAAGGAAAACAAACAAAGCGAAAACATGTCACAAGTTGAAAATTCACGAAATCAAGAGAGTTATGCAAGAGGAATTCTTCAACAAAGAGAGATAGTAAATAACCCAGAGAGTCAGCAAAGCAATTCAGAGGGTTATTCTTCACTTTAGGAGAATAATCAAAACAATTATGAACATAATCATTCTCCATCTCAGGATAATACCCAGAACACTATTGATCATATACAAAATTTAATGTAGGATATGAGTAAGGTGCGCAAAGAGCAACGAGCTTGTGCTGAACAAATCGCAAGATTAACTAAAGAAAATCAAATGTTGAAAGAAACGATCCAGCGGAATACGGAACCAGCTGCCACCAGAACACGGGGACAAGAAGCAAGTTCCAGTAGATTCGAAGGCAGAAGAGAAAGAAATAGTCGAGATCAAAGAATGGTACTGAGATCCACATCACAACAACCTGGACAAGAAAGGATGAATCGGGCAGACCCAGGACCACAACATGATCAATGGCAAAAATGTTTTGAAACTATGGAGCAAATGAGGGAAGAAATAAGAAACCTAAAGAATAAAGAAGGTGGGCGAATAGAGGAAGTGTTAAAGGAAGCTAGGTGAACTCCATTGGCACCACATTTAGCATTTGCACCTATACCCCGAGAATGTAACATTCCTGTTTTTGAATGCTATGATGGTACCAGGGATCCGACCCCACATTTGAAATATTGCAACTGAATCATGGTGCGTTGGGAGAAAAATGATGCTGTAGTGTGTCGATGTTTCCCATCAAGTTTGAAGGGAATGGCACTGGCATGGTATGATAAATTGCAAGAAAGTTCTATTCATTCGTATGCGCAGTTAATTCGATTTTTTTTGGAAGCGTACATGTACAACAGACCCGTTGAATCAGGATTGGATAGATTATATTCACTCGCTTCATGGCCAGAAGAATCAATTTGTGACTATACAGCTCGGTGGCATGTAATCTGCCAGGCAATTGGAGATGTTGAGCCAGATGCTGCCATTAACAATTACAAGTGGGGAATAGCTGACCGAAAAAGTCAGTTCTTTGTTGATATTCATACTATCAACCCGAAAACTGAGGGGCACCTTAGATAAATAATTGAAACATGTGCAAGACTGCAAGACATACAGGGGCAATGTCCAAGGATAGTATCGCAACAGCAAGGAGATGCAAAAAGAACAAATTCAATTGAACCATCGTCCGGGTCGGGGAATTTTTTTCCAAATAAAGCTGAAACTAGTGAACCAAAGCGTCCACGAATAGAGGGAAGGAAGAAAATTTTTCAGGAGCGAATGTTTACAAAAATTAACACTCCATATTCTGAAATTTTAAAAATAAGAAAAAATAGACCAGACTTCCAATGGCCACCAACAAAAAATCGACAACCAGAGCATACTCAAAACTTAAAAGAATATTGTGAGTATCATTGCTATCGGGGGCATTCAACTAATCGATGCATAAACTTAATTTTACTAGTCCAAGGGATGATTGACGCTGGAGAGTTAAAAGAATTCATTCAATCACCTGCACCACTGTCAAAGCTTGATAAATGGAAAGTTGTTAATATCCCCCACAACAACCAGACTATCAATATGATTTCATTTTCTGAATCAAATCCATCATCGATGAATGCATCAATTGACAGGAAGCTGCACAAGAGATTAATCAACCATGAAGTATTTAAAGTAGCAGGGAGGATCACTGAAACATGGGAAGAATGGATGGCTTCCCCACTAACATTTTCAGCAGAAGAGGTAGATCAAGAAGTAGAAACTCACAATGACCCGCTGGTTCTCACCCTGCCTGTGTTTGGTTGGAATTTCACAAAGATTTTGATAGACGGAGGAAGTTCTCTTAATGTGTTGTTCTATGACACATTTCTGAAAATGGGATTGAAAGAAGATCAGTTTGAGCCATCTCACTACACCATCTATGGATTCAATGGAGTAGCATTGAAACCCAGAGGAGAAGTCACACTTGAAATAATGACTGTACCCTTGAATGTTGCAACCAAGTTCAGTGTGGTAGAAGCGCCCTCACCTTACAATGCCATCATCGGGAGGCATTGGGTCCATCAGTTAAAAGGGGTTGCATCAACGTACCATCAGTACTTGCGATTTCCAACACCTCAGGGAAAAATGGAAATTAAAGGAGATCAGAGCATGGCGAGAACGTGCGCCCTCATGGAAGCACACATAAATCAAGAAAGAGCTCAGCAAGTGAAAGTAAAGAAGAAGGAAAGGAAAGTCCAATATACGGAAGGAGCAATAAATCAGTATTTATCTGAAGACGCAGCTAGCAAGTCAAGCAATGAAGAAGGAAGAGATTCTAAAGTCAAAGGAAATGAGTTAGGAACAAGAAAAGGGGGTGAAACCTCACAATAGCAGCTCAAGGGGGATCCCACATTCTTAGGAGCCCCCAAATCTTCTTCTTCGGCTGTAGAGAAAACCAAGAACATCAATATTGGAACACAAGAATTTCCAAAAATAAGGCAATTAAAACTGGAACCCTGATGAGACCAGAAAGGGAGCAAGATTTAATCCTTTACTCGAAGAATATGCAGATGTATTTGCATAGAAAATAGGAGACATGCCAGGAATTGACCCAAGCATTGTTCAACATGAATTGCGTATACATACGGGCACCATACCATTTCGGCAACAAATGCGAAAAGTAGCACCTGAATATTATGATCCAATAGAAAAAGAATTGAAGAAGCTAATGGACGCAGGATTCATTCGAGAAGTGCGCTACCCAACGTGGATATCAAATATGGTCATAGTCCCAAAGAAAACTGGAGGTGTGAGAATTCGCATAGACTTCACCAATTTGAATAAAGCATGTCCAAAAGACAGTTATCCACTTCCAAGCATTGATCAATTAGTAGATGCTGTCGAAGGACACAAAGCCTTTTCTTTCATGGATGGATAATCTGGATATAACCAAATTGCACTAGCCAGCATACTGCGTTTTTTACCCCGCGAGGATTGTATTGTTATACGAGAATGCCGTTTGGATTAAGAAATGCAGGTGCAACCTACCAACGTTTAGTGGATGAAATATTCAAACCTTGGATAAGACGCACATTGGAAGTCTACGTAGATGACATGCTAATAAAAATCAAGATGGCAAAGGATCATTCACAAGACTTAAGGAGATTTTCCAAGCTTTGCGCAAGTATAAAATGAAATTCAATCCGGAATAATGCATTTTTGGAGTTACATCAGGGAAGTTTTTGGGTTATCTAGTTACGGAAAAAGAAATTGAAGTCGATCCAGCAAAAATACAGGCTATCGTAAATATGCCATCCCCAAGAAATGTTAAGGAGGTACAGAAACTGAACGGATGCTTGACAGCGCTTAATAGATTCAAGTGCAAACCATTTTTTGATACTCTGAAGAAGGGAAGCAAGTTTATATGGAATGAAAACTGCGAACAAACCTTTCAAAACATCAAAATCTATCTTGCGACTTTATCCACATTACAGAAACCGCAGCCTGAAGAGATCTTGGCCCTATATATAGCTGCAACAGAAAATGCAGTGAGCGCAGTACTGGTGTAAACAAATGATAAAATGGAAAAACCATTCTACTACATTAGCAAGACTTTCAACCTTGCGGAGAGGAACTATACCAACATTGAATAGTTAATATTAGCATTGGTATTTTCCACGCAGAAGCTGCGCACATATTTTCTAACGCACTATGTACGAGTACCAAGCAAGGGTCCACTGGAATCAGTATTAAAAAATGCAGGAAAAGTGGGTAGAATTGGAAAGTGGAATGCTCAGTTGGAACAATTTCACATTCTTTTTCAAATGCAAACTGCTCAAAAGTCCCAAGTTTTGGCGGATTTTCTTGCAGATTTGCCATAAGACGATGATTTTGAAATCCAGGGGTTACCAGGAATGGAAGAGGATGACTCTAAGGAAATTTAGACTCTGTCAATTCTCGGAGATGGGAAGTTTTTGTTGATGGAACCCGAAATAAAGAGGGGGAAAGAATCAATATTGTAATAACAACACCCACGGGGGAGCGAATGATACATGCTTTTCATTTAGAGTTTGGAGAGCACACCAACAATATAGTAGAATACGAGGCTGTGGTTCATGTCCTCCGGTTAATTGTTGAACTAGGAATTACCGATGTACAGTTGACAAGTGACTCACAATTGATAATCCAACAAGTTGAGCTAAAATATCAAGCAATTGATAAAGACTTGATTCAATACAAAGGCCTCGTGAAAAAGTTAGCGTCCCAAGTTCCAAACATCATTTTTCGCCATTTGTCCAGAGATAAGAATCGTCATGCAGATGCGTTAACGTTAATCTCCTCAATGATCAAGGATCCGAACACATCTGCCGTCAAAATTGGACGTATTTATGAACCATCAATTAAAATATGGGCATTCGAGAATATGGAAGATGAAATAAGTGAAGATCTTGAGTATCCTGCCACAAAGAATGACGCAAATATACCCCAAAAACCAAAGGATAGGTGCGTAGAAGAAGATTGGAGGATTGCACTGCATCATTACTTGCAAAAACAAATATTGCCTGCAGACGCCAAGGAAGCAAGGAAAATACAATCAAAGTCTGTTAACTATCAATTAATGGATGGTATTTTGTACCGAAAGCTCTTCATGGGACCACTACTTCGGTGTGTATCACGGCCAGAAGGACATCGAATTTTAACAGATATACATTATGGTGACGCTGGGAATCATAGCGGGAGACGATCATTGGCCCTCAAGGAAAAAACGCAAGGATATTATTGGGTCACAATGCAAAACGATGTTGAAGATATGGTCAAAAGATGCGAAGAATGTCAATGTTTTTCTAAGAAGATCAGATCGCCGGCAACAGAACTCAATTCAATACTTAGTCCATGGTCATTTGCAAAGTGGGGAGTAGACGCTGTCGTACCCCTACCTGAAGGAACACGGAAAAGGAAGTACTTAATTGTAGCAACGGATTATTTCACCAAGTGGGTGGAAGCCAGGGCACTTGCGCACATTAGAGACTCGGATGTGTTCAAATTCTTGTTTGAAGACATAATTTGCAGATTTGGAATCCCAGTGGCAATAGTTTCAGACAATGGACAGCAGTTGTAGGGAAAAAACATTAACATGATTTTTGAAGCCTTTAATATCCAAAACAGAAAGTCAACTCCATTTTACCCCCAGAGCAATGGGAAGGCTGAAGCTACGAACAAGAAAATTGCACTTAATCTAAAGAAGACTCTGGAAGGGCATCACAAGCGATGGTGTGAGCAACTTCATAACACTCTATGGGCCTATCGCACCACAAGGAGGTCTGCCACTGGAGAGTCACTGTTCTTACTTACCTATGGGGCAGAAAGCAGTCATACCAACGGAGATAATATTACCAACTACCAAGACAGGGGCATGGGAAAGGAATTTAAATGAAGATTTAATGCTTGAAAAGTTGGATGATCTGGAAGAAAGAATAGAAGTTGCATTACAAAAGATGGAGAATTATCAAAGAAAGTTAGCAAGCGAATATGGAAAAAAAGTAAAGCTGCGCCATTTTGTTGAAGGGCAGTACGTATTGCGACAAATTCCGGAATATCAAAAGAATAAAAAGGTAGGAAATTTTGCACCCAATTGGGGAGGTCCTTATATCATAGAGGACATTGCGGGACAAGGATCCTATTATTTGCGAAATATGGATGGAGAAGTTTTGCGACATCCTTGGAAAGCGCAATATCTTAAACCATACTATTCATAAATTTCTATGCAATCATATAGTAATTTGTGCTCATATGCGGTAAAGCAAATAAAGGCAAAATCTCATACGAGACCCATGTAAAAGTCTTAAACATAGACTATTGGGTACATCCGCTAGCAAGAGATACCCTATATGACATTAATTATTATATCAAGTAACAGGGTCCACATAGGTAATTTCCTCTTGGCAAGAGAGAAATTACTATGTGAAGCGCACCCTCAAGAGGAGCCCAAGGTACAATAAATCCTTGAGGTTTCAAATTATATGCTTATTAATCAATTTGTCTTATGAATTTATTGCAGGAACGAAAGTAAAATGTCAAACGCACGGAAAGAATATCAGAAAATAATTACCTTTATTTATATTTCATCACAGTTTACAAGAACAAAAATGATATGCAGCAGCAGCCAAATACAAGAGGAACTTTAAGGAGCAAGATCATTGGTAGGAGCTGGGTCAACATTTGAAGCAGAATCAGAAGTTGAAGCAGGATTAGCACGGGGAGGAGTAGCACGGGGGGCAGGCTCGGGAACCACCCTGCGCGGATAGGTTTTGGTCCAACCATCCTTCGCAAATCTATCAAGGGTATTATTAATTGCCAGAGCAATACCCCATTTCGTCTCAACTTTCATGTACTCCATCTTATCACGTGAATCAATAAGCGTATCCTCGTACGTTTTTATCTTCCTATCAGCTGATGAAGCCCTGCTCTCAGCCAAAGAAGCTTGATTATGCCAGTATGCAAGCTTTTCCTCCGCCGAGGCCAAGTCATCAGAATAACACTTGACAGCAGTCTACCAATTAATAATTTCTTCTTCCTCTTTGGAAGTGATATGAGTAACTCGGTCTTGCGCCTCAACCAATTTATATGTGGCTTCCCCAAGTTGATCATTAACCTCATTTAGTTTGTCAGTAACTTCAGAAAGCTCCTTCTCAACCTTAGCGGGCAAAAGCTTAACTTTCTTCAACTATTTGTCAGACTCCTCAGCCTTGGCAGCAGCTCTCTTAAACTTTCCCTCAAAATCTACATAGAAAATAAAAGGTTGTTAGACCGTGTAAAAAGTAAGTAAGAATAACTTTTTGATATAACATAAAATACCTATAGCAAGGGACTCAAACTTTTGTAAATCCCGGACATTTTTGTCATTAGAAAGATCAAGAAATTCAAATTCACTCAGAAGGTTAGCATAATCTTTCGTGGATTGCTCGGGATCTTGTTTTTTGCGCAATCTCAACTTCATCTGCTAATCCTCTCTCACGCAGCAAATTAATCTTCTCAGTACGTTTATCAATTTCTCTTTGTAAACGTTGAATATCGATATCTCGATGAAAAACTTTATCTGAGAGGCTGCGGACTTGAGTTTGAGATTCCGAAAGAGCTTTTCCTCTAGCATGAGAGTCCGCAGCTGCGTTATCCCTTTCTTTGATGAGCTGCGCCACAAAAGTTGAATGCCTGGAGTCATGTTGCGACCTAGATCGAGAAAATTCAGCAAGGATACTTTTGCGTTCTACACAAAGATTTCGATTTTCCCCCTCTAATTTTTATAGTTTCACCATGGCTTCAGCAACGCAGTCATTATTACATAAAATAGCAGCATCAAATTCTTCTTTTTTGCTAGCAAAGTCTTTTTTCAAAGATGCGTGCTCCTTCGAGAGTTTTTTGTACGCAATGAGAATCTTATTCCTCTCATCCGCCAGTTTATTGAAATTTTTCTTGACCTCTACATTCTCCTCGGCGGCTTTCATTACATGCCCATGTAAATATGTGGCTCTAGCCCGTAGTTTAATAACAAGATTTGAATCCCCCTCTGATCCCATAAAGAAATTCAGAAATATGTGCTAAAGAAAAATAAAATAACATAAAAATAAAATATTATAACCTTGGCTTTGAAGAGTAGACAGCTGTTGCCGGAGCATTTTATTCTCTTGCTTTAACTCAGCAGCGCCACCCTCTGATAGTCGAAGACGGAGTGTATTAGCCTCCGCTTTAACTTCAACAAGTTCTTCCTCAGTACTCCTGAGTTTATCCTCCATCATCGGTGAACGATCCTGGAAGAACTTGTATGCAATCAGAGAGCAGCTCTCATTATAAGCAAGCTGTGAAATCAAAGATGAGCATCATGATAGGAAATAAAGAACAAGAATCAATAAGTAAACAAATTATGAGAAATATACCTGCATAAGAGCC
Organism: Papaver californicum; assembly: GCA_023531435.1. Lineage (NCBI taxonomy): Eukaryota > Viridiplantae > Streptophyta > Magnoliopsida > Ranunculales > Papaveraceae > Papaver > Papaver californicum. Next base: position 22,152,602 of record JAJJMC010031210.1, read on the forward strand.
TGCTGCGGACGGGCATATACAGCTCCATCTGCTATTGCGAGGACCTCAGCAAGGGTGGAAGGCACCTCGACGTCAAAAGGGCAAGCTTCACTTGCGTTATCCTTTGACCATGCTTTCATCACCGTGTCAAAAGGAACGGAACGCATATCCGCTCGCAGTTTAGCAACAGAAGCGGAGTCAGTAGGCTTTGGCTGAGCATCGCTAGGAATTAAAAACATTTCATTTTCCTTGAACCAATCAAAAGCATCTTCTTCTCTTCCAACAAGATTGTCAACTTTGCAAACGCTCTTCTCCTTTTCCCTACGGGAAGCCCTCTCTCCACTAGCAACTGAAGAAGAATGTACCTCTTCCTCAGAACGGAAGACCAACTTTTCTGCGCTCCCAATAGCACCCACTGCATTTTCTTGAAAGGAAGAATCAGCAGCATTTGCAACCATGGATGAAGAAGGATTTGCTACGTTAGCAGCTACATTCTCTTCAGTAGAAGCAGGCTCAACTTCAGTTTCGATTATGGTCTCCAACTGTTATGAGCATATTCAATTACAGCTTCGTTCAACTCTGTCAGGGGCGCAACTTGCTCCTTGTCAGCCAAATCATCCACGAACTCAGAAAGCACGATGTCATCAACTTGAAACAAAGGAGAATGAGATAGAAAATAAGAAGGACGGAGCTTACATCCAGGGGAGACTCAGTATCTGCTACTTGGGGAGATTCAGTTACAACATCACCCAATGCAGCGGACGAGAAGCTATAAGAGTTGCGTTCTGCACCGTGCCGCCTTCTATCATCAAAATAGGCTGGCTAGGAGGAGGATTAGCCTTAGCCACCTTCTTAGAAGAGGCACGAGGAGTAGCCTTCATTTTCTTCTGACCCTGTAAACATTTTCAAGTAAGTTAGCAACACGCACTTTAAACGTTTTGAGTACTTTGTCAATAAAAAACGGAGCAGTACCTTTTCAGATGGAGGAGTAGCTTTATGCTTGGTGCCTACATCGGTTTTTAAACTTTCTTTCTCTTCTGGAGGCTGCGTAAAAAAAAATTTGAGAAAAAACTTACGCAACACTTAAGATCAGGAGAATTAAAAAAAGCATTACTTACCGCATCACCATAAGAGAAATTAAATCCGTCGAAATTCAATATCCACGGACAATAGGAGGGGAAACGTTCCTGAAGGCTCCGCACTGTATTTTCCGAAGCTTGGCCATAAATCCAGGGCCCTTCAATCACCAATGGAGTAAGATACCATCGGTAAACATGGTCAGTGCGCAGCTTTTCAGTCAAGGATTCCTCCGTTCCCGGGATGATATTTATCTTCGTAACATCAATATCAGCCAGCAAATGGATTTCATCGCCTCTCATGCGTCCACGACCAACACTCCAGTTCATATAATTTTTATCAGCAAAGGAATCAGTGTAAGACAAATGGAAGTTATCCACTGTGTAATGGACGCGGTTCGCAGGATTAGGTGTGTAGCAGGTGAAGTTGGTTTGCCCAACACTGCGCATGCTGCATTCATCCAGTATTCTCCACCAGTATCCGTTGTACTGTGCAACTGAACGTATGGTGCTATTTTTAGCCAGACTGCGGCTAGCTAAAACTTCAAACTGATAGGGGCAGTGACTGTCATATAAGGGCATCCTTGACCCTGCGTCTATTGCACCAGCAGTAACCAGCAGTCTTGTGGGACAGTAATCGAAGCCCAAAATCATATTCAAGGAGATCTTATCTCCTTCAGGCGAGTTATAAACAGAAACATTAAAATCCTGAAGGCCATAGTTCCTTTTGAACTCCTCAATATCCATATTTTTAAAGCTAAGAAGCTCATGAACCCGGTCACTTCTGGTAGTAGATATAACAGGAGGAGGATCAAGACTACGCATTCTCCTGGGATGCACTGGCCTACTTTTATCCCTTTTTTTGCCAGCAGAATGCCGGTCACCTTTGGAAGCATGTTTGGGAGCACAACTACTATCTTTTCCAGACATGATTAATCTACAGACCAAGAAGAAACAAGGTTACAATGATGAACAGTATAAAATAATGCAAAACTTAACAGAAAAATCAACATGCAAAATTTTTTACAGAAGAAGTCTAGCAGTCTCACCAGTAAAAAAAGATGAAGTTAATCAGCGAAGATTTGATCTTGGGAAGTAAAAACCTTGATCAAACGAGGAATCTCGGAAAAGTTTAAGGAATAAAGACTTTAAGAAGAAGAAGACAAAATACAAAATAAGGATGGTAAAAAGGTTTGAACAAGGAAAAATATGATGCAAACAATGCAAAGAAAATGAAGGAAAAATACAAAATAAGATGTGAAAAAGGGTATAAGTAAGAGAAAAATCCTTGGAACGATCTAGTGCGGAGAACACAAGTCTCACAATACTTTCATATGGGAAATGCCTAGCGTTAAGGGAGATTTTAGTAATTCAGATTCACATTCAAAATCCATTTCCAAATAAAACAAAACAAATTGATGCTCGATAAGTTAGAATTCTCCAGCATATGTCATATCCATTCACATCCAGCATATGCCAAGAATTTTTGAATACATTTGTAAGGACATAAATTCATCAGTTCCACGTGTTTACATCATAAGAATGAAGTATCACATTATGAAGCACCGAGAAGTACAAGAGCAAAATAAATGATAAAGGAAGACAGCTATAAAACATCTGTCGCACGTCAACTGACACCGAAAGCAAAAAATTCAGACTAGATTAATGCATATAAGACACGTGGAAATAACACAAGTTACAAGAAAAAGCATCATTAATAGCCAAGACAATCATCCGCGCTCTGTTATCTCTTGTGCTCCACAATCATCCGCACTCTGCTATCTCTTGCGCTCCACAATCATCCGTGCTCTGCTATCTCTTGCGCTCCACAATCATCTGCGCCCTATCACGTGCGCACTATAAATTTCAGTCCTGCAAGAATAGATATGCTCCACGTCAAATTCCACATGTCACACATGCCAATATCCACATAATAAAGACAAAGGACCAACAATCGCTCAACCCAAAGAGGAGCTATGCATCAGCAAGCGGAACTAGCAAGAAGCATCACGGAAGGAGTTAAATGAGCTGCGCCCCAAAGTCAAATTAAGATCAAACAAGTCAAATAGAGATAAGAATGAGTGAGGAAAAGGGACCTATGATATTTTGTTATAAATACCGACCCCCAGCTAAAAAGAAAGGGAGAAAAAAAACTAAGAGGGAAAACTCTGAAAGAAAATCAAGAAGTGGAAAAAGCTAAGACTAGGTTAAGCACTCTATTGAACTTAAGTTCTCTAATTCTTTATATTAGCATGTATATAAAGTAAGTATTTATAAATAAGACACCATATTTTCCCGTGGATGTAGGCTTATTAACTGAACGACGTTATATATTGAGTTGGTTTCATTTATATTTAAATTTATGATTCTCTGCATTACAATCTCTCTGTCTCAATTACACTTGAAGTATTGTCATTTTTAAACAGTTTAAGTTTTTAGTTGTGAGGGCCACCAAAAATTGGTCGTCACAATATTCATTCATTTATCCAAGCTACTTAGGGTCTTACTCTTACAGGGCCATATTACACCCTGCACAAAGTCATAACTCACAAGTAGTACTGATATATTATTGCATTTCAAAATCAGTTCAAAATTGAAAAATATGTTCATGATGAATAAAGAACAAAGATTAAGGAGTGAATGAATCATAATTATTACCTATGTATTTTTCAACCAAATGCAAATTCCACTGCATTACTCGACGACAATTGCTCTTTTTATACCATCATTCTTACAAATTAAAGATCATTTTATAAAAAAGATCAAGGACAAATACCTTAAATTAGGAAAAAAATTTTTTATCAAATTAAACCTTATGAACATCATAATAACCCAGAACTAAGGAAACATGTCATCAATCTCCACAAAATAAATTAGTTATACAAACCGAAATTTTAAATTATGACAAAAAATCCCAACCAGTACCTCAGGAAATTATGACAAAAAATCCCATCCAGTACCTCAGGCGAAGAAGAAGCGAAGAACTGAACAACGATAGGAGTAAAGCTGCTCGAAGAAAAATGGAGAACAATGAAAGAGGATTTCTTTTAGAATTTAGAGTATAAATGTCGTGCTAGGATTCAATTTATATTATCTATTGAAATAAGACAGATTACTTGAGGCGTAAGATGTCTTCAATATAGAAACACACTCGGTTTCCATAATTAGAAAATTGACAAATTAGAGTTCATATCTAAGTAGGATACGTGGACTCTACGCTATCAAGAACTTAGCAGTATATATAGATAGTGCAAGAATAAGCCAGTGTTGGTTTTATTAACAACATAAAAGCAGCGTTCGTTTGGTTCTGCTCTTTTTCACCTTTTTCTATTTTGGAATCTTTATGCGAGAGCTCGAATATTTTTATAGAATGGCTCTTGGATATCGATTGTCTTCCGATTTGAACACTGATACTTTACAAATAGCTGAGGCAGTAAGTTAATTTATATTCAGAGGCTCTCCTTTCTTTTCACTTTGATCGAATCAGGTTATTGAACTGCTGTGGTATATCGATCGACTGTGCCACTGGAGCAGAATGGATCGTTACAAGAAAATTAAGGAAGTTGGTGAAGGAACGTATGGAAGCGTTTGTCAAGCGTTAGATACACAAACTGGAGAAATTGTTGCGATAAAGAGGATGAAGAAAAAGTATTATTCATTCGAAGAATGTCTTAATCTTCCAGAAGTACAGTCATTAAGAAAGATGACGAAGCACAAAAATATTGTGCAACTCAAAGGAATCTTTACAGAAAATAACATCTTATACTGCGTATTCGAATATTTGGAGTGTGACTTGTACCAACTTATGGAGAAGAGGGTAAATCCTTTCTCGGAGGATCAAATAAGAGATTGGTTTTGTCAAATATTTCAAGCTCTCGCCTATATGCACCAGTGTGCAGGATACTTCCACCGGGATCTTAAACCAGAGAATTTATTGGTAACAAAAGATGAGCGTACAATAAAGTGTTAGAATTTAAAAGTGAATTTATTGCTTATTTACAAAAAATTGTTATGTTATCAAAATTATTTTGATGGGACCAAAGAGTCACTAGCCTATATTGTGGGTGGAAATAACAAATCCACTTTTCACTTCTATGTGAATGAGAAACCTTTGGTTTGTCCCACATGAGATAAACCAAGGATGAAGTCTATCCATATTACCACAAAGGTTGCACCTAAAGGAAAGAGCTTGTGCATTGGATATGGACTAAGGGA
>JAJJMC010031210.1:22157881-22198775 GCA_023531435.1 Papaver californicum
TTTTTTGCGTGAGCTAGCGTGTGCCAGCGTGTGCCTATCAAGACTTAATGGTTTTTTATTTTAAATTCTTATAATAAATATTAAAAACCGTTTTATTATTAATGGGAATTTATGGAATTAATTTTATAAATAAATTTAAATTCCTGTAATAAATATTAAAAACCGTTTTATTATTTATGGGAAATTATGAGAATTAAATAAAAATATTTTCATAAATACAATTTAATTCTCCTCTCCAAAAATTTGCCTATAAAAGAAAAAGAAAATTTCATTTTCAACTTACCCCAGACGCAGCTACTATCCTGTCGTCTTTTCCCCTCTTCTCGCTTTGTTGTGCGCACTAGATTTATTTCTATCTTATTCTTCTGTTAAGTTCACAACGGGCCAACGAGTCTTGCTAACTGGGTTGGTATCAAGAGGTTTTATCCTGGATTCGATTTGCCAACTCTAAAAGGTATAGCAACACTTTTCTAAAGTGTACCTGGCAAATATCGAGTTAAGGGCAGTCTGTTGAACAGGCGACTCCTCTTATCTGTGTTTTGAGTGATTGTCTGAAAATGTGATATTTGCGCTAACGTTAACATTTACGAAACTTCTGGTGTTTTGGTTTATTTCTTTGTTACAGGAATAATTTTTTATCCAACATAAAGGTGGCTGATTTTGGTCAAGCACGAGAAATCTGTTCCAGCCACCTTACACAGATTATGTCTCGACACGTTGGTATCGAGCACCTAAAGTTTTATTAAAACCATCCTCGTACAGCGCTGCAGTGGATATGTGGGCAATGGGTGCAATCCTGGCTGAATTGTTTACGCTCTCTCCTCTTTTTCCTGGTACAACTGAAGCAGATAAGCTTTACAAAATTTGCAGTGTGATTGGAAGTCCGAATCAAGAATCATGGGCAGAGGGATTACAACTTGCGAAATCGATTAATTTTCAATTTCCACAACTTACAGGTGTTCGTGATCTTTCGGTTTTGAAACCATTCGCTAGTGATGCTGCTATAAGTCTCATAACTTTACTTTGTTCGTGGGATCCAAACAAGAGACCAACAGCACATGAGGCTCTTCAACATCCTTTCTTTCGGTCCTGCTATTATATTCCTCCATCTCTTCGTTCAAGAACTATAGTGACAACTGCTAAATCACTAACTCTACCTGTTAGAATGACTACGGATATCACTCTGCTGTCCGAGCAGCTGATGACTGGCAGTAGAAAATATTCAAGAGAAACAATCACAATCCAAAATATATAGACAGGCACCGATGAACGATCCAATTATTCATAGATACAAGGGAGAAGTCAGCAGAGTTGCTGGCTATTAGCACCAGGAAGGTGATTGTTCCTCCAAGGCAGAAGCAAGCAACATTGGCAGCAGCAGCACCACCACCACATATGAAGACTGGAGGGTGGCATGGCAGCACCATTTTTATAGGTCACCATGGCCGCCTGCTTCATGGGAATTCCTCGGTCACTGGAGGAAGGTTGGGAGATGAAATTTACATATAACAGAAAGGGGAACGACTCGCTTAGCCTGTTATATCTTTTTCCCTTCTTTTGGTTTGTTTTAGTACTTCATGAGTCGTGTTGATGTAATGTTATTAATTCATGAGAAGTTTTGTAAATTTAATGAATTTTTTTGTTAGTCAATAATGTGATATCATTTGAAGACAAGTGCATATCACCCAGACCATCCAACATAGATAGCCTGTAATGTTAGGATATCCTGCCCAACTATGCCTTGTAATTTCTTCCCATTTGGAGACTAAATCCTTGAATCTGGTGGAGCTTAAAGGTTGACCTGGTTGAGCCCAATACAACAGATTTGATTTTGCATCTAATATTATGTTTTATACTGTGCTCTCCTTGTCATTGACGGTCAAAAGGGATAAATTTCGTATGCCAATAGTATTTTGATTTCTGAAGAAAATAAATTCCAAGATACTTGAACTGCGGCCACAAAATAAATATCTCCTTGCAAGAATAAAATCTTAATTTCACAACTGATGTAATAATCCTTTTTAATCGAAGTGATTGATTTGACGAAACGGATAAGCTCCCTGGATCCCGTAATAACAATATGGAAAATTAGAATGAGTCACGTGTTCAACACGCTGTCATTAAGACATTAGCGTCCGGTTACATTCAAGAGTGATGATATAGCCTCCACAGGGCAGATGTCTCCAGGATAAAACATCCTACTACTCGTAGTAGATGCTCTACTTTAGCTTGGTAACTCAGAAAAATCCTTTAAAGAAAATCTCAAAAAAGTTTAAGAAAGATAATAAAAAATTCTTATTCTTTTGATCTCTTTAAAAATATGGAGAAACCCTTTTTCCTTGGATTGATACAATAGGTTGAGAAAATAGCTTGTTTATATATAATAACATAGTACTACTTAAGAAAAGTAATCTCCCCGATGTGGGACTAATAATTTTATATAGTCTCTTAAAACAGTTTAAAATTGGAAACTCTCCAATATGAAACTAATGTATTTTTTATTCATAAAATAAATCAAAAATTTATTTATTTTCTTAAAACCTTAAGATTCATATTTTATATAAATTATTTTCCAACATAATGAGTTATAAGATCAAGTTGGTTCTTTACGTGCAAGATTCGTAGGTTAGAAAACGTCCCTATCCTATTGTTAAAAGCTTTATTACCAACTTGTGGGGAACCGAATACAATAGCCGTGACCCGTACATCAGATAACCCATTTTCCACTAAATGGAACGCACTTAAAATCGCTAAACTTGCGCCTAGGCTATGGCATATAAGTACTACACTTACACGTTCATCTTTGTACTTGGTTACTAGTGCGTTTATCTTGGTAAGAATTTGGGATCTTGCGCTTAACTTGGTGAATTGAGACTTTGGGTTACAAGAGTTGTAAATTGCAAGCCAACCCTTCATAACTTTTGGATTATCTTCATCGTCGTCCTCACTGCTATCGTCATTGTTGTCCTTTTTGCCGAGGAAGGACTTATACCAGTGGAGCTTTTGACCGCGAGTAGTGGCTTCGGTGTCTGCTGGCTTCAATAGCGGCTTAAGCGATGTGAGTTTTGCTACAAGAACATTCACCCACTCAAGTTTTCTTATGGTTCCACGCCAGGCTACATATATTTCCCGTCTTCCTAATCTTTCACTAGCCTCATCCGCGCTGACTGCAATGTAACCAATCCAATTCGATTCACGGCTCCAAGCTTCCTCCGAAAACGAAAAACTTAAAAAAGCTTTGGGGACTTCGATTTTTGATGTTGCGTAGAGAAATGAATCCACAATGTATTCGTCTTCTGCTGATTTATTAGCAACTTTTCTGAAAAATATTTTTTTACCAAAACGACTACTACCGCAGTATTTTGAGTTCTGATCGCTGTCAAATGAATCGTACGTCCCTTGACAAAAATCGCCGCACCGGAGTATAAGTTTCCGAAGGTTTAAATCGAGAGGCTTGAGTAAACCTTCCCATTGATCGCATCCTAGTAATTTATCCCATTCTGTTTTTGATACCTCCATACTATCTATGATCACAAATTTATGTTTTGTAATTAGAATCTCTAGGATCCCATTGATCGCATCCTAGAGATTCAATTGCAGATGACGAACAGTGATTTCTAATTTGTCGAACGAGAGGTATAAATGATGCCTACAACCAATTCTTTTTTTTTTTGATAAATGATGTCTACGGCCCTACTAACGTGTATTGGGTTGGTCAAACTTGATTTTTTATTCATACATAACGTGTTATCTTCCAGAAATTTATTTTAAAATATTCGCTGAGAGAGAAGTTTCCTTTCAGTCTATTTAGTCCCTTTCTGGTTGCCAATCACACGTAGGTCGTAGGGCTGTACAGCCGGCCGGGTTTGGCCATTTCGCCATTCTATTCGTGAAAGCCTCACCCGTAACCTACCTTCCCTAAATTATTGCTCTGGTAGTATAATATAATGTTTACTTAAATTATTTATTATTATCATATGGTAAAGATTTTCATAGGCCAATCCAAAAAACCCTACATACATCATGATCCGATTATGGAAAAAATTCTTATAGGTTCCACAAGTTTAATCGGTAATCCGGTCAATGAATTTCTAGCTCAGGATCGGTTTGGCCAAGCCTTCAAACCCGACCAATACGACCAAGTTCCGCTCCTATCATAACCAATGTATCTTATGGCAATAGATGCAAACTCGAGACCTTACGAGAGCTGAACACCGCGAACAACCGGTAACAGAATGAATTTATAAAAAAACAAACATGAGACCAGTAACATCAAGGAATAGAAGTACATAAGCAATAGAAATCCCATGATTTGAGGTATAGTAAGATGAGTTTGAGATGCAGAAATTGCAACAGCTGCTATTCATTTCATAGGTTGAACTGACATTGAAATATCAAAATAAAACCCACTTTGAATAACGTTAAAAGCAAGGAAAATGAAAGTTGTACCTAAATCAAGATAATTGACCAATGAAATTAGTATTTGTATATAGGCATGTGATCATAAATCAGTAATTGAACCTCATGGTTCCGAGCATATGTTTGTTTTGAGTTTGAAATTTGTTGAACACGTGATATAGCTACTCCGTCTATATCAGAACTACCAAAAATTATTATTGGTGGTGGAGGTGATTTTGGCAAGACTAAGGGGTAGGAAAGATATGTTGTAAAAAAAAAATTGGAAAAAATTGGGGGAGGGGGCAGTGGACGGGTAGGGATGGATAATTTTAATTTTCACCCATCATCTGACCCAACTATGGCGGAACAGTAATGACTACCTACAATTGACCCATTATTTAGCGGGTGTGCCCGGTATTGGCGAGTGGGGACCGAAATGGTATGTGCGGGCGAGTTTATGCAGAGAGAAACAAGGAGATCAACCTGTTTCAAATTTACAATATGGATTCTGATAATGTAATGTAGTTGGACCCCTGGTAGGTCCTGAACTAAAATGTGGGATTATAAAGATGCTATTATAAGGGATCGATGTTTGCTAGTCACGTGAACATCCGTTGGCCAAGGTCAAAGATGGATATTAGCAATTGAAGTTATCTTTTAACCATCCTCCTCCCATGGTTTTATTCTACATAGGGCTGCACAATGGACGGTCACTTCGGTTTTGAACCAAAATCACTATCAAACTGTCTATAGGCGATTTTTGAAAATTAAAACCATCTACCAATCCGTCCATAGGCGGGTCGGTTTGAAACCAACCCGAGTCGAATTTTACGGGTTAAACCGTATTAACGGTCATTTAATTTTTTTTTCCTGATTCCTGAGTTAAAATCCTGGATTCCTGATAGATCATTTAAGGCTGTTTTATGTTGTTTTAGTACAGATGAAATGAAATGGACATCATGAAATACATTCTACCACATACATATTGTAATCCAAAATAAACATAAAAGTGACAACTTCCACCTTATTGAATATTCATCCCATCAACAGAAATCCTTCAATGGTCAAGACCCATCTTCTATGATTTCTTCCATTCTATGGCTTGCTGTTGTCGAATCCGAGACAAACCCATTTCTCCTAATCAAACAAGAAATCTAAGTACCACTTCAATTCACCATCCTCGCTCAACATACAGCAGCCATAATCCCTCTCCTAGTTCATGTTCCACTTTTACTCTGTACCTAAAACAACACCACCGTCTTCTCTGATTCGAACAGACCATCCATTTCTTCAATTGCAGAGGACTCCATTCGCCAACAAAAACATCAGGAAACAATTCTTGTTTATTCCTTCCATCACATAATCTTCCGTTGAAGCCAACATCGACCACATTTTCTCTTCCTCTTCTCTCGATCTCAATTTCAGAAACACAAGATTCATATCTTCTTCCTTGTTTTCAGATTACCAACAAAACTCCGTGTTCTTATCCTTACCATTTTTCAAATCCATGTTAAATTCTTTTACTGAATCCCTTGTTTTCCAAAAACCTAGCTTTTCTAATTTCCCTTTCTTCTTCTATCTGTATGGAAACAACCTGATGCTTGCCGTGTTCTTGTCCCATAATCAACTCGAGCCACTGGAATCTTGGTTAGCCGGCAGTGGAGCTTGGTGCAACGGATCCGGCAGTCGAGCTTTGTGTAGCGTCTTGGATATAGCAGCATAGAGAAGATGAAGAAGAACAGAAATGAGAGAATAAAAAGTTCTAGGTTTAGTTTATGGTATCTTCGTTTAGTTGGAGGGCTAGGATGAAACAAAATGATATCAATCAATGGCCAAGAAAATTCGGTTTATAGGGGCGGGTTCGGTCAGTTCTTATATTAAACCCGTAAACTGAACCATCATGAACGGGTATTTGATTTTGAAAACTGTATACCAACCCGCTACGGACGTGTTCGATTTAAAAACTCACGGTTTTGTCGATTTCGGTCGGAATTCGGTTTTTCGGGGCGGTTCCTGTGCAGCCCTAATTCTGCATAACCATTTCCCTTTCTTCTTCTCCACCCTCATTCCAAACCTGACAATGACCTCTCGGTTTGAATCCTTATTTCAATTACGTTTATGCCCATACCTTAATTATATCTAAAGATATGGAAAATATTTAGGATATGTAATTTCGTTATTAATACTGACTAACTTGATTATTTTACAAGTTTTCCATCATCAATCATCTACATCACCATCATCACTAATGATCAATTTCTATTCCATCTTATTAGATTTTATACAAGTTATTTTTATTTAATTACTTACTATTAATGCTATTACTCACTCTCAATATTTTCTACCTCACTACTCTCAAGTTCTTTCTCTAATTATCCAAGTTCTTTCATCACCATCATCTTTTCTAACGTCATCAAGATCAACCATGATCAATAACTTTTTTAACTAGTTTCATTTTTCCTTTATATCTCTTTCTCATTCTCTAGTGATATTTCTCTCTCAAATCATATTTCATTAATAATATCGAAATAATTCACCAATATTTTAACTAACAATTAATGTTTTCATCATCACAACTACTATTACTTGTACCACCTCCATTAATTAACTATCTTTCTCTCTTTCTCTACTAAAACCTATCGCTTTCAATAGGGCTGTCAATCCCAATCTGAAATCCGATAGTCGTTTCCGAAAATCCGGGATCCTATAGGATATTATCCGATATAACGGATATCGGATGTCGGAAGCGGATATTTCTATCAGATATTTAGTGTTATCGTAGCGAAACCGGCTAAGCCAGTATCCGTCGGATATTATCCGATACCGATAAGCCATTAAAGAGTAAAGAGTAAAGACTAGTATGTTCAACACTTCTACGCCTCTAACTTCTACCCCTCTTCTTCGTTCAGTTCTCTGAGTTTCTAGCTCCCCCTCTTTTTCACTTAAGTGAACAAATCTCTCGGATTTCTCTTCACGGCCATCTCTCTCAAGTCTCAACGGCACCACTTCATCACCACCACCTTCTTCTTCCTTTATCGCCACACCACAATTCCACAACCCACAATGAAAGTACAGAAGCAGAAAAGAAACCTTACCATCAAATCAAAAACTGTGAAATAGGTATGTAACTGTATGATATTCTCTCTTTATTCTTCTTTGAATATTTGATTATGATTGTATATATTTGGGTTTTTTATTTTGGAAATTAGGGTTAATCAAAAAAATAAATTGTAATTAGGGTTCTTAGTTTGTCATTTGTTTTAGTGTTATGATTTGATGAATTGGGTTGAACCCCAACAAATGTTCATATTCAATTGAAAGAATTACTAATTGGTCACAGAATTTGGTTCTCTATGTTTCCAAGACAAGCCTGTAAGGGTTTGGGATGTAGTCATGTAGCTTAATTTCTGTTTCAAGAACAACCTGATTTAAGGCTGTATTGATTGTTACCAACATAGACAACAATTCAGTTTGTTTTGTTATACTATAGGCATCAGATAAAGAAGTTTCAAACGGCAAAATAGGAGCAGGGTGACCTTCTGAAGCTGGGATACCCCTAGGATCAAAGTTCCTAATAATACTACTAAATATTGACTAATGTTACATGATAATGGTCTGATTATATTGTGGTTAGCAGTACCAGATGATTTATCTAGTTACATTGACCACAAGTGTGTACTGTACACCCCTGTGTTAGAATGGACCTCATACTAATTGGGGGTTGTGCACAGACAGCACAGTCCACATTGCTTGCAGGAGAGTTGTATGTGGAGCTCCTCTCTAATGTTGCACATGACTTTTGTCAAGTGTTCCAGAACCTTCGGGACTTCGGGTGGATTACTGCTGGGGACAGTATCTAGAACACAGTTAAAAACTTAGAGTCGGGTCCGAGAAATCTATAGTTGTGATTTCGATGTCTAGCTAGTTCAACTGGTGTTTTTCTGGACACCATAACCTGCAGATTATCATGAAATATTGGCAATAGCCATAAGAAGAATAGGTTTGTAATTTAGTTTTGATTGTTTGATCCCCTGGTTCACGGTTGAAATTCAAACCATCTATAGTGTCAGGTGTCACCTTGGAAACATTTGAATCACTTTAATAGGTAAGTCGATTGTGTTTGTTTTCTACCTCTCAAAACACGCATAAAATTGGTAAAAAGGTTGTGTATCTAGAATGGTGAAGAAGAAGAAGTTCTCGCATAAGCCTGGTTTGGATTCCGAGTATTTTTTTATGTTTTTCGGTTGGTGTTTGGATTTCTACACTCAAGATTAGTAAGTTTGAGTTGTGCCTTCCATGCCTTTTGTTTTGGAACCAGTTCTATATTTCAACTGACTATGTGTATTTTTAAATTGAAATCCGAATTGCATGATGTGGTGTTGAAGATTTATCACTGATTTTTGAAATACCCAATTACTCATTGGTCACTTGGAAGGTGCAGAAGTTTCTGTCTCCTTGGAATTTTTATTTTAATGTGCTTTGGTGGTGATGGATGGGTTTGTACAAATTAGGAACTCGGTCAAATACCCAATTTTACATTTGAATAAGCTGTTTAATTTCGGTAAAATTCCATGCTAAAGATTTGGACAAAACTTGGTCTCTACTTATTAAATGGTGGATACCAATTATTGCTACTAGGCTTGCACTCGGCTGTGAATATCAGAGTTATGAAATTTATGAGAGGAAATGCAGTTTTAGAATCTTAAACTTCCCTGGAACAATTTTTAACCTTTTCTTGACGTATAAAGCTGCTGAAAGTTATCTCGTAGTTGCTCATCTACTTTTGTATAGTGGTATTTCGGCATTTGCAGTGGTAGGCGTGCTAGCAGAAACCTCTGGAATGCAGTCAGTGAAGAGTAAGGATGACAAAATGAAAAGGTGTCAGCGGACACTATTAAGATGGCCGGATACAGGAACCTGTCATTTTTCTGTTGTCTGGTATATGGTCTGGATACAGGAACCTGTCACTATTAAGATGGTTCCAGTACAAATATATATGAAGTTTCATTGACCAAATTAAGGACTACCAAGCATGGTAAAGCCTGAGGCAATGAGTAAATTTCTTGGATGGGATTGACTACTATACATTTTCAGTTCATACAGGCCCATTAAACTAGAAACTCATTATAAAATTGGTAAAAAGGTTTATTATTAGTAGTCTGTCCTTTACATACGAGAACATACGATAAGTAGGACTGTCATGTACATGTTTTGTCTGTCTTGTACATGTTTTGTCCCAGATGTTGTTCACTTTGTTATGCAATTCACCTTTTTAACTTGCAATTGAAAATGAAAGATGCTGACATACTTAAAGTATACTTAAACTTGCAATTCACTTTGTTTTTGATGTGTATTATTTTCCATCCCTTTACTTTCATGTCACTTGCACTACCAACTAATAAATTTTAGTTTCTTTGAAATGCAGATGTATTTTGAAAGATGCATTGCAGGCGCCAGGCTGTATCTCAATGAGTCAATGACAATGCTAGTACAAATTTCAGTTTCTTTGTGTTTTGATGTTTTCTTTTGCTGCAAGAACAATAGAACATGTAATTTATAAACTGTGATCATTTTTGTGTGTGTTTTATATGTGTTTGAACTGAATTGTGAACTGGAAATACTTAAATGAACTGAAAATTTTGAAGTAAAAAAATAGGTTTATAAGATTTCTATCAGTTATCGGATATTTATCGGATAATATCGGATATCCGATAAGCTTAAACGGAATCGAATATGAAGTTTAAGATTCTGTCAGAATTTATCGGATATCGGATATCCGATAAGCTTATCAGATATCGGAATCGGCTGAGCCGATATCTGTTTCGTTAGTATCCATTAACATCCCTAGCTTTCAAGCTTTCTCTCTCACTAGCTTCCGGTCTGTACTTCCCTTTCTTCCTAACTTCACAACTAGGTGAAACAAGATAAATGAAAATTGAGGAGATTACTCTTCAATAAAACAATATTTAAAGAATTTAGATTTAATTTCTAAAAGTTATAGTTACACCTCCTTGACATTAATAGGGCTTCACTATTACTACTCTTTATATTTTTTAAGGGATGACCATTTCATAATATTAAAATTTTAATCTATAGTTACACTTTATTTACACCTCATATTAAGGATCTACTATTTCATTTATATTAGTCTGTTATGGGGTAAATTTTTAGTAAAAAGAGGTCCAGTCAACGTCAAGGCTAACAATCAAGTCAACGATCTTTGACTTCAATAAAACAATCTTCCGGGTGTCGTATCTTCCTCGTACGATATCTGAATGACGTGTTCAATTAGTCTATTTTGTCACAAAATTTTCGAATTATCGGATAAAGCTATTAGTTTGTCTAAATTATTATTTAATTAATTATTATATTTGGTGTTCCAAATTCACTAATTATGTCATTATGCCGCGTAAATATTATTTGACTGGTTTATAGCCATTGACCTGCTTCCTGGTCATTACAAAACTCGTCCTCAGTAAGTTACTTGTGTCACTTAGATTACCCCCATACGTTTTTTATATATCCCTATTTTATCTATTATGTAACAATCAAACTCCCGAGTTAGATTATCATCTTTTTCGTGATTGCATATTCACTCAGAAGTTTGGTATGCCTTCTATTTGTCCCGTATTTATTTGGATTTTCCTTGTCCATTTGTTCGTGTTTGAATATCTGCTTGGACCTCCTTTTTTATTTTATCCCCTTTCTAATCTTGTTGCTACCATCTTGTGGTCTCTTTGGAAGTACCTTTATACTATTCAGTTTGAGGGCATCACCCCTCCCCTACCCAACTGATTCATCGCATCTGCAACTTTGTCAACTTTATTCCTTTTGTTCCTAATCCATCTAGTTTTCTCACTACCATTCAAATAACGCCCGGACACCTTGGTCTCTTCCTTGCATTGATTGGATAATCCATATTGATTACTCGTTTAAGAAAAGTGATCCTCTATGGGTTACACTTTTCTTCTGCTCTCGGTCGAAGTCAATTAATTTTGATGTTGGATCAGGGTGATAGACACATTTTTGTGTATAATTTGTCCTCAATTATGTATTTTGTTAATGCTCATTTGATACTTATTATGTTATTTTATGTGTTTGTAAGTGTTTTTGAGAAATAAACATTTGTGAAAAAATTGGCTCAAAAAGTTGTTAAAGGCACCCAAAAAAATATTAAAGGTACCCAGCAAAAGTAATAAAGGCACTCGCAGCTTGGATAGGGTCACCCCTTCTCCTTTGATTCAAATTAGAAAAATTAGCCGGAATTTGCAGCGAGAGTTATCTGGGTGTTTGAAGACCGCATTTTATGGGATTCTTAGGAGTATTCGATTTACCAACATGACGCAACAAGTAAAAAAGATTGAAACACGTCAAAAGGAGTGTTTTAAGCCGTAAAAAATGGTTGAAACTTACGTGAGCTGACGAAAATAGATTCATTCTTTGATTTTGGATTAACATGAGTTTGGGTTGGTTTAGGATTGAGTTTGGAGTCCTTATCGATTAAGAAAAGGTTATTAGGTTTTCCTAGACCTATAAATATCGAAGAGATGGAAGAAAAATCAAGTGGGGGGAGACGCCAGAAAAAAATTCAGGGAGAAAAGCTCTTTTCTCATGAAGAAGAAGAAGACCATATAACATCACACGAAAACAGTCGCATAAAAAGGCTTTAAAGACCTGTTGTTATTTTTAATGTCTTTAGCAACACAGAACTTAATCTAGAACCGTGACAACGTTCTGTTTGCAACGCTTATAAACGTTGCAGATTCCGTGTATCACTCTGTTTTGTTTCTTTTCTTCTTCTTAAGCATTTTTCAGCCATGTTTCCATATTTTGAGAGTGTTTTGAGCAAGATGACCTAAACCCAATCACTGGGACAATGGAGGAAGCTATATTTCATGAATGAATGGTAACTATATTTGATTTTTTATGACTTTTGCATTGGTTTTAAATTGATTTATGATTTTTTCTAATTAGTTGTGATTTTTTTATGGTGTGTGATGGAAATTAAGAGCTTTTGATGCGCCATGCTTATGATTTACAGTTAATATTTAGAAATTTACTTTTTTCAAAGAAACAAAGTCAATAAAAGAGCTATAATTGTTTAAGAATCATTACAGAAATCACTCAGAAGTGATTTTGATGGAATCTTGAGTCCCAGTTTCTCCCAATATTATTAAAATATTTTACTTATTTTCTAGTTTGAATCAGAATTAGGTCTAAAATGAATCTTCACAAGTCTCAATGAACGGACTATTTTTACTACTTTTCTAAAACGATCAGGGCTCAATCAGCTCTCCAGGTTGAAGCTAAGGGTGAGTTTGTTTTTTTTTCTTTCTAAAAGCACTTTGAAAACGTATATTAGGTAATATTTTTTCATATGTGTGTATGATAAAGTTTTGTCAAAGTGCTTTTTAGCAAAAGCACTTGCAAAATTCATCAACTTTCAAAAGCTGAGGAGAAGGAGCTTTTAATGGCTCCAAAAAAAATAGTTGTGGGTCCACATTAATTTCTTATATGATTTTCTTTGTTTAACCCTAATGTTACCCTCAAATTTTTCTACCAGTATTATGCTTCCGGTATCATATTTTTTATTAATAAATTTTTTTGAATAATAAATAAGAATAAATACTAAATATTTATTAAATTTTAATTCTATTTTTTTTCAAAATTATATTAGTAATGAAAAAATAATTATAAATTATATTTGTAAATAATACCTTTTAACGATAAACTATTAATTACTATTACTAAATTTAATATTATATATATATATTAGAAACCACATATATATTTAATATTTAAAAAATAAAAAAAATTAAATTATTTTTAAATCTAATAAATTATAATAAAACTATTATGAGATAAATGTTTGTTTTTGTTATTTGTCACAACAACACTAGTTGAACCTGATATTTACTAAACAAAATTTGACTAGTATACTAAACTGCTTCACCTTTTGGTTTATAGTTTACCAAACGCTCAACTGCTTTTTTTTACAAAGACAACACAACAATGCACAATAAAAATACGTATAAAAAACTCACATCAATATCAAATTAAACCTAAGTCACTTTTCACCCTCTATAATGGCTACATCAAAATCTGTTATCCACGGCAGGGCCGTCCTTTGGAAAAAGTTGACGAAGGTCAATGATAGGTGCCTAAAATACATTATTTGAATATTAAGTTATATGCTTTTCTTAGCTAGTTTCCTTGTATTTTTGGTATATTACGTTTGTTTTGAGTTTTATAGGTCTTTTGGAGTAACATGAAGCAAAAGAAGAGAAACAGAGAGTTATAACATCACTTGGCAACATTGAATGTGGATGGACTCAACTTAGCAAGCACACAAGTCTCACTTGTGTCAAAAATTGAGTATTACTAGGGGGCATCCAGTTTTACAAAGCAAATCAGAGAATTACTATGTGAAAACCTATTGTGTTATATATAAGTGCTAAAGGGAGTTTAATAGCTAAAGGAAGATGCAAATTTGATAAGGGCCACCACCTTATCGGTTTATAAGAACTAGGTCGATGAATTTATTTCTTCTTCTCTTCAGGCAGAGACCAAGACCAACTCTTGAACTCATTGCCGCTGTTAGCCATGAGTCATGTTGCCGTTGATGGTGTGTAAGAATGAAGCAGTGCTGAAGACGAGTCTGTGAGGTTGAGATTCGACAGAAAAGTAGACATTGCATAGAGAGCCAGGAACAAGAAATGATGAATCTATGGTGTGGTCTGAGAATGGAAGAAGAAGGAATCTGCGATGGCTTGCTGCTGTGCCAAGAAGAGTAGATATGGTAGCAGCAGAGAGTGATCTGAGAAGATTAAGAAAGGGTACGAATTTGTGAATAATTAGAACAAACATGGGTTTGATTGAACAATAATTCAGGTGAGATGATTTGAAAAACAGCCCGTGAAAGATAGAAAAGGTGTTTTGGCATTAGAACAAGAATTTCCGGTAAGATAGCTGAGCTACAGCCGAGAATGAATTGAAGAGGAATTAGAGATAGGTAATTGCTGCCATTAAGAATGAACGGGTTTGAAATGAGTTTGTGGTGTTTTATGAGAATGGGTTGGTGTTGTGGTGCCATGTGAGATAGATTTCAAACAAGGAACTGTGGATCGCTGTTAATGAAGACAAGATGAGATTTGGTTCTATGAGTTTATGTTATTGAATCTATGGTAATGGGTTTGTGTATGTTGATCTATGGGGTGTGTATGAATGAATATTTGCAGGAAGGAGATGATTTGATATTGAACTCACCAATAGCTGATGCCGGAAAACACCAACAGAAACATTCACAATTGTTCATTAAAATGCTCCAAAGAACTGTCGTGGCTTATTCAATTGTTTAGAATCTGGTTTGGGGCTTAGTGACTATGAGCATGTTTGTTGGTTTGAATTAGAATGGACTTGAGAATCTGAATTTTGGGTGATCTATTTTTTGGAAATAAAGAGTTAGGGTTTTATTGAAAGTAGAAGTTATCTACAAGGGAGAAAGCTATAAAAGAGCAACTTCAATAAGAGGGAGAAATATCTAGGTTTTTACCTAGTTCTTTTCTCACCTTTTCTACTTCTTTTTGTAGGTTCGCGTGAGAAGATTTCTCACATCTAGGGTTTGCAGATTATTTTCTTCTTTATTTGTGAACTCCAATTTATGAGTAGTTAATTTAATTGTTGGTTAGGGAATAGTTTGATTTCTCAAACATGATTTTTTGAATTAATATATTAGTTTTGTCTCAATATTATCGATTACGATTCACTAGAAATATCTTATTGATTTATTGTTTGTTTAGTTAAGTTGCAAATTGATTGAACTCACGTTCATATCTAAAGCTTATTTAGGATTTACTATACGCAAAAGTGATACTCCTTGAATACAAGTAGCATTATTGCTTGTAGTGATACATCCTAGTACTCACATGTGAATTATGACCTTTGTGAAATTGAATTAGTACGATTTCCACGTTCAATTACATTTATTATCCTAATTTCATGAATCTTAATGCTCCTTGGGAATTAAACTTGATTAGTGATTTTACACGTTAGGTTGTTCTCTTGGTATAATTCATATTCACGTTTTTCAATGTGTTTCTTGATGACTTGATTTGCGGGATATTCTTGCGACTAAGGTATTCTAGGGCTTTTGATAAAACGAGATTAGATATCAATTCTAATTATTAGTACAAGAACATGTTTTGTGAATGAAAACGAAACCTTGACCAATATTCTCAACTCTTTGATACTTTTCTACAATTTCTTTGCTTTTTAATTAGTTTAATTTACTTTTATTAAATCTAAAAATTCCCTTCTTTTATATAAGTTTTCGAAAATATAACAACCAAGACCTCCTCGTGGGAGCGATCCTTTCTTACCCTTACTTCATAATAAATCATAAATAGTGAGAAAGTGCATAATAATTTTGATGTGCAGAAAACCACATCAATTAACTTTGGGCAGCAATTCCAAGGGATCAAAAAGGATAAATAAGGATAAACATTTGACTTAATTAGAGGAAAAAGTTTTTTTTTTCTTTTTAAAACCGTTTTACACGTGTTTTATGGGGAATTATTACCAATTACACTCAGCGACTTTGTAGTCGATTCGTTATATTTGGTGAGAAAATCTAGCATTATTCCTAGTTTTATGGTCTTAAAACTCTGAATTTTAATGAATACCCAAGCCAATTAGGCTAAAGTTACTCCTAAAAATATCTTCTTACAAATTTAGGACGTAGGTTCAAGCTAAATTTGTCCCTTGATAAGTGTTCTCTAACCTGGGTAACTACCCTATGTTCATCATTCATTTCTTTTGTTCAAATTTAATTCAACTTATTATAGATTCCTTTACATTTCTATGATAATATTTATAGGGCATCAATGGTTTTTTTTGACATGAATCATTATAATTAGCCCTTACTCAGTTCATTAATTGTACACCATATTATTTCTACGGGTTAATTTTCTTATTTACAAATACATGTAGGGCGTCACTTTGGGATTTGAATTTAGGACATCAAATTCTCAAGACCAACCCTGATCTACGGTTTGCATCCTCACGGATTATAAACAATTATCGGGCATTGTCAACCAGCCAACAACACCTACCACTTGGCACCTGAAAAACATCATTTACTAGTACAAGAATTTTTGTGTTGACCTCCTACTGGCTGTGTCTACAAATATCTCGGACTTCCAATACTTCCGATGATATCTTAGCAAATGAATCCAGTTGTTGATATCTACAACTTATATCCACACATATACAACCACAACAAATACTCAATGTATTCTATGCTTTACTTTCTCGGCATAATGTTATCACATTCATGTACTAGTTGTTTAATTAATAACTATATGATCTTTCTATTTACAAACAAACGCCTTGCAATTTTTGTAGTGTATGAGTTTGCATTAGCAGGTTGCCCTTCTAAGTAGAATGGTCTCGAATACATCAAAAGGTAAGTCTTTAGTGTGTACGTGATTCAGTGAGAAGTGTGGAAGAAGCGCAATAGTCGTGTTCATGGAAGCCGAGTTAAGATAGGGATGAGATACTTTTGTTACTAAAACAAACTCTTATTCTTTAGTGGTTCAACGATGTTATTTCCAATGGTTAATGGGTGTCGCAAATTATTTTCAAATGGAAGTGATTATTATTGGATGTTTTTAATTACCTAGAAAATAAGTTTTCTTACACTTTGTGTTTGCCGGTATGAAGGGATCCAAGGGGCGAGAACCCCTCTGGTCTAGTCATACGGATCTAGGGGCATCACCTGTTCGAAATTATTTGTATACGTTGGAACCCTAATTCAAATAAAATTTTGAACTCTAACGGAGCCAAGTTTTGCTGGAAACATCTGAAATAATTCCTGTAAAACAACAAGTACACAAACAATTTTTGATGAAAGCTAAGTCGCAGATTATGTCATTTTCTTTAAGACGATTTCACGGTTCCACCCTAATTGTGCAAGAAATATGTAAATTGAAACATCATTCTCAGGATAAAACAACCGATCAAAATCAAATACTCAACCTCTCATGCATCGTGAAAAATTGATAAATTTTTAGTCTATCAGTTTTTTGCTCAGAACACTAGATGTTATGAAAACTTGTATTTTTCTTTCTTACAAAAAGTTTTTTTATTATTAAAATGCATTTAAAATCATTTAATAGTATTTTTAAAGAAAAATAATATTACATTTAGTATTCCCTAACAGTAAAAAAAACAATAACAATTCAACGGTGCAATAAGAAATGTTATGAAAACTTGTATTTTTCTTTTTTACAAAAAGTTCTTTTTACTATCAAAATGCATTTAAAATTATTTAATAATATTTTAAAAAAGATTAGTATTACATTTAGTATTCCCTAACAGTAAAAAAACGGTAACAATTCAATGGTGCAATAAGAAATAATGGACATTAAAATCAGGATCTCAAAATAGTTTTAAAATTTTTTTAAAAAAGAAAAAGACTTTTCAAACTTAAGAAAACCTCTAAGGCCTCTTTCTCGGATTAATGTTATATAATATGTGGACGTACATATATACACCTAAACAGTAAGTGAAGGGATTTGACTTTGTGACCTATTTTATAAGGCTCAAAATCCTTGATAACTAGACTAGCACTTAAATGCTGTTAAAAATAATATTTTTTTAAATCCTTTTACAAGAAAAACTTCAACAAGTTTCATCAGACACCATGAGTGAATTCAGTTATGTTGTTAAACGTTTTCATTGTATCATCGTGACACAAACTTATTCACCCAATTATAACCGCAAATTTTAATTTATTTTAGAAAAATCGAATTAATATCTAAAAAAATCATAAGATCCTTGAAATCAGAAACACATCAGTTACTTGTCTTGTGTTTCCATCCTCCTTGTTAGACCAGATACTCCAATAATTACGTTGCCCAATCTTTTCAATTTGGAAGTGATTATTTATCGCTCAGCATTGTATGGCTGATTGGCTGTCATGCTATTTCTTATGGAGCATTCTCTTAGGGACTGTGGGCTATATCTTATGGAATATTAACTCACTCTTTTGGTACGTGAGGGAAGAAAAGAATGGGTAAAGATTTAACTAACGCACAAAAATATTTTATTTATATACAATATTAAAAATCGGGATAAAATCTGATAAAAATATATTTTAAGAGATTTTTTTTAATTAAAAGTAAATAAGCTAGATTTTAATTCTCATTTTCTATCTTGGTCTGGCGAGACTTTAATTGTCGCCTAAGTTTTATTTCCCTCCTTTCTTCCCCTTATTCGAAAAAAGAAAAAAAACCAATAGTTTTTACCAAGGTTTTGGGTTACCAGCATCCCACTTCTTTTCTCCATAAAAAATAACCTTATCCACTAGATGTTTCCCTGTACATAAAATTACATACATTTTTTTCATTTTCATCGTAATCTTTCTTCCTCTTTCAAAAAAAAGAGCAACTCCAACGGACGACCAGACCAAAGACCAAACCATATATTTGGTCTTTGGTTGCCAAATTTGAGGCACAACGGGCGAGTTTAAATGGTATTTAGTCCAGAAAAAACACTGTTCGGGAACAAATTTGGTCTCAAAACTGGACCAAACGTATATACAATCGCACGCTCCTCTGGTGTAGCGTAAACAATAAAACGTTATGTTAAGAAGACGTTCGAACCCAGACGTTCTCGTAAGATAACGTTCTCAAACACGGACGCAGGAGTTGACCGACGCCTGATGAAACGGCCACAAGAATGCGTCTGATGTAACGCTATACTAACACAACGCTAACTGAAGAAGCGTTACCCAAATATACGCCTGAATCAAACGTTCCCCTGCAATAACGCCGTGAACCAGACGTCCTCTTATGCCGACACCAAAGAACCAAACGTTCCCCTGTTTGGTATCATCATTTCCCAAGCAAGGTTACGTTGGACGCCAAAGAACCAAAATCCAAAGAACCAAATGTTCCCTTGTTTGGTATCATCATTTCTCAAGCAAGGTTAAGTTGGACGGTCTTCCAGAGGGTAGTTTAGCTTTGTTTGGTATCATCATTTCATTTTCATATTTTCTTATTGTTGGACGCTCTTCCAAGAGGACGTTTCGCGGCCCGGAGTCCATACATGGTTACGTTTCAGAACCAAGTGTCATTGTGGGAGGACGTTTCTGATTGCGGCGTTCTTGTGGGAGGACGTCTGTTCCCAAACGTCTACACAAGACAACGCCCAATTTCCATACGTTCGCATATGACTACGCTTGGATAAGAGACGCTACTTGGTGTTGAAGCTTAAACATATGTTTGGTTAAGACAGCGTATGAGTCTGCAACGTTCCAATAGAAGTGTGTCTGGTTCCAGGCGTTTCTTAGTATAGCGTCTAAAATGAAGCGTTACGCAAATCTACGCTCAACACCAATGCGTTACACCAGCAAGACGTCCGTTCCACCTAACGTTCAACTAGAATTACGCCCAATAACAAACGTCTAGTTAGTAGAGCGTATGAGCATATTTTGGTCGAAAACCGCTGTGTTACGGGTGGACCAAAGAGTAAACAAATTTGGGTTATGCTCTTTGGTATGCTCGTGCCGTTGGAGATGCTCTAAAGGCCATAAAATAAGACTCATCCTAATTAATAGGCTTGGTTAAATTAACTTAGGCAATAAGCCTCAATCCGATCCAAACTTCCCAAGCTGCACACTTGGGTTTCGAATAGGGAAGATGACTAATTATTACTATTTTGGTTAGGGCTGCACATGGCTCGGTTCGGTTCGGTTTTTGCCCTAACCATTACCAAAATCGAGAGTCTCGGTTTTTCGGTTTTGAAAACCGAGTGTCACCATTAAGCTTTTTGGTTCGGTTCGGTTTTAACCGTCTCGGTTTCGGTTTCGGTTTTTACCATTAAATGTAAAAATGAAATGCAATAAAAATCAAATTCTTACAAATCTCTCTTATATGCGTAAACATAAAAATGAAATGTAATAGTTTACAATACCACTAATCTTGAAGTGAAAACTTACACAAAATTCAAATTTCCTGCTCATTTTCATCAATGGTTTAGCAGGTAACCGGTTAAATGTAAAAACATAGATATGCCAGTGCTCATGACTTTACTCCTCTACTACACGCAGACTAATCCCCAGCAAATCAACTGCCATAACCGATCAACTGCACTGTCAGCATCTCCCTGAAAGATGCCAAATCAAAATTATTTATAACGTTTCTCACAAAACAAAAAGACATAAACTAGGTACTGCATAATTAGATAGTCTATCAATATAACAACCTAAAGTAACATGTGCAAGTATGCAACTGAGCTGTAGAATGCAAGAAAAGACAGTAGAGTTAGAAAAGGAAGAAAGAATCCTACCAAATTTCTCACAAACAGGGAGAATGTCATGAAAACATTTCCAAATGAAGATTTTAATGTTAGGAATAACATCCGTATCTCAACTAGCATCTAGTGCCACAAGGAGCACAGTCTGGAGTTCTCAAATGTCAAGTGTTTGACAACCAGGAAATCTCAGGACATTGTTTGACAACCAAAGGCGGGACCATTGCTCAATAGTACCTATCTATTGTAATTTGCTATTGACTAACAAAGGTTCAGAGAAACATCAGAGGATGTTAACTGTTTAAGAGGCTGAGTTTTGATTCTTTGTTTATCACCTGGATGAAAAATTATTCCTGGCAGAGAGACTGCACCAAATCCCAGGTCAAAGCAACAGAAACTTGAGTGAAGAAAGATACATTAGTGAATAAACAACCTATATGCAAAACCATCAATTATGCAATGAAGTGGCGAAAATATCAGATAAACCACAAAATACAGCTAGCTACTGGTGGATTTTACAACTACGTACATGATTATGATCAAATAGCATTTTGTCGTCTATCAATCACTAAACCCAATAGTTCTAGAAGTAGATTTTATTATGAGCCATTTTAACTGCAATTCAGAAATATAGGATTAAGAAAGAAATTGTGGAATGATATACAACTGGTTCAGTACTAGAAGCCAAAATAATAATGGTTTTTCACAAAATCACAATAAGAAAATTCATTAAACACCGGAGAAAGGTACCAGAATAACTAACGCATCTTAAACATTCCCGAAGACAAGCTAAAAACCAAAAATCTATTCAGTAAGTCCAAAATAAGCAGTGTTAGGAAATAATAACCTAAAACAACACTACAATGTAACATAAAACACATACCTTGATGTGAACAAGCTGTGCATCTCATGTTTCGACAAGAGAAAGCTCACTTGAACAGCCGGGCTATAAACACGAATACAAAACAAAAGCAAGCATTCAGAATCTAAGAATCATTCTTAACAAAATTGATTGTCTTACATAGTAGTATCAGTGGCTTGTGGATGGGTATATGCCAGAAATTCCTTTAAATCAGAACAAGAAATGTAGTTACCTGAATCTTAGACTCAAGTTACAGATGAGAGAAGCATAAACCTAATCAGTTTCGTTTTTTTTCTAAAGAGAATGGGAAGTTAGATGAAAACGTAAGATAATCAATGGCTAATATTACAGAAATCCAACGATCATAAATAACCGATTTTTTTCGGTTTTTTTGGTTCGATTCCAGGATAGAACCAAAACCGAACCAAAATTAATCGATTTTTTTTTCATAACCGTGCATCACCATTAGATGTTCGATTCGGCTCGGTTCGGTGCGGTTTTGCCGTTTTTCGATTTTTTATGCGGTCCTAATTTTGGTAGTTGCACCAATACCTCCTCGCATAAGCAAATGCACCGGCATTTGTACCACTTGAAAACAAAAACGTCGCACTGCATGTGCAGGCAGCTAACAACACCGCTAAACCGGCGCCGTGAGTGGAAATTGACTGAATTGACTCAGCGCCCCTCCCAAGAACAGATGCTGCAGCTTTTACTACTCGCTCTAGCCCGTATGGCAGTCAGGCGGACTCGGGCCTTGGGCAGGTAAACAGATCCTGATTCCGAGGGGTGGTCGGCGAGACTAAAATTCGAAATTCATAGCGATTGATGGTTATTGCAAGGTCAATTAATTGGGCTGAATTATGTCTTTAATCAACACCAATTAGGCACTTACCCTTTGGTGAAATCTCACGAGTGGAGTGACCTAGAACGATCAGATCCTAGGGTAACTAGCTTCTCAAGTCTCAACATCATTTTTGGAATCCGGAACTTATACCAGTAGCCTGGTATTCCATGCTCAACATAGGCCATTTTTCATACAAATAATGGCGCAAACAAAACTTTAAAGCAGAAAATCTAAGGAAAAATCCGTAAATAAAAAATAGGAGAATCTTACTTACTCATTGAAAGAAATTAAATTAGCGATAAAGGCTTTTCTTTATCTCCAGTAGTATCTTATTGAACACCCCCATCAGCTGTTTAATCACTTTAAGTTAAAAGGTGCAAATCTAAACTATCATTATCAAAAAAGATTCAAAACTATAACCCCCCCAAAAAAAAACCTAAGCTAGAATAAAAAGTTACAAAAAAACACACCAAAATATCCCCAAAGTAAAAACATCTAATTATATTCTAGCTGAGATTAGATTCATGAGGCATACTAATAAAATGCTGAGGATTACTGTCTCTTCTGGTTTGACCCCATTCATGCATTGACAGATAAAGTTTCTTAGCAGCAACAAGAAAATCAACAGCTTGTAACGGTGTTAATATGTGTACCAGTTCCTTGACTGTCTTCAATCTTAATCTATCAGCTTCTTCCCAAATACTCGCCAACTCCGCCGCGTGATCATCGACTGCTTTATTCATTACCAGCCGATCAGTTTCACAGTCATTTAATGAACTCATTAATATTGATGATCCAGTATCTGAAGTGTTAATCAAAGACGCAAGTTGTTGTTCACCAATATCTTCTTGTAATACTTCCAATCGGTTGGATATCATTTCTTCTTGTTTCACTGTTTTACAATGAAGTTCATTAACTAAACCTAATTGAACAGATGAAAGTTCACCTAAGTTTCCTCTTCTTATACCTTGTAAAAACTCATCTAAATGAGCTTCTAACTCCGTCCCACATAGTGTATAAACGAGTTGAATGGCTAGAGTTGGTCTACAACCAGCGATCCATAGGAATGAATTCTCAAAAGGTGTTATCCAAGTTGGTGAGAATGATGAAGCTGGATCTTCTTTGACTAATGGAATTCTCTTCTCATGATACTCTTGAAATTGCTTGATGTTTTTTTCAGCAATGTTTTTTAGTTTCTCATCATTCCTTCTATCTTCTTTTGCCACTTCATTTAACTCGTTTAAATCTTTCTCTTGTTGGTTGATCCAATTCTCAAAACAACGATGAAACGGACATGATCTTGATCCTTCCATTTCCATAGACACGTGTAGATAGACTTCTAGAGCCAGAAACCAAGTATATATAAAGAGCCAGTAAATAAAATGGAAGAGGATTGAAATTTTGTAGCGACGAAGTTAGGTTCTAAACGAACCTGCAATAAGGTCCTATGAGTTAATGTTCTAAAATAGCAAAATTTTAGAAAATGAAAGGAAGAAAGGATGAAACATACACGTGGTAATGAACTACTTCTACAACAATGCCAAGTGGAATATGAGTTAAACCATTCCCTCTATATATTTTGACACGTGGAGAAAACCCACAACTATCAAAAAGAGATCTAAAGAAACGATCACGTCCTATACCGAAGTTTGTGTGTGTGACGCATCTCTGATGATGTAGCTTTAGTAATCCAAGAAACAGACAGAGGAAAAATTGTTTTCTTAGCAGGGCATTTAACTGTGGATGTAGATAGAAAAACAAGAAACAGGAGGATATTTGTGGAGAATAAAAGTCGACGTGTTTAGAAAACATAGGACCGAAATGAGGCGGTGAGAAGTGGAGGTGAGTGAGGGGAGTGAAGATAGAGACGAGAGTTTCAGTTTTTTTGGTTTGATCGACATTTCCAAGGAGCCAAAAGCAAAAGAAAAAGGGAGACAAACAAAAACAACGCCTGATTATCACGCAAATCCTTAACAAAGTACCAAATTATTCATCAAACGGTTGAAATACATTTGGAAATATGTCTACATTATCACCCGGAAATATCCAATCTGTTTACTATCAAAGTCCCAGCTTTGTTGCCTTATGGGTGCCGACGCATGTTTAGAGATATGGATGGTACTAGAGGGCATTAATATCCGACAAACCTTTCTTGGAAATCGGTAAACTTTTCTTCTTAATCAGTTTATAGCATGGGACATTTGGTGATTGGTCGGATCCGTGTCTCTCTAGAAAAATCATTTAATCGGATGTCTAAAAATATTTTGGTTTTATAAAAAGATCCGATTGCCTTTCTTATTATACGTGCGGATATTAGAGAAACAATTTTTCTCTCTGTTTCTTCCATTAAAACGAAAATACAAAAAAATAAATCTGAATACCAAGAATTCATCAACAAAAACGAAATCTAATACCAAAAATTCATCAATAAAAACAGATCTGAAATACTAATAATTCATCAATGAACAACTAAATCAAAATCAAAATCATCAACAAAAATATATTTATTTTCATTTCATGCTCCTTCACCAAAATTGAAGAAATCATATTAATCAACAATCATCAACAAAAACATATCAAAATTTGTGTTATAAATCCAATGAAGAAGAAGAAGAAGATCATACATACTGAAGGAAAAAATGTATGATCTCACAATACTTATTGATCCAACAGTACATATTGATATGTACCGAAGGAAAATATATACATAAGAAAAAAGTATATGATCCCACAGTACATATTGATCCAATAGTATATATTGACATGTACGGAAAGAAAATATGTACTGAAGGAAAGAATGTATGATATCGCAGTACATATTAATGTACCGAAGGAAAATATGTATTGAAGGAAATACTGTATGACCCCATAGTATATATGATCCAACTGTAAATATTGACATGTATCGAAGGAAAATATGTAGTGAAGGAAAACCCAGAATACGTACTGTAACATCATTCATAAATCCAAAAATGTCTTCATAAAACATATTATTTTTCTTTTCACCGAAATCTTTTTCTTCTCCTTCTTCGCCATCACTTGATTCTCTTTTTCTTGAATGTTTTCATACTTTGTTCTTCTTCCCCCCTTTTCACCATCTCTTATTCTCTTTAACTAAAACCTAGTTTTTAAAATACAAATCAACAATCATGAAAATTAAAATCTTCATCTTAATCTCGATCTCTTCTCATTTTGGGTTCAAAACTACAAATCCAAAAAGAATGAGGAGTAAGATAGATGCATCTCTCGTTTTGACGATTATAGAAGAAGATCTAGAAGATTGAAGAAGAAAAATCTCCCTTTCTCCTCTGTATTATAGAAAAAATGGTGATTTTGGAATATAAAAAAACACATGATATGCACATCACGTGTAATGGATCAACGAATAAGATTTTTGCTCCAAAAACATTAAAAGGACTAACGGGTAAAACAAGTTATACAGATGGATTACCTATTAAATGGGTCCTATAAATTGGATTAACTAGTAATTCCTAGCGGTAGGATCCAGGATCCGAATGAGTTTTCCAAAACTCATACTGTGATTATTAACATCAAATTACTTAATTACTTACAGGACACTATTCGTGGATTTCCACTTATATCTACCAAACGATAATACAACATAACAACATCCACAAGGTACAAAGATAAATAATAGTTGTTTGGGCAGAAAATCTCATCTACCCAAATCAACCAAAATCAATCATCAAAAGAGGATCAAAAAGAAGAGAAATTGAACACAATTAGTTAACGTGGTTCAGCCCTTAATGGCCTACATCCACGGGTAATGAAGTTGCCATGGTTTTATTGATTAATTTTAGGTTACAATCAGAAAACTCCATTGGATTTTACAGTGTGAGGTTTTTCTCTCCGACCAGGCAGACCCCCCCTTTTCTATTTTCTTTCCTTCTCTTTTAAAGGAAAATCCATCCAGCTTGGATCGATGAGTCATCCAGCTTGGATCGATGATTCATCCAATTCTAATACGTGGCGTCCTCTAATCGTCCCATGTGTCGACTCTATCTCTTCCATATACTTCCATGTGGCTTCTCCCTATCCGTTCACTTGTCAACCTAATCTTCCTATCCTACGGGACTGGTTCTATCCATGGTTCGATCCCTGGTACGATCCCTGGTACGATCCCTGGTTCGATCCATGCTTCGAACCTTGGTACGATCCCTGCTTCGAACCTTGGTACGATCCAACAACATTTCGATCCATGCATCGGGACACTGTACTCCACTGATATCGCTGCCACGTGTCAGAGCAACTTTTTGGTACTCACAACTTGTCCCCTTTTCTTGAGAGTTATTTGAAGAAAAACTCTTAAGAAAATAACTTCATGCAAATTTCATCTGAACCTTGGTGCGACCCATGCTTCGGATCAACAACACTTCAGATTTGTGCAACGGCAGCACTTCAGACTTGTGTATTTTCATGGCTTCATTATATTTTTGTCCCTACAAAACAACATTTTATATATATTCTGATCGTTAGGTTAAACATTTTTTCATGAGTACAATGAATCGAGATCCCACACATATGAAACAAACCCGAGCCAGGGGTAAGATACAGGGTTGGTCCCGAACCGTACTCTGAAAAATAATAACCGTTAATAAGACTCTGAAAAATGAGTATTTTGTATCAAGACTCTTTCATAGGTTCTGCGACCTAATAGTCTTATCATGTCTCCAGCCACGAAGCTCGGTAGGAACACACGCTTAATTTATCTCGGGCATGGAGTAAATTAATGTGTCCCATAAATTTGCTCAAGCCACTGAGCTTAGTAGGATCACACGCCTAATTTATCTCAGGCAAGGAGTAAATTATGTGTGGTCCATTATTTTATTAAGACTCTTACATGGGTTCCCTCTTTGGGGATGCGCCCATTAGCCTTATTTCAAGACTTTTACATGAGTTCCCTCATTGGGGATGCACCCACTAGTCTTTTCTTGTCTCCTGAACGGAGAAATATCTGTAAGAAATATACCTGAAATGTAGATGAGAAGTATACTTGAAAAATCATCTAGATATTTCTCATTTCTCATTTCTTATTTAAGACATATCCCATATTCTTCTATATACATGAGAAGCATATATAGAAATAAAATATGACATATATTTTAAATAAGACATGAGAATTATCCAGATGAACATTCCGAAGTAATTGCTGTTTGAGAAATCTGAAGTATACGAATGTAGAAGTATTCGCCTTCCAGAAATATTTGATGATAGGTTGAAATAGATCCCCATTTTTAAATGATAATTTATGTTGGAACGTTCAGATTGCCGCAAGAAGTATAAGAGGTATCGCCTTTCAAATAAGTTCAGAATAAATTGAAGTATTTTCCGAATACTCTTCGTGAAGTATGAGCCATTTGAAGTATCTATCAATCTTCGCCTTATGCTATGAAGTACAAGGCATATAACTGGCAAAAAGTATGATATCTATTTGGTGTTAGTAAATTATTAAAATGAAATACCTAATTGGCGCGCAGTATTTAACTCATTTCACAGCTAAAATTTTTGTTTCTTTATAGCATGCCCCCCAAGTGCATCATTATTGGATGGCTGCCGCATTTCCGAAGTGTCCTTCATAGGTATCTTCACACTTCATAAAAATGTCTTAAACATTTCATAGTATTAAATGGATGTAAACTAAAAATGATCTTCATGCTTTTAATTGCATACCATAGTTAAATATAATCAAACAGATTGGAATTTGTTCAGACTTAAAAATACATCATATTAATTCAATAAGTTTCTATCATAGATGATTATGCGATTAATTATCATGATGCATGATATCACATGCGATTCAGATACTATTGAAATCATTTGATCAATTCATACTGTATGACAGATGATGTGCATATAAACCAAATAAGCTCATGCTTTTTGAACAATGAATTGAAGGATGATAATCAATAATCATTCTTAAATTTAAAATTGCTACTCTAATATGCAATTAATATTATAAACTTTATAATCGAAAATTTAAAAAGATAATGCATAATTATCTTTTCCAAAATGCTTGCGGATCGGTATATGTCTTTTGAAGCTGTGATAATAATTATCTAGCTATATCATTTTTTTTTTATTTTTTTTTTAAGAAGATAATAAAGGAAATTTATCATGCATCATACAAAATGATAAACAAAGAGATTTGGTTTGGTTCAACTGAGTTGGATCAAACTCAGTGAGCCGACTCACTGGAAAGAAAATCCAGCAGTCTTGTCTGTTTTCTGGATATTCCAGCCTAGTTCAGGCTATTTCAATCAGTTCTGCCCTGCAATTCAAGCATTCATTCTATGACAATAACATATCAAGTTCATGCTACAATTTAGTCATTCCATGGCAGGAAAAATATCACACAAAGTATAAAGAAATCAAGTTTTTCTCAACTTTCAAAGTTAATCTAGAGTATCAACAAGAAGGGCAGGCTTTAAAAATTCAAAATATGCTTCAAGTTATCTTCAAATTAACTTAAACATCATTCTAGTGTAGGTATCATGATGTGATTCTAATAAATGAAAGTTTTTTGATAATTGATACGTAATTGATACTTATCTCGCTGAGAAAGCGAAATGTAGGTGTATTGGATGAGCTCTTTGCTTCAAATGAATCTTCTCAGGTCTCGGACATCATATGGTAACCCCTTTTCAGTTATTAGAATAATCGCTTCTTCCTTGATGACATGGCCAGCTTCAGCAGCTCCACTTAAATGACTTACTTTAGCATAAGCATTCATTTCATATCTCAATTAAAGATGAAAGATAACTGTAATGTTTTCAGCTATAAACAGAGCAATTTGCATAACTGATTATTCATGTCAAAGTATAATGGTTTATACATGTTCTAAACATTAGCATACATAGCTTATAAGCAAGGGTGCAGATGTTTTATGCACAAGCAATGGCTATACACAGTCAAACATCGAGCAATTCTTTCTTGGCAAGAATTTTCCCAAACTCAGTTCACAATCGAACCCATGAGCAATTAGATTATTCCCATCTATCTACAACATGCTAATCAAACTTAGGATGTCAAACAGAACATAACTAAGCAAGTGTTCAAAATGAGAATTCAGAGAAATTGCAAGTGATGATTTAACTTAGAATCCCAACAGAGCAATAAGCTTCAATCATCTCTTAGAGGTAATACTGGATCAAGCAGTTCTTAACACAATTCGTTTCACAAGTTCATGTCATGTTCCAAAACAATTCTCAATCCTCAATACAAATTCAACTATACATAACATTCAACTTTCTCAGCACATCCAAACATAGCACAAGACTTCCACCATATACATGAAAGTTCAGGAATATGTCCTGGGAACATAGTCTATTGTCCATCTTAAAAACACGCCTTATACTTGCAGGATCCTAATGAAATTTTAACCCTACATTCACAATA
The DNA here is from genome assembly GCA_023531435.1 of Papaver californicum. Classification (NCBI taxonomy): domain Eukaryota; kingdom Viridiplantae; phylum Streptophyta; class Magnoliopsida; order Ranunculales; family Papaveraceae; genus Papaver; species Papaver californicum. Next base: position 22,187,716 of record JAJJMC010031210.1, read on the forward strand.
ACATCAGCGACATGCTATAAAAAATTGAGCTAAAAGTGATGGTTAGATTATGAGATATGACTAATATCATATGATTCAAAATTGCTGAATTCAGGCAGATACAAACTAAATTCAAATCTGTTTGGTGGGTATCAAAGTTTTACATCCCCATGTGGTATCCAATGAAGAAAACAAGGGGTGAGACAGTGGCTGTATACTCCTTAAGCTCACTCTTTTAGGCAATAAAGAGAGTTCATGGTTCAATTATTCACAAATGACAATCAAAAATCATGCTTGAAATAAAACCACTGTTCAAGGTGTGCAAAGTATATCAGGAGGTTCTGTAGATGATGCAAAGTGAGAATGAAATAACAATAGCTTTTGATTAGATACATAGCTCAAACCCTGTGATCAAATAATATCTGCTATTTTGTTATAAACAACTAAATCAAATTTTGATGGAGCAGATTTAAGATCAATATGAGATCGAAAATTCGATAAAAAACAAATTAAAATTGTGGGTAATAAAGTAGATTTAACATGTTCTTAGCTGAAGTGAAACATTAATGCTCATGCTTTTAAGTGATAAGAGAATTCATGATTTGTGCATATGAATACTTATCTCTTAATTCAGGTTGAATGGAAATGTACAGGGAGTACACAAAGTACCTTCCTGGACTATCTTCCTGGTCACTGACAACACCTTCATCTTGTTTTTCGAGTATCACAGCAATGGGACCTGATATCTTCACACAGACAATAGTCAATAAAAGATGACAACATAAATTAAAAATTTGACCTGATCATGAGATGCATATCATGAATTATTGAGTATATGTCCAAAGACACAATTCTACTCAAATCCACCATAAACCCATTCTTCCTTGAACAAAACCCATTCATAAATCAAGAGCCATGACAATGAACTCAATCATCCAAATCCATAGCAGATCCTCCTCATTGGTTCCTGTTTGAACTCGACTCACAGAATTCACCACTGGAGACTCAATTTTCTTCAAACATAAAACCCCACTCATGCACAACGGGCTAATATGCACCAGCAGCTATTGATGAAGGTGATTCAAATTATGTTAATGAAAAAATAGAAGAAATGACTATGAGTAGTGAGAATGATGTTGCTAATGTTGATATGAAATGTTTGGTTATTGATGAAATTGACGTTGATAAGACTGCATATGGTGGTGTTCCAACAAGTTGGTTGATTTAAATCCCTGAATTTACAAACAGGTTCGATTGATCTCTTCAGATGTGAATCTAATTCTTTGACTAATCCCAGCATGCATAAAGACCATTGACAATTGCAAATGCAATTAGTGCAACAGCAACACCAACATCATATGTTGAAAGCTTTTGAAAAACAAGAAGAACAATTCCAGCTCTCGATTCCATTCTACTGCAGTATGCAAGCCTGGGAGCATCTAGTATCTGGAAGAAACAAAACAAAAGCAAAAAGACCGTAGGAGAATGTAACTTTTGAGTCAGAAAATTTTACAAATGCTTTGTGTGCATTTTGCTGTTGATGTCTCCATGGAATTGTGGATGATTTCTCAAACCATTCCAGTGGTTGCACTGCACACATTAATCATTCTCCCCTGAACCCATTCATCCAAATCATCTGTATATCATAATAATTGCAGGGATTAATTCATAAAGAAAAGTTAAATTAAATTAGGGAGAAAAATCCCCAAATCAGATTGAAATTCTGATGCTTAATTTTTTATTTTATTTTTTTATTATTTTTTTTTTTTGAAATCAATTGAATGTGTTTGTAAGACAAGATTCGGTTGTTGTAAATCTGTGAGGTAAACTCATTTTGAGACAAGATTTGTGAAGAACAAAACTTAATTTTTCTGTGAGTTTTTCTCAAAATTTTGTTTGAAAACAGAAACAGTACTTGGTTTCAAAAATTGTGCAAAGCAACCAAAATTAAGGAACAGGATGATTGTGTGAAGAGCTAAAAGAAAATTTCGTGAGGAGAAAAATCATGTAATTGAGATGAAATCAAAATTCCTGGTTAATCAGTAAACTATTGTTGTTGTTGATTCTCCTCGGAATTGAACCTGATCTGAAGCCGAACTCAATTTGATACTTCACTGAATTAGTTGTAGACAATAATTGAACCCAATTTCTCTTTTCCAATCCCAATTTCAGAATCATCATACCAAACCCTTTTGTTCTCTGTTTTTAATCAGTTGAATACGTTAGTCAAACCTAATCAGTTGAATCTCCAAATCATATCAAATTCAAGTTCTTCAATTCAGAATTTGGGGAAGAATATAAACTCTGGTTTTAAATTCTTCACTCAATTGGCTTCATTACTTAAATTCAATCGTAACCCAATCTGTTTCCTCCCATCAGTTGCATAATTTCACCACAAATTGTATGTCATCTTTAATTTGATTCCCAAAATTCCCAATTTCGGATGAACACAGAAAATCCCAAATCTTCAATTTTCAAATCTTTTTGTAGCAGGTTGGATAAATCCATTACTCCTCCCTGTTTCTAACGCCAAATTGTTTGGGCAGAAAATCCCATCTACCCAAATCAACCAAAATCAATCATCAAAAGAAGATCAAAAAGAAGAGAAATTGAACACAATTAGTTAACGTGGTTCAGCCCTTAATGGCCTACATCCACGGGTAATGAAGTTGCCATGGTTTTAATTATTAATTTGAGGCTACAATCAGAAAACTCCATTGGATTTTACAGTGTGAGGTTTTTCTCTCCGACCAGGCACCCCCCCCCCCCCCCCTTCTATTTTCTTTCCTTCTCTTTTAAAGGAAAATCCATCCAGCTTGGATCGATGAGTCATCCAGCTTGGATCGATGATTCATCCAATTCTAATACATGGCGTCCTTTAATCGTCCCATGTGTCGACTCTATCTCTTCCATATACTTTCATGTGGCTTCTCCCTATCCATCCACTTGTCAACCTAATCTTCCTATCCTACGGGACTGGTTCGATCCATGGTTCGATCCTTGGTTCGATCCCTGGTACGATCCCTAGTACGATCCCTGGTTCGATCCCTGCTTCGAACCTTGGTACGATCCCTGCTTCGAACCTTGGTACGATCCAACATCATTTCGATCCATGCATCGGGACATTGTACTCCACTGATATCGCTGCCACGTGTCAGAGCAACTTTTTGGTACTCACAATAGTCATGCTTCAAAAGAAAGGTAGAAAGTGTAAAAGTTATACTAAAAAGCTATAGTTAACTTTGGATATAGTTTTCTGTGTTCGAAGCAGTGGAGAAATGATAAATTATGTTTAAGTCGTGTTTTAAACAGAGATTATAACAACGCGTAGTTTTAAACCTTATGCAGTGTACAAAAAATAATTCATACTCACGGTGTTTATGCACACATCCAGGTTAAAATTATGAAAATATTTAAACTTCGCGAACAATGGATTGGATAAAACCGATCCTAAAACGAAGCATAGATCATAAAATGTTGGTTAAATTTAGATGAGTCTTAAACACCGCATGGTGTTTGAAACAACGTCTAGTATTTGGTGTACGTTAGAACAAGACGCCGTGTTTAAAAATTAAGCTGGTTAAATTTTAAACTTGACTCGAGTTTACCGTTATTTATACCATATCGACTACCGTCCCAATATGGTACACATACCACATTGATTCAATGATGTAGATGCTCTAGCTAGATTATAAAAGAACACAGGAAAAGGCGTTTTACTAATATGATTTACATATATAGTATATATAGGTTTAAGCCTCTATTTATAGGCAAGGAAGTAAACCCAAGTTTACATAAATGGCCACAATCCTATAATACTTCCTCTTATATTTATTTGCATGTTGTGCATCGCATGCGATTTTCTTTGCAATAAATGGTGTTCCCAAGTTTAATTTTCCCATCAAAGTAATACGGTTCGGGGATCAGTCCTGGATCGGCTGGGAGGCGATCCCCATCGAGTAACTCGGCGAGTCAATCAATACTCGTTTCTATAATCCTTATCATTATATTTGAATTTATTATTTGATGTGATTATAGGGATAGTTTACTTTTTATGGTTAACTTTCATTTTCTTTTAGACGTAATTGTAGGAATATATTTTTAATCCTTGTGTAATTAAAGCACTTTGACTCAAGTGCCGAGTTATTCGTGACTCGACAGACTCATAATTTATACCAATTCACGATGACTCGACGAGTAAAGGTAAAGAAACTCGGATCGACGAGTATTTAAAGTTCGTATCGCTCAGAGGCCGATAGCCAAGTTACTCGCGAGTAACTCGGCTAACTTGACCAAGCCGTATTAGATAGTTTCCTACTAAAACCTAGCTAGGAAATCATAGGGGGGGGGGGGATCTAAACTCGGGGGGGAAGCACATTGATTAAAAAAAGATAGATTAAAGTTAACTCGTATATGTTGCCTCACTAAAATCGAGACAAAAAATTTATTGGGACTATACCTCGACAAAGGGAAAAGAATACACAAGGTATGTCTACCTTAAGTTAATAACAATATAGTATTATTTATATGTTTTATGGTTGGTTGATGAAAACTTAATATTTATTCGCGATAGTAATATTCTATTATTAGTAGACTTGTGCTAAAAATTGTTGCGGTAAAATCCTTGGTTCTTTGTGATGATTCAGAAATTTATTATTATTCACAAACAATTGTTTTCACTACTTCGATGTCTATATTGTTTAGTAATATGAATGCGATCAGGTATTCAACATTTAACATATAATTGGTGTTGTTATTATTGTGTTGTTAAAAATTTGTTGAGTAACGAAAATCTTGTGGGAAAAAATACTCTCGAGCGAAAGGAAAAAAGTACAACACACCTTCATATTTTGAAGTAAGATATGTTGACATCATATCCTTTAATTCTTCCTCACATGTCGACATCTCCCCCCTGATTATATCAAGGGATTTTCTGGAGTTTATTTAGTCGTGTGTATGTTTTTTAAAAATGAAGAATAAATTATTAATCATATCAACGACTGCTTGGATTATATTTCTATTAGAAGTCTTCCTTATATCTTTGTGTAAGAATGAAGCAAAATAACTCATGTCAATGCATGATTTCTTTTACGCATATGATTACAATCCTTATACTATTCCACTTACGTTATATTGGCACTGAGCTATATTTGTATAACAAGTTCACTGAGGATGTCATATGCTAAAATGAAGAGTGTTATTATATATTTTCCAGGAACGTAGGTAGTATAATATTTGGGACATATTAATGATAAAGAGAACTTTTGAAATGGATTATATTACGATATCCTCGAATTTATTATTTTAGTCGTAAGGCTCTGAATCCGGACTAGAAAACTTTATTATTTTAATAAAAATACTATATTATAGAATTTTATATTAAATAAATTATATTATATTACATGTGTTGCAACATTTATTAAAATATTAGGAAGTGACCTTAGTTACATATAAATGGGGTCGCATTCATATAGGCTCGAGGTCCTGTAACAAATTGTAAATTTTTGTGGTTTAAAACAAATAAAATCGTTTAGTGTCTAAGTTGATCTGATACCGATACATGTTTTATAAAAAAATCATCCAAAATGTTGGCCGAGGATAACATAATGTGGGATAGTGAACAGAATTTCAACTAACGGCAGATTAGTTATATATTAATCGTTTCAAAAACAAGAAACGCTAAATAATTAAGAAATAAAATATGTGTGTGTTAAACTAACATATTTTGCTGAATATACCAAAATTATGTATACAAACAAACAAAATGAGCAAATTATGTATTTTTTTAGACAAGGCTATGCCTATAGGGTAATTTCCTACAACCCAATTGTCCCCGTTAAACCCTCAGTATGAGTGATAATTTTGGAGTTGTAAAGGGAAAATGCTTCTATAAATAAGGTAAAATATATCCAGGGATATGGCAGTTTTATGGTTGTTTTATTTGGACAATTTATTAAGAAGTTTTGAAAAGACAAAAAAGACTTGAGTCCCAACTTTACGACCAGCTTTAAGTTTGGGTCCCAATTTTTTTTAATTAGAGTTTGGGTTTCAGGGTTTGAGTTGATTACGCTGAAAATTAGGAAAATCGTTCGAACAAGGAAATGACCAACTTGTTAGAACCTTCCATGTTGAACCCACCAAGCGTTGGTATGTCAAGTTTGGTTGTCAAGTTTAGTTCCAAAAATGAAGTTGTTTAAGTAAATTACTAAAGTCAATTTTGTTAGGTTAGACAGAAACATAGAAATGTTGAGACTTGGTCTAGTTACTCATGAAGACCCGAAGACGTATCGAGGACTAAACGAAGACATCATCATTCATTTTGAGGTTAATAACTATAGAGTTGAATTATTCATTTTTTTTCTATTGTTCGTTCAAGTCTTTATTCATTAAAAACATAACATACGAGTGAATTACAATGACTTTAGGTATTAGTGACTTTTTCACTATATAAATATCAAACTATAAAAAGGAACGATATACAATATTTGTTTCAACAACTTAAAGTATATGGAGCTACAAAGTATAGTTTATCTATGTATTTTTGTTTACGATGTTGCATTAATTGTTTAATTGTTATTATTTAGTGTGTGGAACTTGCGGGTGAATTCATACATCAAGAAATATGTTTGAAAGTAATTTCAGAAACATAGTTTAAGAAAATAGACCTATGAAACTTATTTCGTATTCGAAAAGAGATTAAATATCGATCCCTGAAGTTAAGACCGATCAGATGACTGATCCTTGGAACAAGACCAATCCAAGGATCAACCCCTAGTAAAAAGGTTCAATCACCTGACCGATCACAAGTCAGGACCGATCCTGACTATATCTAACTTTTTTTTTACTTTTTCGTTTGGTCTGTTAATCTTCGCAGGTTTTAGCGGATATCGATATGTGTATAAGTTAGATTTGAATATTCTTGGATGTCGATATAATGTTTGAACATGTGCTAAACTTTAATTTCTTAGTGTTCAAGTATATCTTTGATACTCAAGGGAAGATCCTAAAATATCAATTTTTCTATATCATATTTGGTGCTTAATTATATGTTTTTCATTCTCAGAAGTTTGCACACCTCCAGTAGTTATATTAGTAAAGTACATGATTACGTGCTAGCTAATTTTGATTGTAATACTATGAGAGAAATCGATTATGAGTTAGAAATTACTTGGTATTTGCTAATTTTAAAAATATATTATTATTAGTATTACTATTATTATTTTTTATTTTTTTATTTTTTTATTATTATCATTATGAAATTTACTGGATGAAAATGGCATTTACACTGAAACAGAAGGAAGCCTAGCCACAAGATGGGCTCCCACTCCTTTTTGGATCGCTAACCCTAGTCTGAAGAAAAGAGAGTTGTCGATTTTGTGGTTGTAATCAAAGCTAGCTATACAGTTCCACAACCTCTTTACAAAAATAATCGTGTCCTCTCCTAGTTCACCTAGGTTTGTAAAGGTCAGCACACCCAGTCCGTATCCGTGAGCCACATACTTGTCTAGATATTTGGTGCGTTTCCGGGTGATAGCGTTCGAGATGGCTTGACCGGGCGAAAAGGTTACTCTCCCTCCACCTGTGAAAGGGGACACTCCAGTGACGTCGAAGTAGACATCCCGGACATTCTCCCAATTATATACAAGGATATCCGTTGGCCGTAGGGAACTCTCATCGTCCCAAAAAAGCCCAAAGGCGCCTTTTTCCGTGCCGAAACACCTTCCCTGAAGCACATGTCAATGACCACGCCTCGGACCAAGTCATGCCTGAACATGAGCCCCACCTCGCTGGCACGGTGAAGAGCATGGTCATCAAAAACATCCATCCCTCTGCCGCAGCAGGAGCATACACTTTTCTCCGCGAACAAAGGAATACCAAGTCTGTAGGATAAAACGACCTGGAACTGTCGAGGCCCAATTGATTGGTTGAGCCCAGATATGGGGATCGCTTTGAGGAAATCTTGAGCCTGGTCCATCTTAGTGCATTGCCATAAAATGCTGTCCTGGTCAGACATAGTGAACCTGGTGGGGATACTCTTCTTAACAACGCCAAAGTAGTGGGCTGCCAATGTGCGCATTGGGCTTGTGGATGCCGCATTGATGTCGAAAGAAGAAGTAAGCCCGCAGAATTGGGTAAATTTGGATAACGCCTGATGGAAACATGGATGAGTGTTTGTTGCCTGGAGAGATCTAAGGATCGAGTTCTGTAGCTGGAGTGTCTGAGTATAAGAGCCCAGATAGCAAAAATGGGTTTTGTCCTCCATGGTGTAAACTCCAAGCCCACCGTCTTTCATTGGTAAGGTTACGAGGCGTTGCTGTAAAGGACCAAACCCATGCCCATCTCCCGTTACCAAGTGTCTAAGGAACTGATGTAAAGTCTGGTCACAATGGGTTGTAGGTGATTGGAGGGCCTGAGGTTAGTGGTCCTCATAGTGAAGTATAACTTGGATACTCCCACACAGTTGCGAAGGAGGAGAAACTCACATTACGGATCTTGTAGGACTTCAGGGTCTCCATAAGCTGCAAAGCCTTCTCAATCCTGCACTGTACAAAATCACTGCAAAATTTGGTGTCCAAGCTAACAGGGCCACCTAGAAACTTCACCCCTGTCTTGGGTCTGCCAATGTCGGCTGGGAAGGTCCCCTCCTCCAAGCTTCTGGGATCAGTTTGTGGCCAAAACACCTCTGTTTTGGAGATGTTGAGGAATAATCCTCTCTTGCACCTTCAGACTCAATGATATTGAGAGCCCTGGCCACCTCCAAGGTGTCACCAGCAATGGTTCCATCATCAAGATACCATGCATGCATATCTAAGTTGCATTCTAAGGGTTGAGAAGGCTCTGCATTATTATTATTATTATTATTTATTTATTTATTTTTATTATTATAAAGAGAATTTTATTGGATGAAAAGGGTATTTACACAGGACCGGAAGGAAGCCGAGCCACCAGCTGGGCTCCCACTCCCTTCTGGATAGCTAACCCTAATCTTAAGAAAAGAGAGTTGTCGATTTTGTGGTTGCAAACAAAGCTAGCTATACAGTTCTGCACCTCTTTACAAAAATTATCATGTCCTCTCCTTGTTCGCCTAGAGTTGTGAAGGCCAACACACCAAGTCCGTAACCGTGTGCCTCGCATTTATCCAGGTATTTGGTGCATTTCCTTGAAATAGCGTTCGAGATGGCCTGACCGGGTGAAAAGGTGACTCTCCCGCCACCTGTGAAAGGGGACACTCCGGTGACATCAAAACATACATCCCGGCCGTTCTCCCAATTATATACAAGGATGTCCGCTGGCCGTAGGGAGCGCTCATCGTCAGCTAGAAAGCCCAGAGGCGCCTCTTTCCGCGCTGCCACCCCTGCCCTGAAACACATGTCAGCGACTACGTCTCGGACCATATCACGCCTGAACTTAAGCCCCACCTCGCTGACACAATGAAGAGCATGGTCAACAAAAACATCCATCCCTCTTCCACAGCAAGAGCACACAATGAAGAGCATAATGTTTTCCACGAACAAAGGAATACCAAGTCTGTAGGATAAAACGGCCCGGAACTGTCGAGGTCCAATTGATTGGTTGAGCCCAGATATGGGGACCGCTTTGAGAAAATCTTGAGCCTGGTCCATCTTAGTGCACTGCCAAAGAATGTTGTCCCGGTCAGACATATTGAACCTGATGGGGATGCTCTTCTTAACAATGTCGAAGTAATGGGCTGCCATTGTACACATGGGACTTGGGGATACCGCTTTATTGTCGAAATAAGAGGAAAGCCCACATAATTGGGTAAATTTCGGCAACGCCTGCTGGAAACAGGGGTGACTATCTGATGTATGGAGGGATCCAAGGATCAAGTTCTGCAGCTGGAGTGTCTGAGTGTAAGAGGCGAGGTAACAATAATGGGTTGTATCCTCCATGGTGTAAACACCAAGCCCTTCGTCCTTCATTGGTAGAGTAGCGAGGCGCTGCTGCAGAGGACCGAACCCGGTCCCATCTCCCGTTACCAAATGTATGAGGAACTAATGCAAGGTCTGGTCATAATGAGATGCATGTGACTGGAGCGCTTGAGGCTTAGTGGTCCTCATAGTGAAGTATAACTTGGATACTCCGGCACAATTACGGAGGAGAAGAAGCTCACATTGCGGATCTTGTAGGGACTTCAGGTTCTCCATAAGCTGAAGGGCCTTCCCAACCCTGTACTGCACAAAGTCACTGCAAAATTTGATGTCCAAGCTAACTGGGCCGCCTAGCAACTTCACCCCAACCTTGGGTCTGCCAATGTCTGATGGGAAGGTCCGCTCCTCCAAACTTCTGGGGTCAGTTTGTGGCCAGAAAACCTCAGTTTTGGAGATTTTGAGGAATAACCCTCTCTTGCTGCCTTCAGACTCAATGATGTTGAGATCCCTGGACACCTCTAAGGTTTCACCAGCTATGGTCCCATCATCCAGATACCAAGCCTGCATATCTAAATTGCATTCTAAAACAATTTTGGAAATGAGGGGATGGAGGGTTAAGGCAAAGAGAAGGTCCCAAAGGGTCACCTTGTTGAACCCCTGTTGCAGACTGAAGGGTGGAATCATTAAAGTATAACTTGGCGGGTTGGGCATAGCAAAACTCAACCCACCTTGAGATGATGGGGCACTTGACCCTAACTTCATTTACCATGGATGACCTGTCAACCAAGTTAAAAGCACTTCTGAAGTCTATGAGAAGCATACACTTGATGAGTGATGTACCTTGCAACTCCAGGAGTCTGTTGGCAGCATGAAGGATTTCTTCCCCACCACAAGGAACTCCAACTCCCAGCTGGAAATCCCCAAGATACTCTGCCATGTCCTTGCAAACAGCCGAGGCTTCCAATTTGGAGCATAATCTCCTTTAGATGGTCCCTACAGCTATGGGTCGGATCCCGCCACCGGGTTTGAGCAGGGGAGTAAGAGGGGCACTAGAAATGTACTCCCCTAAATCAACTGGACACTTCCCTGCCAACCAAAGGTTGACTACTGCTGTGATGGAAGTGAGAAATTCGTCTGCTACATCTTATTATTATTATTATTATTATTATTATTATTATTATTATTATTATT
>JAJJMC010031210.1:22198785-22210557 GCA_023531435.1 Papaver californicum
TATTATTATTATTATTATTATTATTATTATTATTATTATTATTATTAGTATTATTATTATTATTATTATTATTATTATAAACCAGAATTTTATTGAAAGGAAAAGGCATTTGCACTGAACCGGAAGGAAGCCTAGCCATAAGCTGGGCTCCCACTCCTTTTTGGATAGCTAACCCTAGTCTGAAGAAAAGAGAGTTGTCGGTTTGTAGTTATAATCAAAGTTGGCTATACAGTTTTGCAACCTCTTTACAAAAATTATCGTGTCCTCTCCTAATTCGCCTAGGGTTTTAAAAGCCAGCACGTCCAGGTCGTATCCGTGAGCCGCACACTTGCCTAGATATTTGGTGCGTTTTTGGATAATAGCGTTCGAGATGGCTTGACCGGGCGAAAAGGCGACTCTCCCACCACCTGTGAAAGGGGACACACCAGTGACGTCGAAGCAGACATCCCGGCCATTCTCCCAATTATATACAAGGATATCCGCTTGCCGTAGGTAATGCTCATCATCGGACAAGAAACCCAATGGTGCCTCTTCAGCGACGACACGCCTTCCCTGAAGCACATGTCAGCGACCACATCTCGGATAATGTCATGTATGAACTTGAGCCCCACCTCACTAGCACAGTGAAGAGCATGGTCACCAAAAACATTCATGCCTCTGCCACAGCAAGAATATACATTGTTCTCCGCGAACAAAAACATACATGCCTCTGAACTTGAGCCCCACCTTATTATTATTATTATTATTATTATTATTATTATTATTATTATTATTGTATATCTATAAATTTTTCGAAATTGGTAAACGATATTTCCAAACATTGCCTTGGTCATAATACTATAAATTGGGAGTCTTGTATTATTACAAGATTATCCGCGAACGCACCTTCTATAGAGTTTAGAAAATCCAACTTGTTAAAGAGATAGGAGTTATCTAATTAGGTGAAACATCTTGCGTTGGGTTTTGTTTAAATACTTCTTTAGGATCAAGAAGCTTCTAGTTTTACCATTGGTAGAAGGTTAGATTGTTATTTAGTTTTTATTGAGCACTTATTTTTGAACTAACGGTATAACCATCTTATATAGATCAAACTTTTTTATTCTAACATCTTTTTCTTCTGATACAAAGTCACTCAAGTTTGTTTGAAGATTTGACTAGTTTAGATTTAAGCGATTTTTAAATATGTAGGATTAATCAATGTTAACAGAATCCATTATGGGATGTTGATCAATAATGGACTCAAGTTGTTTTACACCAGTTACTTTGAAGATTAAAGAGTTGAAGACTGAAGATTGAAGACTCGAAGACTTTTTTTTTGGTTCTGATATTTGTGTGTGTGATTTTATGCGAACTTGATTCTCTGACATTACATAAGAATTTTATTTTGATAAACATCAGACTTGTAGAAGATCGAACAAACTGTCTAGTTGCATTTAGTTGTTTAGACATATTTTGTTCATCAAGATTTATTATTGATATAGTCATTGTCTTGGTTTGATATTTTTACCAAAGGAGTTTACTGATAAACGGAAGATCCTTTTACTTTACTTTATCATCAATATGAAGATTGATTCTGGGTGTTCAATAAGTGAGCTTGTTACTGAAACATGTTAGTTTTTTACTGTTTCGGGTTATGATCCAAAGGAGTTGAGTGCAAAAGTCTTCACATAGGTGAAAAAACTCAAGATAGTGGACTCTTTCTTGGGATTTACGTGTGTTTTCCAGATTGGTTGTATGTGCAGGGATACTGAAGGAACTGGGAAACTTAGGGTAGTGTACTTGGTCTAAACTATACGAAGTTGCGGCAGTCAATTTTTATAGAAGCTTAATTATGAGAGTATTCAAAACTATACTAGGTTCCAGAGTTTTTCTACCAAACAATTTTCCTCGTTAAAAAAAATCTTATGTGTGGTGCTATTTACTTTACTGCCACGTTATATTGTTTAGATTTATAATTAAAGTAAATACATTTGTAAGTTAATCACTTCTTGGCAACAATCCCATAGTTAGTTCTATTAGAACTTCAACTGTTACTAAGAACCACCTTGTTGAATTAATATTTTGTTCGTTATTGTTTTAAGAATATTATACAAGCTGAGTCTGTATATGTTGATATCGAAAAAATTATGAGTGTAATTGGTACCCTTGTCATTTCACAACTAAAAGTTAAGTATCCATCTATTTACTAACTTTACCTCATTGGTTTCTGTTAGGCACGCGTATGGGTAAAAATTACCCGTGAATTGAAGGTTTAGATTGAAAACATGAGATATTAATTTTTTTCTAAAAGAGAGAAGAGATAAGTCGCAGTGAGTGTTTCTATTTGTTTAAAATTGTTTTTTAGGAGTTTGTGACTGAAAATGGTCAGGTAAAACTGATCGTACAATTAAATGTCACGGGTGGTTTGTAATTTCTTTTGGTGTTATTTCTCTCGAGTAAGAAGAATCTGGAACTAAATTTCTTACTTGATTAGTTGATTTTTCAGTACTAAGGTACATACAAAAAATTGGGGATAATTTATTTAGTTTAAGTTGGGTGGTTTGTTTGATTTTTCTGTTTTAAGTTATATGTTTCTTCTCTTTACCATTTCCTTTTCTAATAGTTTTAACAAAACTTGGTATAAAAAACCAAGGTGAACAAACTTACCATGCATAAAACCTTCCCATATTATCTTTTATAAAGAAAAACCATTTTCATTAAAAATGAGACAAAAACCCCATTTCACTTAATATTAATTAAATTTAGATTTTAATTATATTCAATATACACGAGATGCCCTTCCATATATAACTTAGGTATGTTAATTTTCTTCTTCTTCTTCTTCTTCTTCTTCTTCTTCATCTCCCCACCACCATCACCAACAACAAAAATACTTCCTCCGCCTCCATCACTAGCAGCGACAATACCTTCTCCGCCATAACAACACCTTCGTATCCTTCACCAACACCTCTCTTCTTCTTCTTCTCCTCTCCACCACCATCACCAGCAGCAACAATACTTCCTCCGCCACCATCACCAGTAGCGACAATACCTTCTACGCCACAACAACACCTTCGTATCCTTCACCAACAACACCTCCTCCTCCCCCATCGCTTCCTCGTCGTTATTGTTTCTCCTCCACCACTATATGTCCAAATCCACCACAAACAACACCTCTTCTTCCTTCTTTTATCCTCTACAAACATCACCAACACCTCCAGATCGTCATCGCCGAAAATCTTCAACAAAATATAATGATATATCATCATTGTCAAAATTTGGGTTTTTTGTTGGTGAAATATCAGGAAAACTATAAAAGGTTTCATAGTTTTTTTTCATCTGTAATTTTATTTGAACCAAAAAAAATGATGGGACCTATTTTTTAGTTGAAAATTAGTGAAACCTTTTTTTTTACAGAAAAATGTAATTGATGTGTATGAAGCCTTATTCGGTTTCATTGTTTTTTTATATGCTGAGACATTTTTTCTACAGAAAAATGTAATTTAAACAGATGAAACCTTTTCTGGTTTCATAGTTTTTTTTCATTTGTAATTTTATTTGAACCAAAAAAAATGATGGAACCTATTTTTTAGTTGTAAATCAGTGAAACCTTTTTTTTTACAAAAAAATTTAATTGATATGTATGAAACCTTATTCGGTTTCAGTGTCTTTTTATACGCCGAGATATTTTTTCTTCAGAAAAATGTAATTGAAATGGATGAAACCTTATTCGGTTTCATAGTTTTTTTCATCTGTAGTAAGATGAAAAAAAACAAACGATGAAACCTTTATTGGTTTCATAGTTTTTTTCATCTGTAGTAAGAAACAAAAAAATGTAATTGATATGTATGAAACCTTATTAGGTTTCATTGTTTTTTTATATGCCGAGACATTTTTTCTTCAGAAAAATGTAATTGAAATGGATGAAACCTTATTCGGTTTCATAGTTTTTTTCATCTATAGTAAGATGAAAAAAAACAAACAATGAAACCTGTATTGGTTTCATAGTTTTTTTCATCTGTAGTAAGAAACAAAAAAATGTAATTGATATGTATGAAACTTTATTCGGTTTCATTGTTTTTATATATGCTGAGACATTTTTTCTTCAGAAAAATGTAATTGAAATGGAGGAAACCTTATTCGGTTTCATAGTTTGTTTTCTTCTGGAATAAGATGAAACAAAACAAACGATGAAACCTTTATTGGTTTCATAGTTTTTTTCATCTGGAATAAGATGAAATAAAATAAACGATGAAACCTTTTTTGGTTTCATAGTTTTTTCATCTGGAATAAGATGAAATAAAATAAACGATGAAACCCTTTTTGGTTTCATAGTATTCTGTATTGAATTTTTTTTTTTGTTACAACACCTTGTTGTTTGTTTACTTACTACTAATAAGAACGGTAGCTCTTCTCTCCATTCTAGTGTTCTGTATTGAATGTTTTTTTGCTACAACACCTTGTTGTTTGTTTTACTTGCTACTTATAAGAATGATAGCTCTAAGCGTCAGTGTTAAATAATGAAAAGCAGAGGAATAGTTTTGATTAAAGAATCATCAAGACCATACGTAGATAAATAATGAAAACCAGAGTCTGATGGAGGTGAAAAAGATGGTTCAATATCATCTCTAGTTGAAGGATTATAAGATCTCCGGCGATGACGATATAAACGCAAACGGATTCTCCATTTACGAAGAAGATGAATAATTGGAGGAAATGACGTGAGATTAAACGGAAATAAGTAACGATTACAAAAGTTGTGATTACAACAACAACCATAGCGATTAGTGGTGGACTAAAATATACTGGAATCCTTGAGGAAGGAGACTAATGAAATAAGATAGCTGGTGTAGGTCCCCATTTGAATTCATCATCGTTTTCCGGTGGTGGTTTTACTGGTACAATCATCTTCTATCTTCTTCTTCGCTGGATTTTGTTTGATTAATTTCATCATCGTTTGTCGGTGGTGGTTTTACTCGTACAATCATCTTCTATCTTCTTCTTCGCTGGATTTTGTTTGATTAATTTTATCATCGTTTGTCGGTGGTGGTTTTACTGGTACAATCATCTTCTATCTTCTTCTTCGTTGGATTTTGTTTGATTAATTTCTTCTTGCTCAGTCTTCTGTGATACTACTAGTGGGAGAAAAGAAAGTATTGTTTCTCTCTCTAGAATCAACAATTTCATTGATTACTACTCTGTTTTTTCTGTATTTATTCGCGGAAGTATGTTGGAGTAAAACATTAGCTGAGAGGGTAATTTTTATTCGCGGGAAGGAGGGCGTGCATGGGCGTGATTTGTTAATGGATTTGGGCTGAATTATAAGTGAGGGTAATATGGACAGTTGGTTTATAATGAGTTTTTTGTATCAAATTTGTTTTGTTGGGTTTAATGTAGTTGGATAGTGACACCTTTGGACTTATAACCCACGGTCCGCAGTTTTAATCTAAATTTGATTTTTATTTACAGTTGTGTATGTTCGTTTTGTAGGTAGAAAAAAATTTGGATTTGAATTCTACATTGTTTTATCTTGAATGGTTTTATGTTCTTAGGAAGGTAATATTTCTCAATTTGTGGGTTAATTTTTTTTTATTTCCTTTTCTTCTTTGTTTGTAGCATGTTATATCTAAAGTCACTGGTAATTCCAACATTGGAATGGATACTACCTGATCAAGGTAAGCAATTCGATTCTCAACGTTCATGTTCATATAGTGAATTTTGAAAACTTTCTTTCTTTTTTTACATCGTGGATATTCATATAGTGAATTTTGAAAACTTTCTTTCTTTTTTTGCATCGTGGTTCGTGGATATGCACGGTTTTCTATATACATATGGGTGCGCGTTTTGTTCTTTTTTGTGATCTGTAATAGGACTGAACGTGGTGCTATATGTTGGCTCTGGGGATTTTATATCTTATAGTAGAGTGGAGATCTTGGTTATTTGTTTATTATGATTAAATTGCTCCATAAGATATTCATTTTGGTAATTAATGTATAACACTTAAGCACTATTCAAGATTAAAGTTATTGTTTGCGTTATGAATGTCGGCTGCAGGTGCCTCTTAAGGTATTTTGAATAACCTGAATGAAATTTGTTATCTCAGTTTCTTGTATACCTTTGTTCTTCGTTTCATCATGTTGGATATCTCTAGTTTTTGTCCAAACTGAAATCATACAACTGCTTGCAGGTGGGTAAAATGGTTATTTCAAAATGAGGCTTAAAATGACTAAAATGAAGTGTTTTATAGGGGCTTGATGATGGGTCCAAAGATGATCATTCAATTCCATCTAATTTTAACCATTAGATTTGTTTATGACATATCTTAAATTATACATGTTAGTCGTGTGCTAACAGTATTGTCAAAATAGACGACGATTTTTTTGGAACCCAAATTCTAATTAAAATTTACCATGATCCAAACTCAAAACTAGCCACATAGTTAAGACCCACAGTCTTAACAATGTGGCATATTTAAAAACCAAAAAAAAAACCTCCCTCCTCTCTAGCTCCTTCTTAAAAACTAAAAAAAAACTCTCACTACCATTAACCCTTGTTGTTCAGATATGGTCTATTTTGGGCTAGATCTGAGCATGTTTTTTTCATTTTTTTATTTTCTTAGATAGTTAGTAGTTTAAATTAGGTTTCTTTAAGTTTCTGCTTCAATCTTTCATTGCTTTAAAGAGATTTTATGGTATTTTCCCCTTTTTGTTTGTGTCTTCTCCCCTATGGAGATTCTCTATGTGCTCTCATTTATTTGTGGTTTGAATGGAGATTTTGGGTGGACGTTCTTCAAGTATGATGATCAAGATTTAAGACTTGGGGCATATTACTCTCTTTTTATGAGAGGATTTCTTTTTCTAGAAGAAAAAACTCTATAAAAATGGTTGGATTATAATCTAAGAACCATTATTTAAATTTTCGGGTTGTTTGGTACTCTTGTTGATATTTCGTTACTTCTCTTCACGAAATATTCGTTGTTAGTACCTTTTATTTGTATTTTGAACTTTGATCTTGATGTTCTTGAAGTCTATGTAATTTCTATTTTATCATGAATAAAATTCTTTTTTACCGTAAATATTCACTTGCTAGGGAGCTACGAGCTTTTCGTATATGGTACATTAATTAAATACCCCTACAAATGAAGCCATTCACAAATACCCCTACACAAAATATATATATCCCCCATCTTCTAGAAACCTTATCCATTTAAAATTAGGTTACCTTAATACCCTCACTCATTTAATTTTTTTCTTATCTATCACATATAACATTTTTTTTTCAAAAAACAACAAATTCCTTTCTCTATCACTTTACCACCACCACCATTCCACTACCACTCCAACTTGGCTAGTGATGGTGGTGGTGGTGGGGGGGGGGGTAGTGGTGGTGGTGGCGGTGGTGGTGGTAGAATGGTGGTGGTGGTGGTGGTAGAATAACAGTGTGGTGGTGCTAATAGTGGTGGTAGAACTGTGGTGGTGGTGGGATGGTGGTAGTGGTGGTGATGATGGTCCTAATGGTGGTGGTAGAATGGTGGTGCTAGTTGTAGTGGTGGTGGGTAGAACGGTGGTGGTGGTAAAACAGTGGTGGTGGTGGAATATTGGTGGTGGTGGTGGTGTCAACATCTAAATTTTATACCAAAAATCTGGTGTCAACATTTTAAAGTTGACATTAAAATATGGTGTCAACAACCCAAGTTGACACAAAAACTGAAAACTCAGGAAAAAATTATGTTGTTGACATCATAATCTGGTGTCAACAAACCAAAGTTGACACCAAAATCTGGTGTCAACAACCAAAGTTAACGCGAAAACTGAATATTCAGAAAAATTTATGTTGTTGACATCATAATCTGGTGTCAACAAACCAAAGTTGACACGAAAACTGAAAATTCAGAAAAAAATTATGTTGTTGACATCATAATCTGGTGTCAACAAACCCAAGTTGGTACCAAAAACTGGTGTCAACAAGCCAAAGTTGACACCAAAACTGAAAATTCAGAAAAAAAAATTATGTTGTTGACATCATAATCTGGTGTCAACAAACCCAAGTTGGCACCAAAAACTGGTGTCAACAAGCCAAAGTTGACACCAAAACTAAAATTCAAAAAAAAATTGTTGTTGACACTATAATCTGGTGTCAACAAGCCAAAGTTGACAACAAAACTAAAAATTAAGAAAAAAGTTTTGTTGTTGATATCATAATCTGGTGTCAACAAACTAAAGTTGACACCAAAATCTGATCAACAAACCCAGGTTGACACCAAAACTGAGAACTCAGATATGTTGTTGAAATCATAATTTGGTGTCAAAAAATAAAAGTTGATACCAAAATCTGGTGTGAACAAGCCAAAGTTGACACCAAAACTGGAAATTTATAAAAAAGGGATGTTGTTGACAACATAATCTGGTGTCAACAACCCAAAGTTGACACCAAAATGAAAAATTCAGAAAGAAAAATATGATGTTAACATTATAATTTGGTGCCAACAAACCAAAGTTGGCACTAAAATCTGGTGTCAACAACCCAAGTTGAGTCGTGCTACCATTGCACCACAGATTCATTTAATATAGGTACTTCGATGTTTCTACAGGTCAAGTGTAAAGAAATTGACAAAATTGATTATCATTTCCATAATAAATATGAATGAGCAACTGACTGTGCCAAAGTTTTACTTATGCTATAAAGGAAACTTCATATTGAAGTGTAATTGTATATGTGAAACCTATGAATTAAGGATCACACAAGTGCATGAACAACTTATGATTACTAGAAATGAACATTTTACAGTAAAAATAAAAGTAAACAAGTATTAAATATGTAACACAATAGATCAGGGAAAGTGGTAGAAGTAAACAGGCTAGTGGGAGTTACCACGAAAGTAACAATTAGGTCTAGCATTACATAAGCAAATACGTGGTTTGGTTTAAAGATGAGGCAAAAATTATAAAAAAATCTTTTCAAATGGTAATTCAGGTTATTAAATATGCAAAAAGTATGTTGGACGCACACATTATAAAGAATTTTTTTCAAATGGATCATGTTTAGCGAAGGACACTCAGTGATCTTTTTGGTTTTGGTAGTGTACACCTTCAATTAGAATCATTGAAGTTTGAGCTAACCAAGTATATAATCTATAACTTCAATTGGAATCACTGAAGTTGGCATGTTTTTTCGTTTCAACAACCTATAAACAACAAATGATGTTCCTAATCATCAGAAGCTGAGTGAAGTTCATATATACATTTACACATCAAACAATGTATTCCAAAGTTTAACACAACCTGCTAGCTAATATGATTGGAACTTCTTCAAATAAAAACTCACATGTTACGAGTTCCAAAACCAACAAAAAATAGTGCAAGAATTTATAAGAAAACATCACTACATAAACAGATTACTTGGTTATCAAAAATCTATAATGTTTCAATGTTGATTCATTAACTTATTTTTCTCCACCTTGTAACTTATATCGATAATTAAACATTAAATTTACCCATTGAATACAATTAGTAAATGTTTCTAGGGTTACCTTATCAAGGAGGATCAAATATGAACATCATGGAACAAAGAGCGAGTCATATGAAGACGAGAGTTTGCTTCTTCATTTTTTACGTCCAATGATCTCGGTTACTTAATCTCGTCTTGCCATTTCTATATGGTAATTGCTCCTGAAATTACATTAAAATCAAAATCAAAACCTAAAACAAACAATAATCGTACCTAAAATGAATCAATAATCTAAAACTCAATTAAATCGAGATAACACAACCATAAACCTGAATCAAATCAAAAAAAACACAAAAAAGATCCAAAAATCTCTAAAACAAAATGATGAATATAAAAACAAAAATTACATCAATAATTAGTTACTAAACTTCGATAAATCGGACATGTTAATCTTCACATCGATAATTACCTAAAAACGAAACCTAAAATTTAATCTCGATCTCTCTATCACATTGAAAAAAACAGTGATGAAAAGAGAAGAAGAAGAAGAAAACGATGAAACTTTTAGTTTATGTTGTTATTGATGATTTAAAAATTTAATTTCTGTTGTTGTTGGTTGTTCTTCAGCGAAGACCTCTCTCTCTCTCCGATTTGAATCTAATATAAATCCAAATTGTCGTTAGCAGCATAAACTTAATTTGGATTATTATACTGGGAAAGTAAATTTGGTATTAATAATAAAATGAATTTTCTTCTAAAAAGTCAAGGATATAAATATAGTTGGTAGCGATATTTGTGAATACTTATAGATAGTATGGGTATTTATTCAATTCCTATATAGTCAGGGGTTGTCTGAGACTTTCGATCCTCGGATATTTCTGGCAAAGAAATAAAAGCTCATTTAAAATCAGAACTGGTTTCGTCAGTAGAGCTAACTTTTAATTTGGATGCATTAGCTCTGGTGGGACTCTCCGTTTAAATGCTCTACGTTTTCATTTTGCTTTGGGACGAGGGAGAAACAACTTAAAAAAGTTGAGGTTTGGTTGGGCTTGGCCCCTAGATATGTGCTAAGACTTGTTTGTTTTCGCATTTCATTTCTATACTCCCCGTGACATTTCGTTTGAGCACTATTGTTGTCTTGTCGATGAGGAAGAATCAGTTTTATTGAAAGCAGGGCGTTTGTTTTGTTATTCTAAAGGCGTAGAATCTGACTCATACATCGTTTAAAGAGCATTTTGGTGGCACGGGATTATTTGTCATTTTGTGCAAATGATGGGATCAACCAGGCAGGGGCATATGACCCGTTAGTCGATGTGGTTTTCATCTGGTGGAAGTCCAGTGACTCCAGTCACATTTTCACCTGTCCTTTTTTTTCTTTTTTGGAGGGGCCAGTCACGTGTTCTTGAAAACGCTAAAATGGGGTATCTTGGTCAGAGTAAGGATCTAATAACTGAAATTAGATTAACCTGAAAACAAGTTGACAAATGCGGTATGCTCTGCAAATTGCATTTTGATTACCCGTCGTGCCAATCTGGATTCTTATGTTAATCAATAATTACTATGATTGTGGGAGAATAAATTATGAGGTACTATGTGATTTTATATAGTGGTAAATAAAGGTTCGATTCTCGAACTTGTGAAGGTAATGATTTTAGAAAATATTGGACTTAACCTAAACTAATAAAAATCAGGAAAATACACTAGAGATGATTTTTAGAAAATATGGGGAAAACCAGGAATCAAGATTCAGTTATTTCTAACAATTCATGTGATTAATCATGTAATTCTTTTTAACAATTTAATTCAAGTTTGCCAAAAATATGTTTCCTAAAAGAATAATTGTAAATCCTAAGCATGAGACATCAAGAGTAATTAACTAAGCATGACCCATCAAAAGAGAACACAACTATTTAATAAAAACCATTTTTTTCTAATTTAAATCCATGCAAATAATAATAAAAGAATTATAAATAATTATTAGAAAATAATTAAATCACATAAAATTGAGAAAAATACCTTATCCATCATCCCAGTAAATAAACTTAGCCCATGGTGAAGAAAACTTGCTCAAAAGTTGATTTCATTGCTCAAAATATTGATTACAAGGTTAAAGAATAGTGCAACAACTGAACAGATACGTATATAAGTGTCACAGAACAGGGTTCAGCTGTTACAGAGAGCTTTAAGCAACAAAAATGTTCAAAATCTAAGGCAACAGGAGCAGAGTTGTAACAGTGGAACAGCAACAGTTACAGACGTTGCTTAGTCGTCTTCTTCAGCGATGGTGGGTGAAGAACACTGCCGGCGATGCACCAGCAGGTGACCGGCGGTGCCGGAACTCCACCG
>JAJJMC010031210.1:22235557-22252014 GCA_023531435.1 Papaver californicum
AAAGAAGCAAAGCGAACACCGTTAGCGCAACATTTAACGCGCGTATCGTTACCAAGAGAATATAATATTCCAGTGTTCGAATGTTACGATGGTACCAAGGATCCAACATCGCACTTAAAGTATTATAACCGAGTGATGTCGCGATGGGACGATCATGAAGCGATCATGTGTAGATGTTTTCCGTCAAGTTTAACAGGAACAGCATTATTGTGGTACGACAGATTACCGGAAAATTCTATCAATAATTATGCACAATTGGTCAGGAAATTTTTAGAGGCATACATGTATAACAGACCAATTGATTCAGGGGAGAACAGACTTTATTCTTTAATGTCATGGCCAGAAGAATCGATCCGATCATATACAACTAGATGGCATTCAATATGTCAAGCAGTAGGTGAATTAGACCCAATGACAGCTATAAACCATTATAAATGGGGGATTGTAGATCGGAAGAGTCAGCTCTTTGTTGAAATCCATCGAAATAATCCAAAAACTGAAGGCAAATTGAGAGAAATAATAGAAACATGTGCAAGACTCCAAGATATACAGGAGCAAGGATCGAGAATTAATTCTGGAAATCAAGGAAATACAAGGAGAACAAATTCAGTTGAAGAACTACCAGAACAGAAAAGGAAATGTCTTCCAAAAGTTGAATCAAAAGAATTAAAACATCCTCGACAAGGGAATGGAAAAAACTTTGCTCAACAATTTCGAGAAAGAACTTTTACCAAGCTTAATGTTTCATATTTCAGGTTATTTAACATCTTGAAGAATCGACCAGACTTTCAATGGCCAATAACAAAGGGAAATCAACCGGAATTTACGCAACATTCAAAAGACTATTGTGAGTACCACAGTTATAAAGGGCATGCAACAAATAATTGTAGAAATTTCATAGCATTGGTACAAAGAATGGTTGATGCTGAAGAATTGAAGGAATTTATTCAAAAAATTGAACCAACAAAGAAAGATGATGAAGGCAAAGCAATACATATTCCATATAACAAACAAACTATTAATATGATCTCATGTGTGGAAAAGTGTGATACAGATTTGAATGTAGCAATCAACAAGAAATTGTGCAAGAGAATTCGGAACCATGAGGCCTTTAGAGTTCAAGGAAGGCAAGTAGAATTATGGGAAGATTGGATGGCACATCCATTAACATTTTCTGCACAAGAAGTAAACCAAGAAATTGAAATGCATAATGACCCTCTTGTGTTAACATTATTGATATCTGGTTGGAATGTCAAGAAAATACTCTTGGATGGGGGCAGTTCATTAAATGTAATGTTCTACAATACATTTTGTAAAATGGGTTTCAAAGAAGATCAACTCATCACTTCACGATTCGTCATTTATGGATTTAATGGAATATCTTCTAAACCAAAAGGGGACATTGATCCTGAAGTTTCAGCCGGACCGATCAACATTCTGACAAGATTTAGCGTTGTGGATGCACCTTCCCCGTACAATGCTATAATTGGAAGACGATGGGTTCATCAATTAAAGGGTGTAATATCAACTTATCATCAATATCTACGATTTCCAACACCACGAGGAGAGATGGAGATAAAGGGTGATCAAGAAGATGCTAAGCTTTGTATAATGGCAGAAACCAGAATAAATGAGGAACGGGAGCATTTACAATATAAAAAGAAAAAAGAACAAAGAATTAAAGCAAAAGAAGAAGAAATAAACCAATACTTAGAAAAAAATGCAAAAAATAAAACAGAAAGTGAAAAAGGAGAGAGTAGCAAAAATCGAGAAAATATGGAAGACCAGCAACAAAAAGGGACGATGTAGCAATTAAAGGGAACCCCAACTCCAATTGGGATTCCAAAACCAGTCTTCACCCCAGTAGAGGAAACAAAAGTCATAAATATTGGCACTGCAGAATGCCCCAAGCAAGTGCAAATTGGGACATTAATAAAAACAAATTTGGAACAACAGATAGTTAAATTGCTTTGTGAATATATAGATGTGTTCGCTTGGAAAATGGAAGACATGCCGGGGATTGACCCCAACATCGTCCAGCATGAGTTAAAAATACATCCTGATGCAATTCCTTTTTGCCAACGGATACGAAAGGTCGCACCAGAATATCATGAACCAGTGGAAAAAGAATTAACAAAGCTTTTAGGTGCAGGGTTCATTCGAGAAGTACGATACCCCACATGGATTTCTAATATGGTAATTGTCCCGAAAAAGAACGGTAGAGTAAGAATTTGTATAGATTTTACCAATCTAAATAAAGCATGTCCAAAAGATAGTTATCCACTCCCAAACATTGATCAGTTAGTAGATGCTGTTGAAGGACATGAGATGTTATCATTTATGGATGGACAATCTGGGTATAACCAGATAGCATTAGCAGAAGCAGATCAGGAACACACATCGTTCTTTACTCCGCGAGGATTGTATTGTTACACTAGAATGCCATTCGGACTACGGAATGCAGGAGCAACATATCAACGCCTTGTGGATGCAATATTCAAACCATGGATCGGAAAAACTTTGGAAGTTTATGTGGATGACATGTTAGTAAAAAGTAAGTTATCTGGTGATCATTTACGGAACCTGGCTGAAATTTTTGGTGCACTACGGAAGTATAAGATGAAAATAAATCCAGAGAAGTGTATTTTTAGTGTTACATCAGGGCGATTTTTGGGATATCTGGTTACAAAAGATGGAATTCAAGTTGATCCAGCAAAAATACAAGCAATAACAGATATGCCATCACCAAACAGTATAAAAAGTGTATAGAAGTTAAATGGGTGTTTGGCTGCATTGAGTAGATTTATTGCAAGATCATCAGAACGATGTAAACCCTTTTTTGATGTACTTAAGAAGAAAAATAAATTTGAATGGAACGATCGTTGTGAGCAAGCATTTCAAAGTATAAAATTACATCTTGCCACGTTGCCAGCATTACAAAAACCAGAACCAGAAGAAATGTTAACTTTGTACATAGCGGCAACAGAAAATGCAATTAGTGGAGTAATGGTGCGAACGAATGATAAGATTGAGAAACCAATATATTACATCAGTAAGACTCTGAATTCAGCAGAAAGAAATTATACCAAGATTGAACAATTAATTTTGTCAGTAGTATTTGCTACTCAGAAGTTACGCACTTATTTTCTTACTCATTATGTTCGTATATTAACCAAAGCACCATTGGAATCAGTTTTAAAGAATACAGGGAAGGTAGGAAGAATAGCAAAATGGAACGCTCAGCTAGAACAATACAACATTGTTTATGAGATACAAACTGCGCAGAAATCCCAAATTCTAGCTGATTTTTTGGCAGATTTTCCAATCGAGGAAGAGTATGAAATTCAAGGACTTCCGGGGTGTGAAGAAGAAGAACCAGTAGATATTCTAGATTCAAATAGTTCACAACGATGGGAGGTTTTTGTTGATGGGTCGCGAAATAAAGAAGGAGCAGGAATAGGTATCGTGATTACAGCACCAAAGGGAGAACGTATGGTACACTCATTTCGACTTGAGTTCGAAGAGCATACAAATAACATAGTAGAATATGAAGCAGTGGTTCATGCTCTCAAACTCATTATTGAACTAGGAATAAGTGATGTAAGACTCACAAGTGACTCGCAGCTGGTGATTAGACAGATCGAGTTAAAATATCAAACGGTCGATGAGGACTTGGAACGATACAAAAATCTTGTACAAAGTTTAACAGTTTGTATTCCAAATATTATTTTTCGACATATGTCTCGTGAAAAGAATCGACATGCAGATGCACTGGCGTATATCTCATCCATGATAAATGACCCAAATACTAAAGCGCTAAAAATTGGGAGAATATACGAGCCATCCATAAGAGCGCAAGTATTAAATAACATAGAGGAAGATGGTATCGATGACTCAGCCATACAAAGTGCCACATCTACATCGCAACAAGAAAATGATCAACCCAGTGAGCCATATTGGAGAGCCCCGATACATCAATATTTACAAAATAAAGTATTACCAACAGATTCTAAAGAAGCAAGGAAAATTCAACTTAAGTCAAACAGTTACCAACTTAGAGATGGAATTCTTTATCGACATTCTTTTCTTGGACCATTATTTCGATGTTTATCACAAAAAGAAGGATTACGAATTCTCAAAGAAATACATTATGGAGATGCAGGAAACCATAGTGGAAGACGATCGCTAGCGTTAAAAGCTAAAATGCAGGGTTATTATTGGATTTCCATGTTGAAAGATTCGAAAGAAATGGTTCGAAGGTACGAAGAATGTCAACGATTTGGTAAAAAAATCAAAGCACCAGCTACGGAATTAAATTCAATACTTAGTCCATGGCCATTTGCAAAATGGGGAGTTGATATAGTCGGACCATTAGCTGAAGGCACAAAGAAAAGAAAATACTTAATTGTGGCCACTGATTATTTCACCAAGTGGGTAGAAGCAAAAGCATTAGCGCGAATCAGAGACACTGATGTTTTTACATTTCTATTTGAGAATATCATTTGTAGGTTTGGGATTCCAGCAGCGATAGTCTCTGATAATGGAAAATAATTCCAAGGGAAGAATATCGATATGTTATTTGAAACATATAATATTCAAAAACATAAGTCTACACCTTTTTACCCACAAAGCAATGGGCAAGCAGAATCCACGAATAAAACAATCGCAACAAATCTGAAGAAAACATTAGATGGATATTATAATAAGTGGTGTGAACAATTACATAACACGTTATGGGCATATAGAACCACAAGAAAAACTTCAACTGGAGAATCACCTTATCTTCTTACTTATGGAACAGAAGCTGTAATACCAACAGAGGTTATTTTGCCTACAACCAGAACAGAAGCATGGGAGAAAAACCTTAATTCAGATCTTATGTTACAAAAATTGGATGACTAGGAAGAAAAAAGAGAGGTGACACTCCAAAAGATGGAAAATTATCAAAGGGGATTAGCTCGAGAATACCATAAGCGTGTAAAATCCCGAAATTTTGTCCAAGGCCAATATGTTCTCCGACAAATAACAGAATACCGACGGACAAGAGTGCAGGAAAATTCGCACCAACATGGGATGGTCCATACGTGATTCAAGCGTCAGCAGGCCAAGGATCGTACTATCTTCAGAATTTGCAAGGAGAAATTTTACAGCACCCGTGGAATGCACAATATTTAAAGCTTTACTATCGGTAAAAAACAATGCAATGTTAACACAAAAAGCAGGTACATAGACAATTAATTCAGTAATTTCTTTTATAATTTAATCACTCCAGGAACATCGTACCTTGGAGAATATTATAATTCCATTAATCCCGGAATACCATATACTTTGAATCCAGGAACATCATATCTTGGAAATTGTTATGATTATTAATATAATCAAAATTTCATTAATCCCGGAATTTCATATACTTTGAGCGCTCAAAATTATTCCAGGAACATCATATTCTGGATATCGTTGCGATTGACGACATAATCAAAGTCAAAAGGTAAACATCCTTATAGAGTTTCGCTAACAATGAAATTCTTAATCAAGAAGGAGTTCCTAATTATTGGTTTATCAATTTTCAAAGTACAGTTCGGGACCAACCCTGTATATTACCCCTGGCCCGGGTTTGTTTCGTATGTGTGGGATCTCGAACAACATGATTTGAGGTAAAAAGTACTTCAATTTATGGTACTCGGAAAATTATATGATAGCCAAAAAAATTACTTAATCACATTTTCTTGTGCAGGAAACAACATTAAAGGCATATCAAAAGGATGCAAAAGAAAATCAATGAAAGATAAACAAAGTAGAAGATAGTGGAGTTAACAGTAAATAAAATTACAAAGGACATAATCAGATATCGGGAAGACCGGATCGAGATGGTGGAGGAGGAACTGCAGGCACAGAAGCGCGCTTACTAAGCACTGAAGGATCGGATTGTGCACGATCTAAAGCAGTATTGAAGGACATTGCAATTTTCGCTTTAGCATCCTGCCTGACCCATTGAACGAAATCACGCCCAAAGTTGATTTCTTTGTGAAGCTCTTCGATCTTTTGCTGATTTGCTTCTATTTGAGCACTAAGACGCGATCTTTGATTTTTCTCTTCATTTAGTTCTGCAACTAATGAGTCAATCTCTTGTTCACGAGCATTAATTTTAGAAAGTTCAGTAGATAGTCGAGCATGTAAACTCTCAATTTTTAGGGCGCTAAGCGTCACATTATGCTCAGAAGTCTTTAACTCTTGTGTGATGTTCTTCACTGAATCTTTCGCTGTATTAAGCTCAGTTTCTACTTGTATTGCTCGATCCTTAGCTTCATTAAATTTTTTCTCCAATTCTGAAAATACAGGAAAATATTAGACAAATTTTATGATATCAAGAACTATAAAATTAGGTAAACCAAAAATGTACCTCTGACAACAGATTTAAACTCTAATTCTTTTTGAGTTAGCAATTTTACAACTTCTCGATATTTTGATTCTGCTTTATTACGCCTCCAAGTGGTTAAATCAAAACTATCGTTCAATTGAGTCAGTTTTTCTCTAACCACATTCATCTCTTTGAAGATTTCCCTTGCATGATTATTCAATTGTACCATTCTACGATCGAACCTAAATAGGGTCTCCATATTTTCCACTGAACCTAGTATAAAATTTAAATGTTTCATATAAATCAAGTAAATAAAATAGTAATTGAAAAGGAATGAAAAATAAACCTTGATTTTGATTCTGAAGATCTTGATTATGACCTTCAATAGTTTGGAGACGTTCCTGTTGTTGTTGATATTGATCATTATGTTGATGATGAAGTTGTTGAAGTTGTTGTTGAAGAAAATTATTTTGTTGTTGCAATTCATCATTCGCTTGTTGTAAGGAAGCATTCTTTTCCTCCATCTCCCCTGATTCTTTCTTAAATATTAATCCCATCATGGTAGCTCGAGCCTTATAAAATTTATAACCGCTAAATAGACAGTCATTACCATATTGAAGTTGGGCTAAAGCTTGTTGTGGAAGTGAATATAACGAACTATCGGAAACATTCAAAATTTCATTATCTGATCGAGAATATCACTCTTAGACCATGCATCCAGAGTTTCATCCAAAGGAATCGCACTAAGTGAATTCCGGAATCGAGACATGAAGCCAGAATCAGATTTGATACTCTCAGGATCTGCTGAAACATTCCAAAGTCCCTGAGAAAGAAACTATTTGTAGGCTTCTTCTTCATCACCAACTAAATTAAAACCTTCACGGGAGATTTGATCGGAAACAGACTTCAGAGTAGAAGGGTCGGCACTTGGAATTGTAGTATCGGCCTCAACAGCAACAGAAGTAGATCAAACCAAATCATCAGAAGGCGCGATCGATTCTAGAATTACTCCAGTAGTCCCTTCGACTTCAGAAGGGATCGAAACACCAGGAACGATCATATTAGAAGGAGGAGAGGTTTCTTTTTCAGTACGATCAATAACATTTATTTCTTCAACAACAGAGGTGTTGACTCCAACATTCATATTCTCCACGCCATCAATCGGATTTATTTCAGCATTATCCTTTTCAAACGAATTCTCTTTTTCAACATGAGTTACTTCATTCACTACATCAACAATATCTTCATCAATAACAATATCATCTTCCTCTTCTTGAGGAAGACCAGAAAAAGTTTCCAATGCACCATTATCAGGTACAGGGGAATCAAGCACAAAATCAAAAGGTAGTGGAGAAACGATGTTATAAAAATTGGATGAAGTACCAGAAGGAGGTGCAACAATAGGATCGGATCGTTCCGATACCACAATTTCTGCTGGCATCGAGGAAACTGGAATAACATCGATAGGATCAGACTGATCCAATGGAAGAGCAACCATCGAGCTTCCTTCTCCCTTATTCAAACTTGAAGCCGTCTCTCCTACAACCTCAGTTGAGAGTTCAAGAGTTCTGGGCTTCTTCTGCTTCTTCTCTGCTGTGAGAATTAATTTTCGTTTTCCTTTACCCTCAACTGCGGGTTCGATCGTTTGTTCATTCTCGACGATCTGTCTATTCTCGATGATTTGAATACCGCGATCAGGTGGAGGAAGGGGGATTCCGATGTCCAAAGAAGGATCAACCTGGAATCAAAAAAAAGTAAAAACATTTAAAGAAGACATTAAAGATCGATACACTATATCTAAAAGGAATGATATCAATTAAGAATTTCGAACCTTGAAGTCAAATTTATAATCATCAAAGTTCAATCTCCAGGGGCAATAGTTCGGGAAACAATTGCGAAGATGCTGAATTTCACTAGTAGGAATGTCACCATATACCCAAGGTCCCTCGATCAGAATGGGGGTGCGATACCATCTATAATCATGTTCTCGACGAATTCTCTCGTTCGAAGGAAAGTCAGCATTGGTATATGGAGCTACCTTGATTCTGGGGTCATCAACTTCTCGAAGTAGAGGAAACCCTTGGGAGCATTTGCGAACAGGACTAACACTCCATTTAACATAATTTTTAACAGTAATACCATCACCATAAGTATTTTGGAAATTCTCAGGCGTATAATGAACACGTTCTGAAAGATCGGGAACATAACAGGTAAGACGGGTACGAACCTCACTGCGAAGGATGCATTCATCGAGAATTCGCCACCAATTGCCATTATACTGTGTGATAGATCAAAGTTGAGTATGTGGAGCCCTGCTGCGAGTAGCAAGAACTGTAAACTGGAAAGGGTTGTTCTTTTCATACAGAGGGAGATGAAGACCAGCTTCCAAGGCACCAACAGAAATTAATAATCTATGATGGTTATATTGAAATTTTCTCATCAAATTGTAGGTCATCATATCGGAAGCACTATCGACAAAAGAAACCTTAAATCCTTGAAGATTATGTTTTCTTTTAAATTCTTCAATATCCATAGATCGATAGCTATAAGATGACAATGACCGCTTACTCTTGGGGGCAACATTAGGAATATCAGAAGAAGAATCACGTATGGTACGAGGTGCAGCAGAAGTAGGAGTAGCAAGGGATGAATCGCAACGAGAAACAGCATTTCGAGAAACACAAGACCTACTCGATCTCCTGTTTTCACCTTGATTGCTGGCATCATCAGATTTTCTTGGAGACATAATGAAGATCTGAGCAAAAAGAAGCGTAAGAAAGAAAAAATTAATGTATGAAGAAAAGAAAATCTTTTTACATCGATAGACCAACAGTCATGAAAAAGAAAATTTTGAATCAAGAAAAATAAAGTTACTTACATGAAGAATAGAAGTTAACAGTGGTCAAATTGAAGTAGAGAAGAAACCAATGAACGAGAACAGAACTCCTGAGTAGTGGGGAAAATTTGAATGGTTTAAGGAAGACAAAGTGCAATAACTAAAAGAAGACAGCAGAAAGTCACAGAGTATTTAAAGAAGAAGAATTGTAACCGCCACAAGATGGGAAAACGAAATAATCAGAAAAGATTTGATTTCATTGAAAAAAGTGTAACTGACATAATCATGTAATAAAAGCAATAAATACAGAGCCGAAAAAATCGGTAGCATACTCAGACAGTTAATGCTAGCGGAAAAATCGGATAACGTGCGGAAAAGAAACTGAAAAGTTAAAGTTAAAAACAGTAAGTCCTTCTCTTTTTCAAAAAATAAAAAAATCTCGGATCGACCGTTGGATGATTTTGTAAAAAAGAGAAGAAGGGGGCAAATTGTTAGTAAATTAAAGAAGCATGACACGTGAAAGAAGATCAAGTTAAGAGGCAACCAGATTAAAAAAGGCGAGAAACAAAGGATCACTGTTAAAGATATCAAATTTCAAAAAGACACGAGACATTTCCTGACATCGGAGCGATGAATTGCATGAATGACACATAAGATCGAGAAAGCTGAACAGCATCGAATAAAACAAACAGCATTAAATGATAGCTGATCAGGAAAGTAAAAAGTTATTATTATATTATTATTTTATGATCGAGAAAGCAAAATGTAATAATTACTCTATGATCGAGAAAGTGAATTGTAATAATTACTCTATTATTTTAATGATCGAGATCACAGAAGTCTTTGAAGATAAGGAAACACGTGTCGGACATATAAAGCATCGAATCAAGAAGTAATTAGAAGTGATCTGTCATCTATATGATCGCAACAAGTAAAAGACAAAATACAAGAACGATAGATACATCGAAACAAGATGGATCGACCCAAAGAAGAATTGATCCAGAACGATGACCAGGCAGTAAAAAATGACACGTTGCATAAAGAGCGACCCAGGAAAATAGATCTATTAATAGAAGAGATCAAACAACAAAGAAGGGGACGGAAAAAAAAGAGATAGAAGGAGAATTAGAGAAAGGGAGAGAAAATATTTTTAGGTACGAATCTATGGAATATAATAGTATGATGTAAGAATTTCTGTAGTTAAATTGAAAAGTGTAAGGATTATAAACCCAAAAATTGCAAAACCTGGGTGATGAATGGTATTGTTCATAAATGATTTTATGAAATGAATAAAAGGATTTTTCTTTATTACTCGATCTTAGTATGTAAATTGTATCTAAGAATTTGATTGGTTGTTTAGTCGAAAGGATTTTTTGGCATAAACAATTTCATCAAAAAAAGGTTTTTGTAGTTAAATTTGAATTTTACGCAGAGTACATGTGTATACCTTTTCTTTTTAGGCCGTGGGTATAAGCCCAAAGATGTCACTATCCAACTACATTAAACCCAGCAAAATAAATTTGACACAAAAAAACCTATTATAAACCAACTGTCCATATTACCCTCACTTATAATTCAACCCAAATCCATCACGCCCATCACGCCCGCACGCCCACCTTCCCTTCGTTAACAGTGAAAATTGAAGAAGCCATTATTTCCCTCTTTACTTCTATCATCTACTATTCCCAAAATCAGACCGTTCAACGTTTCGAAATCATCAGAGAAAAACACCTGAACCAACATCATCGTCATCATCAATCATATCAAAAATCATCACATTAATCTCACTGAAACAAAAATCATCACTTAAATCATCATCAACAGTAGAATTTGAGTCGTAATCAACAAAAATTTATGATTCTAAAAAGATTGTTGATCATCAACAGTAGAATTGAGTCTTCTACTTTTAGCTCATCATAATCTACCTGAACTTTCTATTCAATTATGTCACAGTTTAAACCTAAGAAAAATCACTGAAGATCATTAAACATGGTGAAGAAACAAGACAAGAAGATGAAGAAAAAACTCAATACACCAGTTAAAAAACAAGAATCTAAGAAAGGTAAATCGAAGTTTATAGTTTCATCATATTCTGTGATTGTTTATGGTTGAAAATCAAAATGCATTTGGTTAATAAGGTTTCATCATATTCTGCATGTTTATGATTTTTAGTTTCGTGATTTTGGTTTCATCGATGTATTTGGTTAATAAGGTTTCATCTCTTTCGAAATTACAGGTTTCATAATTAGGTTTCAGTTACATTTTTCTGAAACTAGGTTTCATTGATTTTCATTGTTTGTAGCAACGTTTAGGTTTCATATGTTTTAACTTAAATTATTGTGTTGGAACCCAAATAGGTTTCATCCTATTCTGTGTGTAATTAATTGGTATTATGATGGAACCCAAAAAGGTTTCATCCTATTCTGTGTATGTTTGTGACCAATAATGTTGGTGGTTTTTTATAAATGTATGTTTTGATGGAACCCAAAAAGGTTTCATCCTATTCTGTGTATGTTTGTGACCAATAATGTTGGTGGTTTTTTATAAATGCATGTTTTGATGGAACCCAAAAAGGTTTCATCCTAATCTGTGTATGTTTGTGACCAACAATGTTGATGTTTTTTAGAAAATGCATGTTTTGATGGAACCCAAAAAGGTTTCATACTATTATGTATATGGTTGTGACCAAAAAATGTTGGTTTTTTTTTACTTAATGCATGTTTTGATGGAACCCAAATAGGTTTTATCATATTATGTATATGGTTGTGACCAACAATGTTGGTGTTTTTTTTACTTAATTGGTATTATGATGGAACCCAAAAAGGTTCCATCCTAATCTGTGTATGTTTGTGACCAACAATGTTGGTATTTTTTAGAAAAAAATGCATGTTTTGATGGAACCCAAAAAGGTTTCATACTATTCTGTATATGGTTGTGACCAAAAAATGTTGGTGTTTTTTAACTTAATGCATGTTTTGATGGAACCCAAATAGGTTTCATCATATTCTGTATATGGTTGTGACCAACAATGTTGGTGTTCTTTTACTTAATTGGTATTATGATGGAACCCAAAAAGGTTTCATCCTAATCTGTGTATGTTTGTGACGAACAATGTTGGTGTTTTTTAGAAAATACTTGTTTTGATGGAACCCAAAAAGGTTTAATACTATTCTGTATATGGTTGTGACCAAAAAATGTTGGTGTTTTTTTACTTAATGCATGTTTTGATGGAACCCAAATAGGTTTCACCATATTCTGTATATGGTTGTGACCAACAATGTTGGTGTTTTTTTACTTAATTGGTATTATGATGGAACCCAAAAAGGTTTCATCCTAATCTGTGTATGTTTGTGACCAACAATGTTGGTGTTTTTTAGAAAATACATGTTTTGATGGAACCCAAAAAGGTTTCATACTATTCTGTATATGGTTGTGACCAAAAAATGTTTGTGTTTTTTTACTTAATGCATGTTTTAATGGAACCCAAAAAGGTTTCATCCTGTTCTGTTTTGTTTGTGCTAATGGTTTACTTATTCTGTAACATGAAAAAAAAAATCCAGAACCATACAGGTGCTCATTACAACATTTGTGTACAGAGACACTAAAAATAAAAGCATTGATACAAACTAAAGAAAAACACATGAATGCACTTGTTCCATGTCCATTCTAGCGTTTCTTCAAACCGTTCTTCGATGGTACCCTTCAAGCAGAAAAATTAAAGAAAACGACAAGAGCAGTTCAGATGATCTTAGGGTCATTTTATAGAAGTGTCAAGGGTGATAAACCAGATTGGAAATCAAAATCATAATTGATAACCTTTTGCTGATCACAAAAATTGAAAATTAACATAAAAACATAACAAAATTCTGATTCCAATTATATATAGGAAAAAGTATGAAACCAAAAACGGTTTCACTGTATGTGAATATAAACAACAACACCACCAACAACATTTGAAAGTTGGATTTCAGTTTCAGAGGAATGATTGAACTAATACAAAAGCTTGAACAGAGTGAGAATATGATCAAATAACAACTGAAAAATACAGTAAGAATTATCAAAACTGAAAATACAGTAATAATCATGAAAACACATAAAAAAAATAGTTACAGTTCTTGTTCTTCACTTGAACAGAAAGGAACACAATTTTGAGTTCGGTTAATCGAAAATTTGATAATCAAATAACAACCAAAATCGAAAAATCGAAAATTAAAACTTACCTGATGAAATACAACTGAAGTTAGAAGACGAATAAGAGAGTGATGTTCGAGAATCACTTAAACAAATACGAACTCGGTTCTTCAAATCAACAATGGATTTGAAACTATTTGAGATGAATCGGAGAAGATTGAATTTATGTTCGTATTTGAAGCTAGAATTTATGTTCTTCAATTCAGCAGAACCAACAACGAACTCAAATCTTCACTTACACAACAAAATTTGAAACAGGAACTCAAATCTTCAATTAAACAGGAACAAAAACGAACACAAATCTTCAATTAAATTTCATGAATCAGATTTGGAGAAGAAATGTTTTGTTGAAACCCTAGCCTAATTTGGAGAAGATGTGCTTCGGTTCTTCAGAAAATCAGATTTGGAGCAGAATTCTTCTCTCATACGAAGATTATGTTTTAAGATTTTGTTTCCATTTAAAAGTTATAGATTATATAGGAAGGGCAATTCGGGTATATAGAAAATAATTAAAATCTAAATTTAATTAGTATTATGTGAAATGGGGTTTTTATCTCATTTTTAATGAAAATTATTTTTTTATAAAAGATAATATGAGAGGGTTTTTTACATGATAAGTTTGTTCACCTTGGTTTTTCATACCAAGTTTTATTTTCTTGTTTTTATCCATATATGCATACGTACCTTTTCAAATAGCTAAAAGCTAAAACAACCTTCTGCATTTACCTATAAATTTTATCTATGAAAGCATTTTATTAGCGGTCTGCTGCAAAATATATTCCAATTAATTAATTCTATTTTTTGTGTCCTTTTGAATTCTTATAAATTCTTGGGACACTAGAACATTAGCAACCTTTGACACAATAAGGATAAAAGACCCTAAAGGGTGAAGTCAAAATCAAGCGATGCTTCCTGGAGTGGTGCATCATAAGCTCTTCCGAAAAATAATCGATTACAGTCTAAATATTTTAAGTTTAACCTCGCACAAACGATCGTACAACTAATACTATTGAGTATTGTCTTTCTAGCTTATTACTGACTTTCACAGAATGATTCGGATAATTTAGAATGGAATCAGCTGACTTCATTTTCAATTACGTCATCCAACACAAAAGTTGGTCATTTGAATCGATTTCGTGTCAGCCTTGCAAAACTAACAGGTCAAAGAATCAGCTACAGCCTACAAAGAGGTTTTGATAAAAGCATTTCCATCTCTGCCCCAACTTCTGTTCACCATTTGACGTTCCACTTTTAATGACCCCAATACAGTGAACTTGGAGGGTACTGTTAACCCACCTTGCATAGGGTGGACATAGAATTTATGTGTCTGTTTGCTCAAGGGGGAACTTGGGCAGATGTTATGCAATGAGTTCAAATCATACTTCCTTCTTATCCAGACTCGTTGACATAGTGTAGTTGAAAGTTGAAACAAATTACATTCTTTAATGCAATGATGCTAGAATTCTGAAAGATCTTACTAACAAAAAAATTCTTAAAAGCATATCCTGAAAAAATCTTCATGACACTTTTTTTTAAAGCATAAATGATCTTGACTTTTGACTTGTTGATACTGTAAACACCCTTTTACTTATAGGAGGGCCACTAACGGCTATATCGAGTTTATAATGTAGACGTCATAATGCTGAAGGTTAAAACTTAATTTTTGAACTATTTCTTTTGAAATTTAATTTAACAAAACAAAAACAACATTAAAACACGAAAAAATATCTTGTGAAATGTCATGAAATGATAAAGTAGGTCTATAATGAAGTACATATAGGGGGTGTTTGGTAAAAATTATCATTATCATTTATGATTATATATAATTATAAATTGAAAAATAATTATGATATTAATTATTATTATAATAAATTTTAACAAACAATTTTTTGGGATAATTGATTATCTCAAAAAATACTCTTGAAGATGAGAGAGAAGAATGATGATCTAAGAATTTCTTTTTAGTCCACTATTGTTTTCTTATCTCTCTCTTGATAGTTTATAGAAAATAAGGAAAAAATCTAATTCATTTTTATTAAAAAAAATAATTGATTATGAAATTTTTTATAAATGATTTTTTTCTACTTATGAAAATAATGAGTTTTTTCAATTATGATTAAAATAATCAGTTATGATAAATTTTAACAAACACCTATATAATGGATTATGGGCTCATAATCCATTATAATAATAGTTACCAAACAACCCCATATTTTTATAATGACCAAATGATCTTCAGAATCGGATAGGTTAGTGAGGGTTAAACCTAACCGATTTTAAAATCCTAACAAAAATTTACATCTCAACTCGCTAGTCAATTTAGATACAAAATTAATGATCAATTCATATCTATACTCCTTGCACTCCAATCCCTCGATCCATCTTAAAAGCATTAGAACTATCTGGTGAATTCTAAACCCAACTGCTCTTTCCTTTTCTCAAAAATCTACCAATCCTCAATCATTGTATATTTGTTGTTTAGTAATTGATTTTGTATTATATCTCATAAGTTTTTGTTAGTGTAATGAAGTACTAAGTATACCATGGTAAGGCCATGTTATCTGTATGGCAAAGGAATGAATTAACGAAAAATTGGTATATTGTCCAAGATTCCCTAATTTGTGGTTTTAATGGACTTGTAAAAATTAGGGATGGGTGAAATGGACACAAAATATTTTTGACAATTATATCCCTCCCTTTTATAATTTTTCTTTTTTATAATTTTTCTCTCCAATTTAAAAAAAATCCAAAAACACTCATAACTCTCAAAATATATATCCGATTTTTTTTGGAAAAGATTTTAAATTCTCTTCAAAACAAGATCCTTTGTTGATAGTAAATTCGGGAAAACAATTCGAAAGAAAATAGCTAGGATGAAACTGGTTGCTCCTGTTTAAAACTAAAAAAATATAAATATTTGAATAATAGTTAGGATGAAACTGGTTACATCCTGATTTAAACTAAGAAAATAAAAATATTCGAATAATAGCTAGGATGAAACTGGTTGCATCCTGTTTTACACTAAGAAAATAAAAATATTCGAATAATAGCTAGGATGAAACTGGTTGCATC
>JAJJMC010031210.1:22254436-22292270 GCA_023531435.1 Papaver californicum
TATATATATATATATATATATATCATCTTATAATTACTCGTTTCATTTTTTTGCTTTCCATACCGTTCAAAGACTTCAACATCAACAATACTCCTGACTCGAGGGCGTAGCTTGATCATGAAATTTTTTAATAATTGTTTCACTCATTATGAAACAACATAATACTAAAAACACATGAGAGATAATGAAATTTCAATCTGTACCGATGATAAACGGTAGACGAGATGGGTCACCTGTAATATGTATTCTTTAATAAAATAAAAATATGTACAAAAATTTAAGTTTTCACCTATAGCAACGCTAGGCGAGGTAGTGAAAAATCAAGTTTCAACTTAATGAGTTTTCTTTAACAAAACTGAAATACTAATGAAAAATCCAGTTTTATTGATGGAAAATCCAGTTTTCTTTAACAAAACAGAAAAATTGATGAAAAATCCAGTTTTCACCAGTAAACTTTTAGTAGTAACCCCATAATATGAAGATGGTTAAAATTTCATACTTTACCAGTAATAGAAGCGAAAATATTTGTGGAGTATTGAATTTTGAGTTATGAAAACAAAAACATGAGCCTTCTTTTAGAATAAAAATCATAAGAAATCATATAAAGAATAAGAACTAGAAATTATTTTCCCGGTATAGGATAAGATGAAAATCATACAAAAAAAACAAAGAAAACCCCTAAATATTCATAATTTGAAAATATAGATAAAAATAAAATAAATGTAATTAAAAATAAAAAAATAAAAATAAAATGATTAAGAAAAGCAATAAATATGAGAAATAAAGATCAGATTAAATACATTTTGTTTGCGATCACACAATTTTCTTAAAGTTTAATTGATCTTCAGTACTTACATTTTTGCCCAATTTTAGTGTTTGGTCCAACTTAATGGTGGTACCTAGACTTTACGTTGACTTGTGTTGACTGTTCTAGACCTAACTGTATCAAACAGACTAACTTGTTTTACAGATTTACCCTTAGTTATTATAAGTAACTACTAGTGATTCCATCGTCTTTTAATTTCAAATCCAAAAATTCAGACAACTACCCATATCTCTTCTACTTACATGATAATCATCAACCCCAAATTCTTCCATAAAAAACATATTATCGTCATCATCATTCAAATCCTTTTTTCCCCTATTTGGTCCCAATCTTAATTAAACATAATTGGCATCTAAAAATTCAGTCCAAATCACCTGCAAAACATACATGAATTTCTTGTTTCATGAAGGAGATCCACCAATCATTTCCTATCATAAACACCCAAATAACCATAGTAGCAACAACCGATCTTCAACTGGTAGAATAAAAAAATCTTCAACTGGTTTTAAGTCAAAAACTTTGCCAAAAATTAAAACAAACTCGAACCCAAACTCCACCTCTTCTAATTGAAATCAAAAACCAATTCCAATCACAAATCATCCATAATTCAAACTGTAAAAAATAAAATTTCTAACCTAATTTTCGGAGCACAAGTTTTTTCTAAATCATTTACCATTCGCAAGCTCCTGATTCTTCTCGAGTTCAAGTCTTCATCTTTCCTAAAATCAACAAGCTCTTAAAACCGTCTTTGCATCACTAGCAACCAACGATAATAAACTTTTCTCTTCTCAATCTCCATGAAGAAGCGGCTGGTAGAGAGGAGTTATGAAAAGAGTATAGAGAATTTAGGGTTAGGTGAAAAGAGAAAAAATGATTGAGTTGAGTGTGTACATTAGTTATGTTTAATAATAAATTTAAGAAACGAACGTTATGAGTTAGAAAAGTTACCGTCAACGTTAATTCCAAGTACCAAACTCTAAGTTGGACAAAAATTAGATCAAACACTAAAACTGGACAAAATATAAGTACCAAACGTCAATTAACCCTTTTCTTAAACTCGTTTTTATGATTAATTAATTTTTTCGATTGATTTAGAAGATTTTGCATATATCTTCTAACTAATGTTGATCAACAATAGAAGGAAAAAAGAAAAGAAGAAGAAAAATCATTCTGAATGATGTCAATGGAGAATAATCAATTTCCTAAATATTTTGTTATTAGATAAGATAACAATAGATATTTTTGTCTTCATACATATAGTTAAATCAACAAAAAAAATCAATTGTAATATCCCATTATAGGTTAATTATTTTATATTACAGTATAAATTTTTTATATAAACCATCTTAATGATAGATTTCTAGTGGCTTTCCTGAAAATTTTACCTTAGTAAGAGTAGCACTAATCTTAACTAGTTTGTCCTCTGTAAAGTGTGTCTAGCTTTAGGTTCCATTAAATAAAATCCATACCTATGTTGTGAAAGGCGAACGAGGCGCCCAAGGTGCACATTCCTAAAGGGGGCACCTCGCCAATAATGCTTCCAAGGCGGGAGCCACTGATAGACATATTTTTGTGTCTCATTTAAGTCTAATTTCATATTGTTAGTCCTTATCTCTGTACCAATTTTTTCTTTCTATGTTTTCATAGGTATTTTAGCAAAAACTCAATTTTGGGAACAAAA
This sequence comes from Papaver californicum, assembly GCA_023531435.1. Classification (NCBI taxonomy): domain Eukaryota; kingdom Viridiplantae; phylum Streptophyta; class Magnoliopsida; order Ranunculales; family Papaveraceae; genus Papaver; species Papaver californicum. The sequence goes on from JAJJMC010031210.1 coordinate 22,256,944, forward strand.
TGGAATTGATAAAGGCACCCAACAAAATTAATGAAGGAACCCATCTTTTGGATCAGGGACCCTTTTTCTTTGTTCAAAACAGAAAAATGGCTGGAAATAATCTTTCCGCATGAGAAACTTTCCTGATAAAAATTGGGAGCTAATTTTATGGGATTGAAAGAAAATTTTGATATATCAACATGAAGAAATAATCAAAACATTGTGAAACACGTCAAAATGAGAGTTTCATGCCATGAAAATGGCTGAAAAATCCATGTTGTTGTCATAAACAAATTCTTTATTGGATTGGGGTTAACACGAGTTTGGAGTCTGTTTTGGGTAGAAGATTGAGTCCTTACCGAATGAGGAGGAGTACACGGGAAAAAATAGGTTTCCTAAACCTATATAAAGAGAAACATGATTGTAAAAAAGGAGAAAAAAAAAGTTAGAAAATTTCCGAAACTTAGCGAGGAAGAAGAAGAAAAAGATATTACACCAGAGAACAGTCACATAAATAACCATCAACTTTTCCTTCTATTCTACACCCAAGAGAACTGTCATTGATTCGGCAATTATCTTTTTTGCTTCTTTCAGCAACACAAAAGAGACTCAAGAGAATCGTGGTAATTTTTTGTTTATAACTGAAATATACTATAGCAATTTTCGGTGCTACTTTTTCTTTTCTTTTCTTCTCAAATACTTTGAGCCAGGTATAATTTTATTGAAAGAGTGTTTAACATGAGGAGATAAGTCCCAATTAATGATGCGATGAAGGAAGCCACTTTTCCATAATTAAGTGGTAATTTTATTTAATAATTCGGTCAATTCTTTTATGACTTTTGTATTAAGCTATAATTGCAGTTTATAATATCTATTAATTAATTGTTATTTTATTTGATGGTTCATGCTTAGACTTAGAATTTTTGATGTAACATGCATGATTATAATCTTCAATTAATATTTTGATAGTCTAATTATTTTGGCAAGAGTAAGAGGCACTTTTAAATGCTAGAATCGCATAATAATAATTATTATTATTTATGCACTTCAAAATGGTTAATGGTGAAATCCAGAGTCTCAGTTACTCTTAATACTGATATCATCTTTTGCGTAAATTTGCTAGTTTAATATTCAAATAGATGTAAAACAAATCTTTACAAGTCTCGTGAAACAATTTTTTTTTATCAGTTTCCACAACGAACAACCACTACCTCTAATTAATTTTTTATGGTCGCGTTAGGCATGCCTAGGCATGACAAGACGGGTTTGGCGCCTCGCCTCGCGCCTCACACAACATAGATTCCTACAAGAGTCCTTTACAAATGACTGTTGTTAGTTCAGCTTAGCAATTTGTGGCAATACATCCATACAAAGCCACAACAAAACCAATATGATTCTTACCTACAAAATCATAACATATATTATCAATTTCGCTCTAGATGCACCATTACAACATACAAAAATATGATATTTCCTGGAAATCAAATCTTCTTTCTAAAGGGATTTGATTCGAAACTATCATATGTCCAAGGTTCAATATTGAAATCATTTCGAGGTTTTCCCTGATTTTGTCTGTGTCAACAAACAATTCAAAATACCTTGACTTTTTTAGATTCTGAATCCTCATTACTAACCGAATCGAAAGGGTCTCTGGATTGATCAGAAGATCCTTTCAATTGGCTAGAATTCGTTACTTGAACGAAAATAGATTTTGTGGAATCATATTGAATATTTGATGATACATTTCGTACCTTGCTAAAAAACCGATCCTTGCTTACCAACCACACATTGTCTAACAAAATTCAACTCTCTTTCCATACGTTCCTAAAAAAATCCGAGTCGTGAAGATTCTTCCCCCATTCTACAAAGACGCTTCTCGCAGGGCACAATCATAGTTCAGATAGAAGTTAGTAGGTGCCGTCTAGGCGGTCGGGCTCTATTGGCTGAAAGGAAAAAGCTTGCTTTGTTCCTAGGGGATTTCAAGGCACCAAAAGAGTTCCTTTTTCTGAAATCAAGTTTTTGATAAATTTTATGCTCAATAAAGTTATTGATGGATCTTACATACCAGAATAAAGTACTTTTTTTACTATAATTAAATTACTTAATTATTTTTCCTTGATCAATGAATATGGACTATTATAATCATAAAGAAATTAAAATTTCATATTATGATTTTGTATCTTCATAAGTATCTTAGTTAATCACTAAGTGGTACATTTTCAAAAATAACTTGATCTTTTGACCGCTTGAAGCTTCTGAATTTTTTTAGGGAAAAGAATTAGAAAGATTTAAGAATCCAAAATTCTATTTTAGTTATTTCTTTTCTTTATTTTATTGCTCCTTTCGAAAGCTATCAGAGTTGGTGAATTGAAAAAAAATATATTTTATTATGGAACATACATATCAATATGTATGTTCACGGGCGAGGTCTCTGGTTCAAATCCAGGATAGCCCAGCTGCGCCAGAGAAAAGAATAGAAAAGCAATACTCAACATCCTTAACCTAATGCTTCATATTTGGAAGTTCATACTCAAATATTACCCTTTAACGGCGTAGTCAAAAATTAGAACAAACACTAAGGAACTAACCCTACATAAAAGGGCACACTTATACCATTAACAACGACGACAATAAAAATTAAAAATAATAAAATATAAATTGAAAGGTAGATTCGAACTAGCCAAGAACTCAAGCCTAGTTACATACATCAAAGCCGTACCCATACTAAGAATAACACCTTTCTTTAGCAATTTATCTCCGTAATGGTTCGCTATATCGGATACCGATATCGTATCGGTCCTTAGTGGTACAAATATGATACAATGGTATTAGTGTACTAACCAATACTGACCGGTACAAAGAATAAGTGGCTAATTAAGGTTTGTTGTCCTTTATCATATAAAAAAATTTTGTTGTAAACTATAAAAATTAATAAATGATAAACATAAAAAACTAGAGAGAAAAAAATATGAGAGGTCATTTCATTCATGGAATTAGTATGAAATATAATTATGTAAGGACCTCTATTTATAGGTCATACAATAGAGTGGATAATTAATGACATTAAGTATTAGAGGTAATGACATGCAACCATTACTAGCCATTAACATATACTTACACAATATGTTTCCTCGTTAAAACCTTGACAAGGAAAACCCAATGGGACAAAACCTTGACGAATAAAAAAGAGTACAACACGATAAGTTCAATAAATGCACCTTTAATGATGGTGCCCCCCCTGATAAGTACTTCAATTAAATCTTGTCTTGCAAATATTTGAGTCGAGACTTTCAATTTCGATGAAAGAATTTCTTGATTGAAGGAGATTTTCATGCTTTCTCTAAAGAAATTTGTTAGTTGATGAAGTCTTCTTTTGAGTTAGTCTTCTAGTAGTATTCCCGAGTCTTCATGCTTCTTTAAATACATTGAGGACTTGTGTCTTGGATTGCTAGCTTCTTTGAGATGATTTGCAGAAGTAATTGATGTAGTTTCTTCAACAAAAGACCAAGATGTAGATACATTACCGTGAATGAACAAAACTATATTTGTGATCATACCTTATATGAATCTGAATGACATCCAAATTCCTAAGGGATTGTTATGTTTTTTTTGGTCTAACAAAATGACCTAGTTAATGGTGGGAATCCACCAAATAAACGAAATTGATACAACTCCCCCTTGCATGACCACCATGTTGAATTAAATTGTTTCACTAAAACCTTGTCAGTTAAACCCAATGGACAAAATCTGGACGAAGGAAAATGAACACAATATCAACATTTTGAAATTAAACGTCAGTGAAATTTTGCCTCATTAAAACCTTGTCAGGAAAAACCACATGTGACAAAACCTGAAACGAAGGAAAAAGAGTACACCTTTTGATGTAAATATGGATGCTAGCTCAACTATATGAGTGTTATAGAAAAAAGGCATCAAAATCATAACTCTGGTCTATATCATAGATAAGTTTTATGCAAGCATAATATTTAAACTGCCGATTTAAGAAAATCAATATTTATGTTGTTAAAGCGTGAATTTTTGTGTTTTTAAGGACTCTTTTAGAGACATGTAGAGTTAATATCATCAACTAACTAATCCGGATTTTTGGTTTTGTACCAAATTTCATAAAAGATATAAAAGATTGTTAAACCTGACATAATCGAGTCAGGATGGCTTCCTGAGTATAATTTGAACCATCCATGGATTACAAATTTGATTATGTTCTCCGACCACATTTCTTGTGTAAATGCAATACAAGTGCTTCAAGGACTACCACGCAAAATGCATCATACAAGGAGAAAAAATATTATTGGACCAATCCTAGGGTTTTTGGAAAAAAATTAAAACCCTCAAATCGTTTTTAAAACAATCATATTTCTCATATAATGCATGAAGACTACACCAACCTGTAACTTTCAGAATTCAGGCTTGCACAATTAAGGTGTTAAGTCTTGGATCCAAATATTGCTTTATTCAAGAGATTTCAATCCAACATAATTTGGATTTTGTGCCAACCAATCACATATGTTGATATCACTCTGCAGAGGGGTTAACAACCACCATCATTTATTATTTCAGTAGCTGATGTAAACGAGTATTCAAAAATTATTTTAGCTTACCACGATCCCACAAAATCCTCAAGTGTATGCACGTCTTGAAAAATTAACAAAATTACTGGTACCAGTGCCCACTGACGTTATAATATCATCATCACCAAGTGAAGATTATTAATTTTAAGAATGTGAATCGTGTTTTGGTAGTCTCAATTAGAGCACTGCCCGTAGCCTCTTATAGAATGCTACCTACCTATTTGTTATATGTGATTGGGTCTTCCTTTCCAAGAGGCATAAGCTTTATATAAAAGCAAAATGAGATATTTTACACCAATCATTCTGACAGCCTTTATCGATTTGATCATGGTGGAAGAGAAACTGATATGACATTCAAGTTAATTAACACCCACTTCAAGTAGTGTCTCTCCCTGATTATGGCGGAAATATTTTCATCTCATATACGAAAACAAGTTTCATAAAGTATATTTCTATTAATTCGAAGACATATACTCATAATAATTACTGCATTTTAACAACACCAGGCTGGACTGGAGAGAATGACTTTAAAAGCCATAAAAAGTTGTCCTAAGAAAATAAAAATAAAATTGTAGTCTACTTGACATACAAATTTAGCATCAACCGTGGATTTTATCACTTACAAGCAAAAGCATATAAAATATGCAATTAAAACTCCAAAAAGATAAAAATAAAAATTGTGACCTACAGAGCCAACGAGATAATGATTTAAAATAAAATTATGGACACTTTCTTTATAAAATAAATAAATAAATCAAGATTAATATAATTACTACAAGGACTAATGATGTTAGCTAATAAGCCGTGTGTGCTGATAGACACATTTTAGTGTCTAAATTGTACCTTAGTTTCTATTAAGTTAGTATTCGATTTTGTAAATATTACGTGTTTTTATGCTTTTGTAGGTACATTAGAAGAATAAAGATTTGTGGAAAAATCGGCTCAAAAAGTGTTAAAGGCACCCGGGAAAATTGATTAAGGCACCCACACTTTGGATTGGGGGCACCCCTTTCATTTCAAATTCAAAATATGGCGGGAACACGGGTGTTAAAGAAGAGAAAGTGCTGTGCACTCTATTCACGTAATTTGTGAGTTGTTTTGAGTTCCAATTTGTTCCAAAAGCTACAAGAGTCCAAGACCAACTCAAACACATCAAGTTAGAGTGATTTACGCCGGAGAATATTGCACAATCATGAATTTGGACGGAAAAATGGATTCCGGCTTGGAATCGGATTTGTGAAGATTTGGGTAGATTTTAACGTGTTTGATTGGGTTTGGAAGACTCCCTAGGGTTTGTACAACCTATATATACCAAGAGAATTGATTAAAAAGTGGTGGGGAAGCTTGGAGAAGCTCTAAACTCATTGCCGGAATTGACAGCGTTCCGGCCGTCGACTGTTCTTCCTTGTCTGTTGACGGAGAAGAAGACTCAGCAACCTTTACAAACGTTGTTGTTCCTTTCGTTTTCCTTCTTCTTTCCTGTTGCTTATTTCCTCTGTGTAACGGCTGAACCTTCACCTGTAACGCTTATAAGCGTATCTATTCAGCTGTTTTACACTTATTTCACCATTGTAAGCACTTTTTGAGCAATGAAAGAGTATTTTGAGCAAGTTTTCTCCACCATGAGCTAAGTTTATTTACTGGGATGATGGATAAGGTAAATTCTCAATTTTATGTGATTTAATTATTTTTTAATAATTATTTATAATTCTTTTGTTATTAGAATTGCATAGTTTTAAATAGTGAAAACGGTTTTCTTTCAACAGTTGTGCTTTTGCTTGATGGATTATGCTTAGTTAATTAATTTTGATAGTCCATGCTTGTGATTTACCTCTGTTTTTTAGCATAACAAAACCAATTTTGGCAATTATTTGTGCTTCAATTAATTTAAAAAGAATTATCTGATTAAATACATAGGTTGTTAGATTTACCTGATTCCTGATTCCTGGTCCTTTTAAAATTATTTAAAAATCATCCTTAGGTTATTTAGTCTTTTTCTTACTCCTGGAATTTTCTAGAATTAATTTAAATCATTATTTTCTAAAATCATTACCTTTACAAGTTCGAGAATCGAACCTCTTTTTACCACTATATAAAATCACATCATGTGCACCCTTTGATCTTTAGTGCCCGGACATGTTTCAACTACAAGTGGAATGATTTCAAATTTTGGAGATGTACCATGAGGAAAAATCAAAAAATTACTAAGTAACGCTCAAAAATGCAATAATTCGTCGTTTTACTGATATTTGCAATTGTTAATACCATAAAGGTATTTCATCTTTTTTTTTGATTGATATGGAGAAAACTCTTCTTTAAAAAATTGAAGTTATTATTGTTATTCTCTTTTTAGGGAAAAAAATCCAGTTTGTGGTGATAAATGGTTTCTTGTAAGGAATATAAATCAATAGTTTATTATTTGATAAAACCATATTTGATGGTAAAGGTTTTTTGTAAACCTATAATCCATGCCATTCCCTTAGGATCGACAAAAATAAAAATAATCACATCATATTGAAAAAACAAAAATATGCTAATTTATTTTATCTCTCATCTTATATAAACGATGAAGAAATCACCAATTGATATTATACGATTTATCACAATCAAATCGACAAGAAAAGAACAAAAAATTTGTCGTTTTGGTCGTCGTATGGAGAAAATCCACTTTGTAGTTGACGTATGGTTTCTTGCAAAAAAAAAAAGAAAAAGAAACCATATGGGTAAATCACATGATCCTTGTTTAAGGGACAAGAATACCAAATTAATTGGCCGTAGGTTTTTCAACCATGCACGTGATTAAGTACCGTAAAGGTAATTAAATTGTGATAATACTAATTTTTGGTGATTACAATTTTATTAGAGGAATAGGAACATTGTAAACCATCTTTTGATGGTTTTTTTTTCTTTCTCTATGATATAAAAAAAATAGAGAAAAAGGGAAATCAAACTTATTTGGCAAAGTTGATCACCCATAACCCATATAATGTTGACCAGGTCTTTGGGGATTGATAATGGAATTTAGTTGCACCTAAATGTTTTTCCGAGAACTACGGTACAATATTCTTATAGTTGGGTTGCAAAAATATAAAAACTATATATCGAGATGCGTGGAAAAAGAAAGGCACATTGACCATTAATATTAGTCACCAGATAGAGACATAATAATAACAACAAAAAATTATAGTTAATCAAGATAATTGGTAAAAAAAAAAAAGAAATAGGGAGGAAAAAAAAACAATCTCCATAAACTATTATGTAACGAGTTAGATTGTCTCATGTTCATGCTTCATGCATACAGTTTGACACGAATGGTTTTAATCCCAGCTAAACACACACACAAATCTTTTACTATTTGTTGTACTAGTAATTATAAATACAATAATTTGTGAATAAAAATATTTGATTAAAAAATAAAAATAAAAATCATATATAACTTATAACATATGAGACAAATTAAAAATTTAACTCATATTAGATTCGATGTGAATAAATAAAAATAAACCTAATTAGAAAAAAAAGAAAGTTAGGTTTTAGTTTTTACAAAAACTAGGAAAAACAATCTATTAAGTTTAAGAAAATGAAAAAAAGTTGTGAATCGACCGTAATGTATTGCTCACTGATTAAAGCTATGTGCATGATAACGTGTTGTAAACTATATAAATTAGAAATTGATAAACATAAAAAAGTAGAGAGGAAAGATATGAGAGGTCATTTCATTCATAGAATTAGTGTGAAATACAATTGTGTAAGGACCTCTTTTTATAAGTCATACAATAGAGTGGATGGTTAATGACATTAATTATTAAAGGTAATGGCATGCAACCATTACTAGCCATTAACATATACTTAAGGTGGTGGTTACAAGATAAAAATAAGAATGTATAAGGGTGGTAGGAGATATAAAGATGGTGGTGTAAGTGTGGTATAAATCCACCAAATATTTATTTTGAGAATTTGGATATATTAGATATTTTAAATATCATGTACAACAGATTAATTAAACAAAGGTGATTAACTATTGAATCCAAAACACATTATAATTTAAATAAATTATTACACTAGATATGATTGAACATATTTCATTATCTGTACCGTCCATCACAAAATGTGAAAAAAGAATGAAAGTTTGAGTTCACTCATTCATTTCAAAATTTGGATAGCTAGTAGATGGTTTGACTTTGCTCTTTTAGCTAATATCTCGTTAGTAAAGGATATGTGTAGGAACTAGAAGAAACTTAAAATGATTCTATTAGTCTATCACGACACTCATGCGTTGGGTACTGGAAATGTTGATTAAATTCCATTAATTTTCTATTTTAAAAAAGATTGATCCGTGAATGACAGTGAATGCAGTTGCTGGCTTGAATTGTCAAATATCGAATTGTATTCATCACATGGGTATTGAGACTGTGAATTATATTGATGTCTAATATCATGCTTTAACGTTATATGTCTTTTCCAATTCCATATCAGTTATTATCGGCCATAAACTGATCAACATGGCATTGATACATTATGTATCGACTGATACAGAATTGATACATGGAAATACATATAAATTAAGGGATCTTGAATCAATGTCAACAAATAAAAATATAATACGACAAATACAACAAACATTGGTCTGAAGGGTGTCCGTTTGTATCAGTCTATTGATGTGTTTTATAAATAGTGGTAAAAGATTTTATACTCATACTTGTGAAGATTTGATTTTTAAACCTAATTTTTAATACTAAAATAAAGAAGATTAAAGTAAAACTGATTTAAGATTATGGAAAGAACTGAGACTAAGGATTCCATCATTAGCCAATTTTTCAAGTGGTTTAGCATTAATAATTATCTTACAACTCATATATTCAATTAATTCTAAATATTGCCAAAATTAGATTTTCAAAATAATAGTTGTAAATCAAAAGTATGACACATCAATAGCTCTAAACTAAGCATGACCTATTAAAAGAAAACACAACTAATTGAACTAATCTGGTAATGCGAGCTGAACTTTGGAAGCTTAGAAATAAGGTGATTTATGGGAATGAGAAGGTCAAGTGGTTTTTCTTCAAGACGAGAGTCTAAAAATCATTATTTCAAATTTAATTCAAAGCAATAATCATAAAAGAATTGCAAAAAAAAATAATAAGATAAAAATATACCACTTTATTATTGGAAAAATGGCTTCCTCCGTCGTCTCAGCAATGAGGTCTAGCTCCTCGTGTTGTAAACACTCTCAAGATGTGTATTCATGGCTCAAAAATTGTTTACAAAGATGAAATGAGTGAAAATTGTGTAAACAGAGAGTTTGCAACGGTGTAATGGCGTTGTAGACTACTATTTCCACTGTTACAGAAAGAAAGTGCTCCCGCTGAAGATAAACATTATTGTTCTACAGATATCCATTGCAAATGAATTGAAGAAACCGTTGCAGCTGAAGATAAATGTTGCAAAGACGAAGATATCCGTGGTTGTTCAGTTGAAGAAATCGTCACATATTCCTGTTCTTCCCTACATCAGCAACATTTTTTTTCTTCCTGTTTTTTTTTCAATTGAAGCTCTCCCCTTTTTTACTCGATATCTTTTCTTTATATAGGCTCCACAAACCCTAACTAGACCTCCTGGATCGATAAGAACTCAAAGATCAATCAATAACAAACTCTAATTCCTTGTTTATCCGAAAAAGAAAAAATATTAACTCGGAAGTAAACTCGATTTCCATCCTGTTTCTTGGATATAATTGACGTGTGGTTATCCCTTTAGGTTTCTGCTTCAATTTGGAGTAATAAAAACGCGTTTTAATCCCATGAAATCCGTTAACCAAATTCAACAGAATCTCACGCGTGAAAATAGGCTTCCCGCCTTTCTCGGATTTGAACGGAAGAGAAGGGGCGCCTTTATCCAATGTGCAGGTGCATATATCCAACTCCTGGGTGCCTTTACCAAATTTTTGGGTGCCTTTAGTAATTTTTCTCGGATGCTATTAACACTTTTTGAGCCGATTTTTCCACAATTATTTATTTTCCAAAAACACCTACAAAGACATAAAATCACACAATAAGTACAAAATTGAGTACCAACAAAATATGAAATTGAGAACAATTTAGACATAAAAATGTGTCTGTCATCTATATCAGACTGATGCAAACCATATTTTGTAACATAATTATAGACTAACGCGACAAATTCTAATGTCTTAGATTAATTTATTTGTTTTTATATAAAAATTGCATTGTTTAATTATAACTTATTTTCTGATACCTTATTAAAGCTTCGTAGTGTACTGATCTGATTCTCTACCGATATTGTCCCCACTTAGCCACTGCGGTTGTCAGGAAGTGTGGGGTTTTTCAACGGGCACCGCTGCGGTTATCCAGCAACAGCTTCCCAAGAGGTCACCCATCTCTGAATTACTCCCGCCCGATCACGTTTAACTGCAAAGCTTGTTGCCAATCTTGGAGCCAACTGTGATGAAAAGGCCTCGGTGTTAGGAAAAGACAAACCATTACCTATATTCTAATCGGCGAACCGTACTTGCCGAATCAGGGTATTATACTACCACCACCTTAAACTGGAGTCGTCCTCGGCTTTAGAATATATACAAGCCTAGATCTCCGACGTTCCCTGCCACTCATAAGACCAGTATCTGGCACACCCCGTCCAACGTACTTTCTCACCCTCGGCAGGTGACCCGTCGTCGGCTCTGATACCATTTCTAATGACCCGACCCTCTATCGGTAGTGTCCTCATTTAGCCAATGCGGTTGTCCGGAAGCGTGGGATTTTTCAACGGGAACCTGGTAGACACGTTTTTATGTCTTAATTGTTCTCATATTTATATTATTTTTTCTCAATTTTTGTATTATTATTATTATTATTATTATTTTTATTGTATTGTATGTAAATTTGAAGAATAAATAATTGTGGAAAAAATCGGCTTAAAAAGTGTTAAAGGCACCCTTGGGAATTGATAAAGGCACCCTTGGGAATTGATAAAGGCACCCACCCCAATTGTTAAGGCACCCACTATTTGGATTACATGCACCACCTCTTTTGATTTCAAATTCAAATTTTGGCGGCAAGGATTTTCTCTCAGACACAGAACATAATCGAGTTTTTTTTGAGAAAACTTTGAAGAGCTTTAAGACAATACATCATCTTGCCATATTTGTAAGAGTTTCTATTATTTTGGATACGTCAAAATCAAAAGAAACTCTCCTACAAATCAGTTTGGTTACATGAGAAAAAGAAGGAAATATATCCTTGGTTGTTCGATTTTATAGGAGATATATCCTCTTTTATTGTCTTTCCTATCAAATATATACTTTCGAGTCGTGTTAAGGAAAGAGAATAAAAATCAAAATCATCGAGATCTTCCGGATAGGAAAAAAACAATAATTCCGAGTGATTCTGCCGAGATTTTTTGTCATTGATTAAAAGATATGATTGAAGATTGAAGGTGATATTTTGGTATTGGGATGTTGTATTATAAATAAGGACGAGAAGAACAACTTGGGGGGATGGGGTGGGGGTGGGGGCTGGAGAGGCCAGAAATGAAAGAATCAAAATCCAAAAAAAATGCTCGTGATGAAGAAGACGAAGAAATCGTTGCTAAAAGGTTGAAGTTTTCGTGGCCAAAAAGTTTAAGATTCTGTTGCTAAAGCTTTTAAATTTGTAAACGTTTATCTTCAGTGAAATACTTTTCCCTCTGTAACACTGAGTCTGTAACGCTTATAAACGTTGTGAATTTCCTATTTTTCATTATTTACACTCTTTTTCATCTTTTGTAAACACTTTGAGCCATGAATCATTATTTTGAGCAACTGATTAATATGAGGAGCTAAACCCCTTTGCTGAGGCGACGGAGGAAACCATTGTTCCAAGAAAAGTGGTATATTTCTATTTTAATTAATTTTTACAATTTCTTTTATGATTATTTGCTTTGATTAAAAATTGATTTAAGGATTTTTATTAAGCAGTTGTGATTTCTTTTTACAGAGCATGCTTATACTAGGGTTTTTGATGTTCTATGCTTTCGATTTACAATTGTTATTTTGAAAATCTACTTTTGCAACATATTAGAATCACTTTAAATGAAAAGAATAAGAATTACCACTTTATTATTGGAAAAATAGCTTCCTCCGTCGCCCCATTTTCTGGATTTTTCACCCATTTTCCGGCGTAAAACTCTCTGGATTGCGTGTGTATAAGGTAGTATAGATTGTGTCTTAATTTTGGTAACTTGAAATCACCTAAAAATCCCTTAAAACTCGGTTGCAAACTAATCCAGGAATTCTCTACGTGAAGAACCATTTCTCGCCATTCTCGGGTTTTTGAAATACAAAGGGGGTGCCCCCAATCCAAGAGCTGGGTTCCTTTAACAATTTGTCATGGGTGCCTTTAGCAATTTTTCGGGTGCCTTTAACACTTTTTAAGCCGATTTTTCCATAAATCTTTATTTCTCGAAAATACCTACAAAGACATAAAAAACCATAATTAGTCAAAATCGCACTATCAAAATAGATAACCAAACACAATTTAGACACAAAAATGTGTCTATCACTGTTGATGTCCAAAAAGAAGTTCAGTTGTTCGAAACCCATCCTCTGGTCAATGTGGTTTACCTAGGAAATAATACCAAGATTGACTTTGTTTTCCCACTAAAGTATTTTCTTCCATATGTGGGAACGTTTGAATTTCAAATATGTCAGTATTAAGTTTTGAGACTAAGCCTAATTACTTTAGGAGATTAGAATCGACACATTTGTTTAAGAATAACCACCATTTTCATAGTAGTCAACTGTGTGGGTCAAATATGATTAACTTTGGGGATCCACAATTGTTCAGGTTATTATTATGTGCTTCTAAGTTCTTAGTTGGTCTTTCCAGATTCTACAACCTGATCCTTCTGATCCTTCCTATGAGGAAATTCAGCATAAAGAGATTTATCTAGACCCTTTCATAGAGCCCGAACCTGAACCTTAATTAGATGTAGTTGTCATAAACAAAACACTAGATATGGATAAGGTTATACTCGGTTTGTTCACTTTCTGGGCTTGCTGCAATTTTCTTATATTTTGGATAATATTATTTTATTCAGATGACCACAGTTGTTCCGACTATTGCTTTATGATTTAATGAGGTGACTAATTCTTTCTTAGTCTGGCTGAAGACTTTAAACTTAACACTTCTTGGGAGGTAACCCATGCTCATGCGACACGGTAATTTTCTCGTAAGCAGGATCAACAGAATCAGGTTGTAGAGTCTGGAATAACTCAACTAAGAACTTAGAAGCACATAATAATAACCTTAATAATTGTGGATCCTCAAAGTCAATCATATTTGACTCACACAATTGACTACTATGAAGGTGGTCATTCTTAAGCAAATGTGTCGATTCTAATTCTCTAAAGTAATTAGACTTAGTCTCAAAACTTAATAACTGGCACATTTGAAATTCATAGTTCCCACATGTGGAAGAAAATATTTTGGTGGGAAAACAAAGTCAATCTTGGTATTATCGCCTAGGTAAACCACATCGACCAGAGGATGGGTTTCTAACAGTTGAAAATCTTTCTGGATATCAACAGGCTCAGGGAATCTAGTTTGAAGATGATCTTGTAAGATGGTAGAGGTGCATATGTCAAGTCCCAAGTTAGGGACCTTTCTAAGAGTTAAATGTAAAGCACAGGGAGAATGATAATCACCCCCAAACTTAGAGTTTTTCAGTGTCTTTAGATAGACTAGTCACAATTTCCCTAAAAGGTTGAAGTTTCCGTGGTCAAAAAGTTGTAGATTTTGTTGCTAAAGATTTTAACTTTGCAACATTTATCTTCAGTGAAACACTTTTCTCTCCGTAACAGTGAGTCTGTAACGCTTACAAACGTTGTAAATTTCCAGTTTTTTATTATTTTCACTCTTTTTCATCATTTGTAAACACTTTGAGCCATGAATCATTATTTTGAGCAACTCGTTAAAATGAGGAGCTAAACCCCTTTGCTGAGGCGACGGAGGAAGCCATTGTTCCAAGAAAAGTGGTATATTTCTATTTTAATTAATATTTGCAATTTCTTTTATGATTATTTCTTTTGATTAAAAATTGATTTAAGGATTTTTATTAAGCAGTTGTAATTTCTTTTGATAGAGCATGCTTATACTAGGGTTTTTGATGTTTTATGCTTTCGATTTACAACTGTTATTTTGAAAATCTACTTTTGCAACATATTAGAATCACTTTAAATGAAAAGAATTGCATGGTTGATTAGATTGAATCACTTTAATTGGTTAATGGTGAAATCCATAACCTCAGTATTTGTGAATATTATTTTCATCTTTTATGTATATTTTATAGTTTCAAAATTAGTTTATTAAATCTAAAATCAATCTTCACAAGTTCGAGAGTTTGAAACCCTTTACTTACCACTATAACAAAAACATATCAGAACCTCTGCGGTTATCTAGCAGCAGCTTCCCAAGAGGTCACCCATTCTTGGATTACTCCGCCCTAGCACGCTTAACTGCAGATCTTTTTTCCAACCCTGGAGCCAACTATGTTGAAAAGGCCTCGGTGTTAGGAAAGGACAAACCATTACATATATCCCAATCGGCGAACCATACCTGCCAAATCGAGGTATTATACATAGGTATAACGTAAAAACCAAATTTATAAGATAAACAAAACAAGATCAACAATAAACATATAAATTGCAATTTCCAATAATACTAAATTAAAAATCGATCAATATCATTCGGTATTATAGTTTAGTATGGTTTTGCATTTCCTAGTCATAAGTAAGAACCCAATGGATATTTCATATTTTATGTATAATTAAGTATATGGAGGGTTTTTCTAATATTGACCAGGGATTATTGGGACCAAGTTTGTATATAAATAGGTATTAGGTCTTATAGAGAGAGTATGAGCGTAACACAGTTATAGCGAGATCGAAAGAGATTTCTTGTATTAGCTTTAGAGAGAAAATCTAAGATTTAGTGGTGAGTGAAAAATAGTAGGGATCAAGAGACAAGGTGACTCTCAAGGTAATTGATGGAACTCCCACGAAAGTGTTTTACATTTGTAATTAATTCATCCATTGTGGATTGGAGTTGGTGCGGCTCAAAATGGACGTATACGATATATACATATTATATATTTTGTTGAACCACTATAAATCTTGCATGTCTTGTGAGTTAAATTTAATTTCTCGTTTATTGTTATTGCTTGTGCTTCTTATTATTCATCATAATATTCCAATATCTTAGGTTTTTGTTGTTTGTTAGTTTTTAAAATAATTGTGCGCAATAGTTCGTTTAGAAGTTTTTCCATGAAAACTTGTATCAGAGCATCAAGCTCGGTACAATTTTTTCTGAAAGCTTTCAAGGTTGTTTATGATTTTTTAGCAACAAGGATTGTTGATTTGTTCAACAACAATTGAAGTGAGAATTATGGGTGATAATAACGTAAGTACGTAGAAAAGGTTAAAGTATTTAATGGGAAAAACTTTATATTTGGGAAGTCTCAGATGGAAGACTATATGTATGAAAAAGATTCTGGTGTTCTACTAGGCGGAGTCAAGAAAAAGGGAGCACTCAAAGATGAAGAATGGTTGGTTCTTGATTGAAATTGTTTATTTATGATCCGTAGATGTCTAACTGAGGAAGTTTATAATAACGTACAAGAGATTATTACTAAGAATAATCTTACAAATACACTAAAAAAGTTGTACCAAAATTCATCAGTCTCGGGGAAGATTATGTTATATGAACAACTATTCAATCTGAAAATGCAGGAAAGCGAAACGATTTCAACTATCTTGGGAAGTTAAGTCGATTATTTCTTATCTTTCAAAATCTAGTGTTACTTTTGATGATGAAATTAAAGTTTTAAGGTTGTTGTTTCCATTACCAAAGAGTTGGACGACGATAGGAACAACTATTTGTAATTCTGCCGGGAGTTAGAAGTTGAAGCTTGATGAAGTGCAACAAAGGTTAATTGGCGAAGAAGAGAGAAGAATCGAACGAGGTTATAACAGTTCTACTTCTTCGAGATCGGCCTTAAGTATGTAGCAATAACAAAGTCAAAAATCCAAAACGGTCTAGAGGGAAGTCTAGAGGAAAGTCTAGGTGAAGATCTTAATCTCGACCTAGGGGTACTGTAGAGTGTTGGGCATGTAAGAATTATAAGGGCACTTCAAGCGTGATTGTCCATAAAAGAAAGGTGTTAATAATGGTGAAAACAAAATTAATCAAGAAGATATCAATGTAATTACAGGTGCAGAACTAGTGAAGGTCCTTGTTGATAACAACAATATGATTACAGAATGTTTTATACTACTCTTTGAGGACAACCAGGAGGAGTCATGGATTATTGACTCAGGAGCTTCTTTCCATGCGACGAGAGATAAAAGTATTATGATCTCTTATAAGGAAGGATATTTTGTCCAAGTATTCTTAGGTGAAGGCTTATGTAGCAGTACAAGCGAGCAAGGAGATGATATGTTTATGGGGTTTGTTAACTGAGTTGGGCAAGGAACAACGAGATAATATTATGTATAACGAAAAACAAAACGCTATACATCTAGCCAAAAACTCGGTCTATCATGCTAGGAAGAAGCATATAGATTTTTGTTATCATTTCATTCGGTATCTCTTAGAAGAAGGAGAATTGCACCTTGAGAAGATTCTTGGTTCAAAGAATCTAGCTGATATGTTTACCAATAGAGTTACATCATACAAGTTAAAGCTCTGTAAGGCTTTAGTTGGTCTCTCAAAGTGAGGAACTGAAAGGGAAGACGCATCAAGGAAGATGATTAACACCGACAATCCAGGTTGAAGATTAAGGCAAGGAAGAATAGAATATTATCAGTAAGTCTCTAAAGTGAGAAATTGTTGTATATTGAAGACTTATTTTATGATGATTTTGGATTTCCTAGTCCTAGGTGGGAACCTAATAGTATTTCTAGCCTAGTTAAGTATATGGAAGATGTTTCCTAATATTGGCTAAGGATTCTTGGAGGACAAGTTTGTAACCTATATATATAGGTATTAGGCCTTGTAAAGAGAGTATGAACAAAGTATAATTGTAGAGAGATTGAAAAAGATTCTTTGCATTAGCTTTAGAGAGAAAAGCTAGAATTTAGTGATGAGTGAAAATAGTGAGGAGCAAGAGACAAGGTGGTCGTCTCAATAATTGTTGCAGGGTAACTAAGGTTTTGCTGGAACTTCCACAGAAATGTTGGGATAATTGGGAATATATCCCGGATTTGAATTATCAGTTGAGAATCTGTCCTATAACGGTTGAAATTAAGGGATATGTCCCAGCCGTCCATTTTTTCTATTAAATACATATTTTTAGACTGTTATGCCCTTGATAATTAAATTGGTTTCACACATCATCAACTCCCGCTTCCGTCAATCAATCACCATCATGATCAACTTCATAAATCCGGGATATATTTCCAATTTTTCCTCTCTTTAAACATTAAATGTTTTATGTGTGGAGGGCATAACTGTCCAAAAATATATATTTAACAGAAAAAATAGATGGTTAGGACATATCCCTTGATTTCTACCGTTATAGGACATATCCCTTAATTGCTAGTTCAAATCCGGGATATATTTTTAATTTTCCCAGAAATATTCTATGTTTATAACTATTTCATTCATAGAGGATTGAAATTGGCACATCTCAAAGTTGACATACATAATATATATACACATAGTCGGTGTCGCTGATTTCAAGGTATGAAATCAGTATCAATAGGTATTGATACTACACCGATACCTACTGCGAACAACTATGTTCCATATACTCTGCCCCATCACTATGCGTATGTAAACTTTAAATTCACATTCCTTCCCAGATTCCGGTTCTTGAAATCGGTTCTCCTATAAGACGATAAAACTGTCTTTTCATGAATTTTCACAAATGAAAAAAAAAAAACTCTCTGCATCACTCGTACGGCATAGAATCATTAGACGACACTGGACGTAGTTTGGAGAATGGAAGATGAGAGCACTCACACGAGTTCAACAAGCAATCCAGTTGACAAACGACTTATCCAAAACAAATACTCCATTTATCCAAATGAAAATGTCAACTTTGTATCCACTTCATCGAAACTTATTTTAGTCTTACATTTAGGAATCTCTAACTTTTTTTTTTTTTTAAGCATGACTAACTATATTTTCTAATTCTTAGCTAAACTATTTTTTTAGCTAATCCAAACTATACATTCAGCTTTTGTAAATACGTGCACCCTTTAACATTATCCAATCGACATGCCTTTTCATTTTCTACATTTAAATCCAGATTTATCTGACTCCGATTGTTATTAAAAAATAGAAAATTGGAAACAGTCTTATGTTTTCTCTATAAATAGAATACGTAAACTTCAAATATCATCATCTTCATCTAGTTTCATTACCAACCTAACAATAGTTAAGTTGATTCATTTTCATTTTCATATATTCTTGTTTTGTGATATTCATAAAACTCAGTAATTCTT
Source organism: Papaver californicum (assembly GCA_023531435.1). NCBI lineage: Eukaryota > Viridiplantae > Streptophyta > Magnoliopsida > Ranunculales > Papaveraceae > Papaver > Papaver californicum. The sequence goes on from JAJJMC010031210.1 coordinate 22,276,012, forward strand.
TTGCCATCCTACACATTTTTTGCAGGAAAACGAGCATATGGATATGCCAAGAATTTTCATATGTTAATTTCTTGTTTTACTGAATATAGCTGTGAGGAATTACAGAGAAAGTTCTTTTTCAATTTAGTCGCAAACATTTTATTATATATATCCAATTTCTTCTCCTTGTTAACAGATCTTAGATTTCTACTAATAAAATCCATGGATCATTTCTTTCATGGAACACATTAAACCGTTCTTTACGTAAAGGAGTAAACTATTCATATAGGACGTCTTCTTGGGTTTATTCTGTCTTTCATATAGATTTCGAACGAGGACGAGCACAATCAGAAACGATGGAGAAGCAAGGGATCATTTTGTTGGACAAATACGAGCTAGGACAACTTCTTGGCCAAGGGACGTTCGCAAAGGTCTACCATGGAAAAAACTTAAAAACAGGCCAATGTGTTGCAATCAAGATGATACATAAAGAGAAGGTTATGAGGATAGGAATGATGGACCAAATCAAACGGGAGATATCTGTAATGAAACGTATTAAACACCCTAACGTCGTTGAACTTTACGAAGTCATGGCTAGCAAAACAAAGATTTATTTCGTCATGGAATATATCAAAGGTGGAGAACTTTTCAATAAGGTTGCAAAAGGTAAACTCAGTGAAGAAGTCGCTCGAAAATATTTTCAACAGCTGATTGGTGCAATTGATTTTTGTCATAGCCGAGGAGTTTACCACCGGGATCTTAAACCTGAGAATCTCCTCGTCGATGAGGACGGTAATCTAAAGGTTTCAGATTTTGGGCTAAGTGCGCTATCGGAATCACGGAAACAAGATGGTCTTCTCCATACCACTTGTGGAACACCTGCTTACGTTGCACCTGAAGTCATTTGCAGGAAAGGTTATGACGGAGCAAAAGCTGATTTATGGTCTTGTGGGGTTGTTCTCTATGTTCTTGTCGCTGGTTATCTCCCTTTTCATCACTCTAATATAATGGAGATGTACAGGAAGATAAGGAGAGCTGAATTTAAGTTCCCATCATGGTTCTCAGCCGACGTTCGAAAGGTTTTGCTGAGAATTCTTGACCCAAAGCCAAACCATCGAATCACAGTTGAAAAACTCATGGTGCACCCTTGGTTTATGCAGGGACTCAAACTAGTTGAGTATATCGAACCGCAACAAGAAGAAACCGAAACCGAGTTGGGTGACGTCCAAGCTGCATTTGCAACAACTACAGAAGATGATCATCCCGAGATAAAGAAGGAAAATATTCCTGAGATGAAGATGGAAGATAATCCTGAGACTAGGATGGTGGTGCATTCTGTAAAACCTACGTGCTTAAATGCATTCGACATTATTTCTTTATCTCCTGGATTCAATCTATCAGGTATGTTTCAGAAAGAAAATGAGCAAAAGTCAGAAGTAAGGTTTACAATAGCAAGATCGCCCAACACAATTGTATCAAAACTAGAAAATGCTGCAAAGATGGAGAGCTTTGAAGTGACAAAGAAAAACGGGTTATTGTCATTTCTAGGAAGCAAAGAAGGAAGAAAGGGTCAGCTCTCCATAGATGCAGAGATCTTCGAGGTTACACCTTCGTTTCATATGATAGAGATGAAGAAAAACTCTGGAGATACACTGGAATATCAGAAGTTCTATAACGATGATCTGAGACCTTCGCTAAAAGACATTATATGGACTTGGGAAGGTATAGCACCACAAAAACAATTAACACCAGGACGACTACCTACTTAGATTGTAATTTCTTTTTCAAATATTATTTTTGTTGTATACTTGAGATTGCTTAGAGCTATTCACTTCAATTTTAATGAATGGGTATCTCTGTAGTTTTTCTACATTTTACCCGCCTCCTCTGTAATTCATATACTCAGATCCCAATAATCTTTGTAAAAAATTTATAGTTAATGTTTGGTATGTATACGATGACTGGTAGAGCAATCTTGTATAACACGTTTGACGGTACAGGTCTACTTTCTATCAGCAAGATCTCGCATAAAAACACACTAATCACTTTGCAAACAAATAAATGAATAGAGAGCATGATAACATAACACAAGATACAGAAACAAACTTAACAGAAACTTAACAACAATCTAATTTCATGTCACTGACAACTGATAGGGATGGGAACACAGGGCAGAAACAGAACAAATCAACAGAATCTCCCTGCTTGTCTAGCTCAATACTTCAACACAGATACAAGGCCTTCAGTCAGTATTCAGCCAGCCACATCACTCTAACCATACATTATCATAAACTATGCCGAATAAGGTCATTTGAACCTTCTGAAAGACATTCCAGTATCATTTCGATTTTCCTGAGATTTTATTTTACTTTCGTAAGTGTCCATGGGCAGAAAGAATCTAGACTCAGAAATTTAAATCAACCACGTCAGTCAAACGAAACGAGAGGAAAAAGCTGAAAGTTTTATAACTGAGCTACCTATCCTAGCAAATCTTTTACGAGTTTATAGATGACCTAACGCTGCAACGTTGATGAATCGAATTGAATCAAGAGTTAAACATACCCAGTCCGGTATGGATTTGAACATAAAGAAGTATGGTGTCGTACAAAGCATGGTCTATGGTTATTCCAGACAACTGGGCTTAGTCATTCCCTGAATCACTTTCTGATTTGGCTAGATGTTGGCCGCATAATCTGTTGTCTGGCTCAGGAAAAGTTGCTTTGCCTCTTACTCCTGCTGCAGTTTCTTGGGTCCTTTGATGGTCGTACTTTCGAGGATAATTACACCTGTAAAAGTTCTCTTTCAATCAAAAGAGAGAAGTATGGTATGGAGTAATAAACCGAAACAATCGAATACCTCTCAGGCGACTAGTATTTAATGACATGAGCAAACTCACTCTCATGGACCACCCAAACATCATAGACTCGCTAGATATATTCAAAGAACCACATTAGAACATCCATCCCAAAATTCTAAAAATGCAAAGCCTCTCGTCTTCTCTCTGGGAAATTCTTCTACATGACCCAAAGATGAATTCAGACAGGTTATTGGAGCTAACAACTTCACATAACAAAATCAGCCTCCGTAGATCTCAAAAAGATTATAACAAAATCCAAGTATAAATAAAACGTTAAATTACATAAGCAAAACCTCGAAACGGTCGCTTATTCAACAGCCGTATTTACCATATCATTGTTATTATTGGTCTCTAAGTGCTGCTGCTGTAAAACCTATATGTATATTCTAATTACAAAATAAGAACATACAATGATTAAAAGCGGAAGCAAAAGAGATCAAAAATAAATACCTTCAACCATTGCTATTTGAAAGCTTAATCCTTTAAGCTTGCCCTAATTTCCGAATTGATGTGAACTTTGGTTCCAAACCCTCCTTCTCAATTCTAGATGGTGTATACAGGATGAGAATGGTTTTGGTGACCTTAATTCTAATTTATTTTTCTATCTTTTATGTATACTAACCCTAGCCATCATAGAGTAGTTACCTGATAGATGTAGTGGGTGGTTTTTCTAAAGGTGGGAGAGAATAGTGGGGTTACCTTGATCAGTTGTAACTCCCCAGCTAATGGATCACATATTCTTTTTCCCTTTATTTTAGCTCATATGGGAAAAAGCCTAACATTCTCCCACTTGATCCATTACACGAGAGACTCCATATGCGGATCATGGCGATTAATCCTCTTTAAGAGCAAGAATTAATCTTCCATGTATCACAACATACTTAGTCTTTCACCACTCATACTTAACTTAATGAGTAAACCATATGTTTACTCTAGGTGAAACTATAATGATATTTCTCAACAAGATAACTAAAGTAAGTACGTACATAATTCCAAATGAGAAATAATCCAACTAAATAAAAGCTTCAGAAAAACATAAAGAATGTACTACATAATGGGACCAAGTCCCATTCTTACTACATGATCCTTTAATCCTTTAACATGCATGCGTTTAGTCAAGGGATCAGCTATTATCAATTCATTGCTAATGTGTTCAATGATCACTTTCTTTTCCTGCACACGTTCTTTCATGGCTAGATACTTTATGTCGATGCGTTTACTTCGACTTCCACTCTTATTATTCTTAGCCATGAAGACAGCAGCTGAATTGTCATAATACATTCTTATTGGTCGACTAATAGAGTTAACAACTCTTAGCCCAGATATGAATCCTTTCAGCGGTACACCATGTGAGGTAGCCTCAAAACAAGAAACGAACTCAGCCTACTACTTCAAGACTATTTGTTCGTTTATATATAAGCATGTAATCCTTAGTACCCTTAAGGTATCTCAACACTTTCTTCGCAGCCTTCCAGTGATCGATTCCTGGGTTACTATGATGTCTTCCTAATACTCCAACGGCATATGAAATGTAGGGTCCAGTATAGACCTGAGCATACATAATGCTACTAACAGCTGAAGCATATGGAACATTTTTCATTTGTTCCATTTCAATGTCATTCTTGGGGCATTGGTCCAAACTGAACCGATCACCTTTTACAATGAGTGATACACTTAAGGTATATACATTGATCCAGCACAAGGAAACAAATCTTGCCCCCACTGACCTTAAGGTATATACATTGATCCATAAGTCTGAATCTGTAGAATTTATGGCTTGTGAAAATGACATAGGATCATTATCGGCTCCAATATTACAATCTGAATCTCGCAGATACACTAAATAGTCACTAGAAATAGTTGACAATCAACTTGTCACTTGAAACAGTAGGTGGAAGTTGATCATTATCTTTTTCAGGATCAATATCCTGAAATTGATCACTCCCACTAATCAAGTCATTCTCAAGAAATTTAGCATTTCTTGATTCCATAATTCTAGTGCTATGAAGAAATCTACCACAGTACTCTCCACCTCTATCTGATCTCACAATCTTAATGTGCTTACCACATTATATCTCTACTTTAACCTTAAACAATTTAAAGTCATCCAAAACTTCGTCTTTGGAACGAAACAAGTAAAGATACATATATTGTGAATAATCATCTATGCAGGTGATAAAGTATTTCGGATCATTAGCGTTCATGTCCGGACAACAAATGTCCGTGTGTATGAGCTCTAATAGGTTTGAACTTCTCTTGGCACCAATTTTGTGTTTGTTAGTTTGCTTTCCCTTAATGCAACCAACACAAGTATCAAAATCAGTAAAGTCTAAAGTACCAAGTACCCCATGCTTTACCAATCTCTTAACTCTCTCAATGGAGATATGTCCCAATCTCCGGTGCCACAAAATTGAGGAGTCCTAATTCATAATACATCTTTTTAACCCAATATTAACATGCATAGAACCATGAGTGATATCATTTTACAAGTAAAGACGATAGACAAAATACCATAACAAATAACTTCAGAGATTCTGAGAATACTGAAACCAGAATCTGAAAAAAATTTAAAGGAAATTCCTAAAGGTACAAGTTTTGAAACTGAAATCAAGTTTCTAGTGAAACCTGGTATATAAAATGTCTTTTCTAAATGCAAAATAAAACCACTACTTAAAATTAAACTGCATGTCCCAACAGCTACCACATGTGAACTCATCTGACTGCCTGAATAGATGTAATGTTCACTTATCATTGGTTTCCTTAGGTTTATCATACCCTGCAAGGTATTCGACACATGGATTGTAGTATCAGAGTCAATCCACCATGTATTATGATTAATATCAACCATATTAGATTCATAAACAAACGCTAGAAAATTACCTTTGTTCTCAAGCCAAGTCTTAAACTTAATGCAGTCCTTCTTCATGTGTCCCTTCTTTTTACAAAAGAAACACGGAGACTCCTTCTTTATGCCTTGGTTAGCTGAAAGCTTTCCCTTTTCCTTAATGTGATCCCTTTTCTTCTTTGAAGAAGAAGCGGTAGTAAGGTTCACCTTTTCACCCTCTTCCATCCTCAATCTCCCCTCCTCTTGAACACACATGGTCATAAGTTCATTAATTGACCATTCATCCTTATGTGTGTTATAAGATATCTTAAAGGGGCCATATTGTGGAGGAAGAATGCACAAAATGAAATGAACTAGGAAAGAATCAGACATGGTAACTTCCAAATCCTTAAGTTGGGCCGCAATATACCTCATGCTCATGATATAATCACGCACACACTTAAACTCATTGTGTCTCATGGATGAAAACTTCATAATTAAGGTGCTAGCAAGAGCTTTGTCATAACTTACAAACTGCTCATCAATGGATTAAGGAGTCTTTAACCTTAGTATGCTTATCGACAGAACCCCGAATACTAGCACAAATTTTTGTCTTTATGAACATAACTGAGAGACGATTAGATCGATCCCATTTTTCATAAAGATCAACTGCATCTAGAGTACTAGTCTCAGTTATGCTAGGTGGTTCGTCTTTCCGAATAGCATAGTCGATATCCATCCACCCCAATTGTAAAAGCACTATTTCTTTCCACACCTTATAGTTATCACCCTTTAATTCAGGAATGTCACAATTGACATCAGAAATGTTTCCAGTAAAAATTGCTGCAAAGAAAAATATATACATGCTTATAAACAAAAAATTTGAGACTTAAACTTAATCATGATTTACCAATGCAAGTCATGCATAAAAATATGAATCTAGTGATATAAAACTTGTCTGTGGGCTAAAGTCCTACTCAAATTAGATTCATAACTACATGATGAAACTATTAAACCATATTCAGTCCTTAATTCATGTGGGTAGATTAAGGAACATAATTGAATATTTCACCCCAATTAATCATACAAATATAATACAATTTCCTGTGAGCAAATTTTATCCTACTACATATGATTAATTACAAATTTATGTCTAGTTTCCACATGTGATTTCTTAAGAAAATTTTAAATAACTAGAGATGCTGTGGCTATTCTCTAATTACTAAAATTATTAAATCACTTGGCATATTTCTTTAATCTTTGTTCATGTACAATCCTAATGGTTTTATTTATAACCATTGCACATGTCAACAAATATATTGGAACAAAATTAATATGATTAAACATATTCTTTAGCACTATATTTGTTTACAGTATATTATGAATAACTAAACATACTAGAGTCTTTAGAAAACTCTCTGTAACATCAAATTGTTTAATCTGCCAAAAAATTATTTTTTCAAGCAGACAAGTTGTATGTATGCACTGTATCTTAGCCTCGGCCAAGTAGAAGCTAGCTCGGTAATTACTTAGCATGGTCGTGATGCTAATCTCTAGTTGTCACAATATAGTTTGATTAGCTATATAATACCTAACACAGATAAATAATGGCATATCCGAGCTGACCTAACAAGCCCTCAATTAAATTGTCAGTCAAATGATTCGGCATTAGAACCAGACTATCAATTCAATGAAATTTTAGTTCAATTTTGGTTTTCAACCATCAGTTCCATACCAATGAAAATCCCGAGTTCCCATAAAGACAACTCCAAGAAAAACAAGAAGCGAAAACACATAGACAGTCACATCCAACGCTTGCTGAAACACTGTGTTCAAATCCTATGTCATATGTTTTTGCAGATAGTATATATACAAATATATATTAATGTCTAACAACTTGTCAGTATACGCGAAAAATTTGAGATTTGAAGTACCAAGTTTTAACTCAAAATGCAGAACATTAATAACAGTGACACATATCAAGAGAATCTGACAGCATGTGGCCATGTTACGTGTATAGGTTTACTCTAAACCAACCCAAGGTTGTGATCTGATAGAGCAGGAAACGAAGTTCCACTCCAACTCAAGCTGGCTCTACATTGAAATTTCATTATCAACAATGTATTAGCCGCAGCATTCACTAACTTTTGTGAGCACTGAAAGCGATAACAAATTAAAGTGAGCTCATCAATACATTTTATATGTGTGAGCTTGTGGTACAGGGCATTGGGTTCACAAAGGGAACTTCAACTGGTGCTTCATATTATACTGTACATTGTTGATTCTAAGTATCATTACTAACACATGAAAATGGATGTGAAGTAAGCTAACCGTGGTGCAGGAAACTTTTGCACCTCGGGTTTGTTCATGTAGGATTTCTATATAAGAAATGAGTGAAGCTAAAATAATAGGTAATAAACAATAACTTTTTTTAGTCTGCATGAACATAACAGAAGTTCATGAACAATATAGTATGAACACGTATAGTATTTCATTCACAATCATATAATCCACTAAACAAAATCTTTATCAGACAGTTTTTCAAACAATTCATGTGCATCGCATATCGCGCTATTTTCAGCATACAATTTAATCAAAGAACTACCAACAAAGATATCCCTCTCAAACCCAGTAAAACATAAACATGCTATAATTTTCATGAAAACAAATTAATTCCATAGCAAGCAAGGCAGAGGTGATTATAGGCTCTGATACCAAATGTAAAACCTATATGTATATTCTAATCACAAAATAAGAACATACAATGATTAAAAGCGGAAGCAAAAGAGATCAAAAATAAATACCTCCAGTCATTGCTATTTGAAAGCTTAATCCTTTAAGCTTGCCCTAATTTCTGAATTGATGTGAACTTTGGTTCCAAACCCTCCTTCTCAATTTTAGATGGTGTATACAGGATGAGAATGGTTTTGGTGACCTTAATTTTAATTTCTTTTTCTATCTTTTCTGTATACTAACCCTAGCCATCATAGAGTAGTTACCCGATAGATATAGTGGGTGGTTTTTCTAAAGGTGGGAGAGAATAGTGGAATTACCTTGATCAGTTGTAACTCCCCAACTAATGGATCACATATTCATTTTTCCTTTATTTTAACCTATATGGAAAAAAGCCTAACAGCTGTTGCTTCTCTAGAACATCCTCAGTAGTCATTTGTTCCTTTGAATGTTTTGGATCGAAAAAAACTCTGACTTTCAACGGCAGCTACTAAAATGGCTATGATTATTACGTTGTAGTATCACCATCACCATTAATCAAGATCACACAAAAGAAAACAACAACAAAAAAATTGTAAAATTAAAATATGATCAACTATTCCAGATTGTAGAGAGTGGGAGTGAGAGAAAGGGAAAATCTATCATACCTGCACCACATAGAGAGCCGTATAACATCATGCGCCTAATCCATAAAGGGTCAGAACCCTGCATCTCTACTTCTCAGATCGACAGTGTGAAAAACTCTGATGAGCTTCCAGAAGGAAAGTGTTTTACTCAGGGGACGTTGACCTACTTGAGAAGTTAAAGAGTGGGGCGCACATCGCGTTCTGATAATGGAAACTGGAATGTCTCACAGGTTGAGAGTGTTAGTTGCTCAGACCTGAGCAGCAGTTGGGTTTCTGTTTATTCATATTTATTTTTATTTTTTTTCTTCTATGTTGCTATTCTGTATTCTCCTTCTTTGTTAGATCTGGACATCTAGTGTTCGATTCTGGTCGAGAAAAGTGGAGGTCTGGTGTTGTGGTGTAAGGGATGGTAAGGGTGGTGATAATGTGCGGTGACGCTGGGGTGAATCTGGGGATTTTAGTGGTGGTAATACTGGTTACTGATTATGGTGGTAAAGGCGGGGCAACTCTAGTGGATTTAGAGTTGCGGGCTTATGGCATTGGTGGGTTTCATGGCGATGATTATCTTGTAAGTTGCAAGTATAACCACCTCTTTTTCTATAGTTAGTAGTAGTTAAAAGTCTATAGAATCGACAAGGATTAATACTTGATCAAACAACTTAAATAGCAAACAACTGAAACAGCAAACAAGGACAGAAATCTGGGAACTATCGGCATGTTGCATCAATAAGAGAACATATGCAGATGTGGGCTTAAGAGACGTCCATCGATCTTAGACATTATGCTCTATAATGTACTTGGTGATTTCATCTTGTTGAAAACAACCGAATCCAGCAACGAAGAGTCTCTTGATATATTCTGAAGTGTTTAAAATCCTCCATGGGATCTTGTAGTACTATATAAGTCTGTGTCAATGTTACGCAGAGGTGAAGATTATCATGGTGTAGTCATGTAGGCAATTCTGACACATTCGGAGGTGCTGGCTGGTCCTGTCCGTAAAATTGGGTTTGGTTTACGCGTTACACCCATAACTTACGGTTTTCTGAATAGATCAAACGATAGAGTATAACAGGGTTGGTGCAAAAATCTTCAATCTCTCTCTCTCTATTTGCATGTGTTAAAAAATAAATAGTTGTACCTTGAACGATGGCGATCACTTGGTAGCAAAAGGTTACATATGAACACAGACTGAAACATATAAAAATGATGTAATTCAGGCCATATTTGGCTGAAACTTTTATCTTCAGAATTTCACAGGAAACTACAGGAATTAGACACTTGGAAGGAGCACCAATTCAGAAGCATATACTTGCTTCTTATTTTTAAGCTGACTTAAAGAGATCGATATACCTAAATCCCAACAGACATACATTTCCCCAGCCCATTACTCTTGTGTTAGTATCCTTGAGCAAAAAGGTCTTTCTTAACAAGAATATCTGACACATCATTTTTATAAGCCACAAGGAACATCTTCAAAATTAGCAGGTACGCGACTAAGTAAAACCATGTTTCACCATTTAAACCTGCTAAACTCACAATTGCTCAAAATATGGAACAACTAAAATATTCGACAGATGCTTAAAGAATCTGCTCCAGATGTGTCCATCTTTTCCTGCTTGGTGTGGATATACGAAATTGAAACGAGAAAATAACTAGCTTTCTAGAATGGACTTCATTGAATTAGCTGTCTGTCTCAAAACACAAAGACATCAAAGGAAAATACAAGTGCAAATCAACAAAGAGAACTCTGATCTAAGTTTATATCACTAGTGTGAGAGAAAAAATTCTGAGGTACACGTGTCCAAAAAACTATTGGAGAAGTAACGAACTACGATGAGACGAGAAACATTGGAACAAAGCCTTTTAAAGCATTACATTAATAGCTGTAAACTCGACAAAGTTTGAACCTGACAAGATTAATGCATGACCGACACGTGAGTTGCGGGAAAGTAAGGCACACTGCTCAAAACAGATAGCCTTGTTGCCTGACCGACACGTTGGTTGCGGGAAAGTAAGGTACACTGATCAAGACAGACAACATTAACTACTCGACTGAAAACAGGTTGCGGAAAAGTATGACTCAATAAAGAGTAGTAATGAGTATTGATGCATGACTGACACGTATCGATTTTACAAGCTGCGGAACAAAAAGAACTAAAGCATGACGTTTCATTTTAAAGGGATACGTGTCCAACATGCCATGATTCAATTAGGACCGCAACAGTCATCCCAATCCAAAAATATTAATTTAAATACAAGACCGCAGAAGAGATGCGGGATAACCAGTGAGAAATCACGAGAAACAAGCAGTACGCATACTAAGACTTGCGGGAGGAACAATCAGGCCATGTGAAAATCGCAAATAAGCTTTGCGGGACTACATATAGCACTAAAATGGATAAGAATAAATAGGTGGAAAGGTAGATTTGTGGGACCTGTCAAATTGGCTATAAATACCAAACTCATAAACAGGAAAAAGGGTTGGAAAATAGGAGGAGAAATAAACGAAAGACGTCAAAGTGATAGCAAAGAGTTTAGGTATGAACTTATGTAAAACTTTAAGTTCACTTTTAATATGATTATGTTCATGATATTATAACATATCAGTTATTTGATGTATCTTATGGTAATGTAAAAATAAAAATGAGTACAAATCTTTTTTCCCGTGGATGTAGACAGTCTGACTGTTGAACCACGTAAATGTTTGAGTCAATTTGTTTTAAGTTATTTGTTTAATTCTCATTATCTAAATGATCATGAGAGTTGATTTCATGATAAGATATCATACAAAACTATGATTTAAATGCTTTTGGTTGTGATCTAAGAATCGTCAGATTTTTGGTAATCACAATTTGGCGCTAGAAACAGGGATTGAAGTAAAGAATTTACTCTACCTTTCAAAAATTTTGTTGGGAAAGTTTTGAATCGTGTTTTGTTTAAAAATTTTTCTCTTTAAAATATAATGATTAAGTTTCAAATGAAAAATTGTATATATGATTTTACTCTAAGTAAATCAGTTGATGAGTATATAAATTTGGTCGTTATGGTCATATTATTTATTTTTATTGTCTTATACTCTCCAGAAATGTAAAATTATCAAGGATTTTCTTCAAATTTTTGGGTTGAAAATTTTGTTCATAAATTTTCACCAAACAATATCTTATGTTTATCAAGTTCTTGATTTTTTTTTTATGATTAACAAAATTCTTGATCCCAGCAAAGAGTAGTGAAATAAGTTTTAAATTGAGTGTTCAAGCTTGGTATTAATTTGTTTCCACATCAACTTACAAAACCTTTGGTAAACAAGAAAGTTATCTGATTTGAGTATGATATGTTAAAACTAAGTATACTATTATCTTCCAATCAAATGGTATTGCAAATTTATTGAGAATGATAAAATCTCGTGAAACACTTAATTTATTATCTGAGCTCTTTTAGAATACTGGTAAAGAAATCCCTACAACAACACAAGATTGAGATAAGAAGAAATTACAACATCTCAAAAGGATTCACACAAATGAGGACAGTGTCACATAGAAACATCCAAGATCAAGATGCCAATTCAGGAAATCAAGCGAGTAATGCAATAGAGGATCCTCAACAAAGGGAAATGCTGAGAGAGTCACAAGAGCAACCACCCATTAATGATCATATAGAAAATTCTGAAGATCACTCAAATAGTCATTCATGTGAAGAAAATTCTCAAAATAGTATTGATCACATTCTACAGTTAATGGAAGAAATGGACGAGATGCGCAAGGTACAACAGACTTGTGCGGAAAAAATTACACTTCTAACCAGAGAAAACCAAGTACTCAGAGAAAAGGCCCAGTATGGTACGGAACCATTTACAACAAGAACACGGGGGCAAGAAGTAAGCTCCAGTGGACTCACAGGAAGGAAAGTGAGAGCCAATAAAGATCAAAGAATAATGGTAGTGGAACCCGCACGCCAGCAGAATGAACCAGATAAATTGAATTTCGATGGCTCAAGATTGCAAAATGATAGGTGGCAAAAATGCTATGAGGAAATGGAGCAAATGCGGGAAGAAATAAAGAATTTGAAAAATAAAGAGGGTGGACGATTAGAAGAAGTGTTAAAAGAAGCTATATGAACGCCATTGGCGCCGCATTTGGCATACGCACCAATACCGCATGAGTGTAGTACTCCCATTTTTGAATGCTATGATGGGACAAAAGACCCAACAACCCATCTGAAGTATTACAATCGCATTATGACACGTTGGGAGCAAGATGATGTAGTTATGTGTCGTTTTTTTCCCTCGAGTTTGAAAGGTATAGCTTTGGTGTGGTATGACAATTTACCAGAAGGGACGGCGTATTCTTACATGCAGTTGACCCGTAAGTTCTTAGAAGCATACATGTACAACAAGCCCGCAGATGCGGGGATGGATAAGTTATACTCACTTGCCTCAACGACATAGGAAACCATCCATGATTATACAGATCGATGGCAGACGATCTGTCAAGCAATTGGGGATGTAACCCCAGAAGTCGCTATCAATAGTTACAAATGGGGAATAGCCAATCGAGAAAGCCAACTCTTTATTGATATCCATAATATCAATCCAAAAAGTAAAGGAGATCTCAGAGATATTATTGAAAAGTGTGCAAGATTGCAAGACATTCAGAGGCAACATCCGAGAATAATATCTCAGCAAGAAGGAAATGCAAAAAGAGCCAACTCTATAGAGCCATCATCCGGATCTGGGAAGAGGTTTGCGGGAAAAACTCCAAACATTGAATCAAAGCGAGCAAAGATAGAGGAAAGAAGAAAATTTGTCCAGCAATTTGAGGAGCGAATTTTCACTAAACTCAATACTCCTTATTCAGAAATTTTAAATGTAATAAAGAACATACAAGATTTTCAATGGCCGCAATCAAAAGAACGACAACCCGTAAACACACAAAATTCCAAGGATTATTGTGAATACCATTGCTATCGGGGGCATTCCACAAACCGATGCAGGAACCTAATAATGCAAGTACAAAGGATGATTGATGCAGGGGAGTTAAAAGAATTTATTCAGCTACCTGACTCCTTACCAAGGTTTAATAAAGGAAAAGCTGTTAATATTCCTCAGAATAATCAAACTATTAACATGATTTCATGTTCTGAATCGGATCAAACATCCATGAATGCGGCTATTGACAAAAAATTACATAAAAGGGTTCGCAGTCACGAAGTATTCAAGGTTGGGGGAAGTGTTACTGAAGTATGGGAAGAATGGATGGCATACCCATTAACTTTTTCTGCAGACGAGGTGGACCAAGAGATTGAAATGCGCAATGATCCGTTGGTACTCAGACTGCCAGTATCTGGATGGAATATAAGGAAGATTCTTATGGATGGGGGAAGCTCTCTTAATGTTCTGTTTTATGATACCTTTCAGAAGATGGGGTTAAAAGATGATCAGTTAATGCCTTCGTGCTACACAATTTATGGGTTTAACGGATTAGCTTCAAAACCGAAAGGGGAAATCTTGCTTGCTGTTGCAGCTGGACCAATAAGTATTTTGACTAAGTTCAGCATAGTGGAGGCTCTATCTCCGTACAACACCATCATTTGTAGACACTGGTTCCATTAACTGAAAGGGGTAACATCAACATATCACCAATACTTGCGGTTTCCAACACCGCAAGAGGAAATGGAGATAAAAAGAGATCAAAATGAAGCAAAATCTTGTATTCTGGCAGAAGTCCGAACGACAACAACATCAAAAAAATGAGAAAAAAGAGTGCAAGATGAAGGCTAAAGAAGAATCCTTGAACCAATATATGATTAAGACTGCGGGAAATAAAGCAATAAATGAAGCAAAAGAAGGCATTATAATAAAGGAAAGCATGCCGAAAATTGATGAAGATAGTCTTCCAGCATAGCAATCAAAGGGGGATCCCACACTTTTAGGAGCTCCCAAACCCACCTTTACATCAATTGAAGAAACTAAAAATATCAATATTGGAACAAAAGAACTTCCCAAGATGATAAAAATTGGAACGTTGATGGAAATACAAAGGGAGTATAATTTGGTGATGCTACTAAAAGATTTTATGGATATTTTTGCATGGAAGATGGAGGAAATGCCGGGCATCGATCCAAATATTGTACGGCATGAATTACATATACATCCGGAAGCTACACCTTTTCGGTAACGCATAAGTAAAGTTGCACCTGAACATCATTTGCCAGTTGAAAGGGAGTTAAAAAAGCTTATCGATGCGGGATTCATTCGAGAGGCGCGGTATCCAACTTGGATTTCAAACATGGTGATAGTACCAAAAAAGAATGGCCGAGTAAGAATTTTCATAGACTTCACCAATTTAAACAAGGCATGTCTGAAAGATAGTTATTCGCTTCCCAGCATTGACCAGTTGGTGGACGCTATTGAAGGTCATGAGGCTTTATCCTTTATGGATGGACAATCAGGGTACAATCAAATTGCTCTAGCTGAAGAAGATCAAGAACACACTGCGTTCTTCACTCCGCACGGATTATACTGTTATACCAGAATATATTTGGGCTGAGAAATGCAGGGGCAACTTATCAACGGCTCGTAGACGCAATTTTTAAACCATGGATAAGCCGCACACTCGAAGTTTATGTAGATGACATGCTGATAAAAAGTAAATTTTCAAAGGATCATTTACAAGATTTGAGAGAGATATTTGAAGCCTTGCGAAAATACAGAATGAAAGTTAATCCCGATAAATGCCTTTTTGGGGTTATGTCAGGGAAATTTTTGGGGTACTTGGTTACTAAAAGAGGAAATGAAGTTGATCCGGCAAAGAAATCAGGCCATTTTTGATATGCCATCTCCGAGGAATGTCAAAGAAGTACAGAAATTAAATGGTTGTTTGGCCGCACTCGGAAGATTTATTGCTAGATCATCGGACAAATATAAGCCCTTCTTTGACGCATTGAAAAAGAAGAATAAATTTGAATGGAATGAGGTTTGTGAGCAAGCCTTTTCAAGTATTAAAGTTTATCTTGCCACATTGCCCGCATTACAAAAGTCAGAACCTGAAGAGGTGCTTTCCTTGTACATAGCCGCAACGGAAGATGTTGTAAGCGCGGTATTGGTGCGAACAAATAAAAAGGTAGAAAAACCCGTATATTACATCAGTAAAACTTTGTACCACGCAGAAAGAAATTACACGAAAATAGAACAGTTAATTTTAGCACTGGTTTTTGCTACCCAGAAATTACGCACGTATTTTTT